>QKWP01000031.1:145999-239106 GCA_003550325.1 Gigaspora rosea
TTTTTTTTTTTTTTTTTTTTTTTTTTTTTTTTTTTTTTTTTTTTTTTTTTTTAGAATCAGACTGCCCAACCGCGGGTGGCCCACCCACGGGTGACTCGTAGCAGAATTTTTTTTATTATCTAGTGTTCACCCGGGTTAGGATTTTCGTGACGGTCAGAACACTATTCACAACTGAAATTTTGTTGGCTGAATGTCACATGTTAGCGCATATGGCCAATCATAAAACAATATTCAAATTCATGGATCTACTAATCACAGAAAGGGCAGGGACAGTGAATAATATCGATTTGTATTGATAATATATAAAACGATATTTTTAAGCCAAATCATGGCGAAATCGATATTTTCGCAAATGTTAATGCAGTGTAACAATATGCACTTGGGCAAAATTAAAAGTATAATTCGGGCCAGGCAATATAAATTTGCTAACTTAAACCGTTGATAAGCTTCGGTAAAATAGACAATCAACAAACACGTCAAAAGAAGAAAGAATTTAGTTACTGATCACGTTATATCACGTTATCTGTAAAAGTTGTACAAAATTTTGCATTTTAATTGGCCAATCATGAGTATATCGATATTTTGACCTACCAATCGATATTTTTGCAAAATCAAATCGATATTATTCACCGTCCCTGCCTATAGGGCAAATCTTACGTTTTTGATACTCCTGCACTTACTTTTTTGATACTCCTAAATGTACCCCAAAAATTTTATTACTTTTTTGAGACACGGCGATTTTAAAAAAGGCACGTGACCACTGCTATTAAAGTCGACCAATGGAATCGCAGGTAAAATTCTAATAAAAGGCTTAAAAGTTTTTTTTAATCGGAACTAATTTTTTATTATGTCACTATTATTTGAATTTCTAATAAGAGTGCAAAGATGAAAATTACCGTTCCAATAGTAATAAATACATTAAAATTGGCTCACTGTATCACGAGATATGAGTAAAAAAATTTTCACGAATTTTTAAGTTTTTTAAAATAAAACGTTAACTAAGTTTGACTGACTGAAGATTATCACGGGAACTATCGGCTTGATACTGAGTTTGTAGTTCGTTACAAAATTGATTAGTCACGCGTCACGCAGATCACTGGGGTAAATTTTTTACCATGAAATTTAAGTGATCGACATTCAACGGTAGGTCCTTTTCAAACGGCATTTTCAGAGGATACTTAAAAGAAAATCGCACTCACAAGACTATGTGCGATAGTTCAGCTACACGAATACTTTCTTGTTTTTAATTTTGAACGAGACAAACAATAAACCTGAGAAGAATCATGTCTTCAAAAATAGTCTTTCGTTTCATTTTTCTTAGCATTACTTCAATGATATAGAATCTCCTTTCTTTGAAACTTTTTAAGCAAAGACTCACGTATAGGGTCCGAAATGGGCCGGGTCAGACCCGCAAATTTGCGGGTCGGGCCGGGTCGGGTCGGGTCTGGGCCTAAATTTTAGACCCATAAATTGATTGGGTCGGGTTTGGGCCGGGCTAAAAAATACTGGGCCAGGTTCGGGCCGGGCTAAAAAAATACTGGGCCGGGTCTGAACCGGGTATATAAAATACCGGGCCGGGTCCGGGCTTTATAAATAGACCCGTCAATAGAGTTCCAAATCGTTAGTTGAAAAACCAACTAGTTGGCAACTTTTCAACTAATCGATTTAAAAAAAATTTAAACAACTAATCGATTTATTACCAACTAGTTCAATTATGATTAATCGTTAATTACCAACTAGTTGTCAACCAACTAAAACTTATATTAATCAACCAAACAACTATTACTATTAATAGCAATAACATCGGGAAATTATATATATAGATATTGATCGATATATAGCACTTAATCGTTTTATATCGATTATTAAAATATCGTTATATATCGATTAATTGGATAAAAATCGATATATATCTATAATCGATATATATCATTTTTTATATTAAATCGTTATATATCTATAAATCGATTATAATCGTAATTATTTGAAACGATATATGACGATTAGCAGATCTTTAACGATTACATACCCGTTATGAAAATTTCAACCCAAATCACCGGATAAAAAAAAAAAAAAAAAAAAAAAACAAAGTTCAAAATCTCTTAAGCCCATTTGATCCGTAAGCTGCTATAGATTATAAAAATATATTCCACAAAATGAGCAAAAAAACTTAAAAAAAAAAAAAACCGTTTTGAACGATTTTTATCCTCTTTCCCTTTTACCCCTCTCTTACTTTTACCCCTCTCTCTTTTTTACCCCTCTTTTTCTTTTATCCTTCTCACCCTTTTTTTTTTTTTTTTTTATTATTTCGAATATATTCGAAATATTTTAAAACGAATTAGTTTTCTTTAATATCAACTATACAACTTACAACTAAACAACTAAACAACTAAACAACTAAACAACTAAACAACTTAACGATTGTCAGGTCACGTGATCCCGTAATCGATTAGTTGCCAACTATAGTTGGCAACTAATCGATTGGCAAAATTTTACCAACTCGGACCTCTACCCGTCAAAAACCCAATAATGCCTGTTTTAGTACAGTCTCTATATAATTAGATATTGCTTTAACTTATTTTTTTACATACCCGGTACTACGAATAAAACTATATTTATTGCTATAACAAAACCTGTTATTTTAATATATATATATCTAGAAAGTATCTACTGTAGAACTTAAATAAAGATATGTGCGTACGTACAGTGCTCAAAGAAACTAAATTTTTTCTATGCTCTTTATATAAACTTTTTTTACTTCTTTTATATGTATATATCAGATTATAATTTCTCGAGATGTGTGTAAAAACGGAAAAAAAGACATGTGAAATTAAAAATTGCAGTAAAAGGATATTGTACCCCTTTTTTTCGTGTTTTTTTTTTTTTTTTTGTTTTTTTTTTTTTTTTTAAAAAAAAAGAGCAATATCATACACTTGTAGTCTTAGTGAACAATTCAATTTGAACAATAATACTAAAATAAAAATGGATTCGGAAGGTAATGAAAGTATAGGTAGTACGCGTTCTGAACAAACCTTACCTGTAAAAAATCATACACCTATCAAAAAACGCAAAAGGGGTGGTAAAGAACCGTCATGGGTATTCAAAGAAGGACACTTTGTCAAGCCCGAAGATCCTAAAAAAAGTAAGAATTAATAAATTATGTTAAAAATGTATTTATAAATATATATATTTATAAAACAATATAATTCTAGAGGACCGTGCCCAATGTACGCACTGTAAAAATTTTTTTAAACATGATGCCAGTTCGGGAACAAGTTCCTTGATTCGGCACATAAAACAAACAAGATGTAGTAAATACCTTAATCCTGAATCGCAACAACAATTACAGTTGTCTCCATCAGGTGTTTCTAATTACAAATTTTCACAAGATAAAAGTCGTGAAGATCTGGTGGATATGATCATAATGCATGCATACCCATTTCACATGGTCGAACACAAGGGATTTTTAAAATTTCTTAAAAATTTGCGACCACAGTTTAAATTAATATGTGAAAAAACAATAAGTGCGGATTGTAAAATTCGTGTTGAAGAGCTTACAACAAAAATTCGTATAATGATACAGGAAGCACCCGGGCATTTAAGTTTTACAACCGATCTGTGGACCTCGAACCAAAATCTTGGTTACATGGCAGTTACATGTATGTATTTCTTCTATCATGTATTCATTTTTTCTAGTCACTTAATTATATGTTTTTATTAGGCCATTTTATCAATAAGGATTGGAATCTTCGGAAGGTAGTTTTAGCATTTAGATTAGTTCCTGCACCGCACAGTGGAATTGCTATTAGTGATACGTTTTTGCAGTGTCTTGATGATTGGAACATTACGTCCAAAGTAAGTGTTTTATAGATGGTTTTTATTTGTACAGTATATGTTATTAACAAATTTATTATTTTATAGATGATGGCAATTACGTTAGATAACGCATCCAACAATGATGCCGCAATAACCAATATAAAACGCAGGCTTGACGAACAAAATATGCTCGTTGCAAATGGAAATTTACTACATCAACGTTGCTGTGCCCACATCTTGAACCTCATAGTCACCGATGGACTTAAAATGGTTAAAGATGTTGTGAACAAGGTAAGTAAATAATTTAGTCTTTCTAGGAGTTGACATACTTACTCATCGTTGATATTATAGATCCGAGGTTGTGTGAATTGGATTCACAGCTCTCAACGTCGTCAACAAATCTTCGAGGATTATATAACCGGGTTTTGTGAAGAACTTGTTTCAAGTCAAAGGCCAGCTCTTGATGTGATCACGCGTTGGAACTCGACGTACATCATGTTGGCGTCCACCATCCCATATAAAAGTATATTTGATCGTCTTACATACCGGGATACCAGTTTTGAGCCAATCGCACCGTTCGAAGAAGATTGGGAAAAGGCAGAGAGCCTCTGCAGTTTCTTGAAACCGTTTTATGAAAGTAAGTAATATTAATTATATCTTGGGTAGTTTGGTATAAGTGAAATTTTGCAGTAAAGTATAATCGGCCGCTTATGCGGCCAATTATACTTTACTGCAAAATTCCGCTTATACCTAACTATCCAGGATATAACTATTACATATTGCTTTGAGCACAGATTAATGATATTATACTTTTAACACAGTTACCGAAGTTTTGTCCGGAAGCAAATATTCTACAGCAAACATTTTTCTTCCTCAATTGTTAAAAGTTAGAGTACATCTTGAACGAAACAATACTAATTTAGATCCTTTTCTTTATCAAATGGCCAAGCCAATGCAATCTAAATTTGATAAGTACTGGGCGGATGCGGGTGAAATGCACTGTATTGCGTCAGTTCTAGATCCTCGTTATAAGATGTCGTTTCTAACTCATTTATACAAGGAGAAAATGAACTTGTCATGTATTGTAGCAGAGGAAAAGTTGATTTCAATTAAATCAAGGTTAGAATATTATTGTTTTTGAATTTAACCTTCGTCAAGGCAGATCGTTTTAACTTAGCTTGTGTATTATTCTAATAATTATCTATTATTGCAGAGTTAAAGATATCTACAGGTCAACTTATATGCAGCATACAACCAATACTGCAATAAATAATTTTTCGGATCTTCAAGATGAAGAAATGGATGATTTCGATGCCTTTCTTAGTGCCAATAATACTAAAGTTGGAAATGAATTTGATGAACTTGAGCGGTATCTTGCCGATCCGCTCTTCCCCCGTTCTCATTTAGAGCCATTCGATGTTCTAGCTTGGTGGAAAATAAATGCTCCAAGATACCCTGCCGTGTCATCAATGGCAAGGGACATCCTTGCGATTCCAATAACTTCAGTGCCGTCTGAAGCAGTAAGTAAACTTCGGAGTTCAACTTATTTTTTATTATTTTAAGGATTACTAGCCTATACTTTATTTTCAGGTATTTAGTACGGCTGGAAGAGTTATCAATGATTATCGGTCAAACCTTAACCCAGAATCAGTCGAAATGCTGATATGTGGCCAAGATTGGTTGGATAATATGGAAGAATGTGATGACGAATATGACCAGAATTAGACTGGCGGGGGGGTTTTTTTTTTTTGTGCAGTTTTTTGCTGCACGGTTTTTTTTTTTTTTTTACCTTTTTTCTGTGCTGTTTTTTTTTTTCCGAGCTATTTTTTTCTTTTTTGTGCAATGTATTTACACTAGTTCAGTTTATAAAATTTTTGATTACTTTGAGAGCGGTGTATTTTCATTAATTGATTAAAATTTAAAATTTTAAAATTAGAAAAATATTAGTGGTTTAAATAGTGTACGTATTAATTTTAGAGCTCTGCTGTATTACGCAAACTTACATTTTTAGCGTTACATGAAATTACTTTACATTAAATAGTGCATTATCACATGATAATTGTACTGGGTGGCCCAGTCCATTGAACTATAAACCCGACCCGGCCCGGCCCAATAAACACGGGCCGGGTCCATGCCGGGCCTATAAGGTAACGGGTCGGGTCGGACCGGGTCATAAATTAACGGGCCGGGTTCATGCCGGGCCTATAAGTTAACGGGTCGGGTTCGACCCGGCCCATATGTTAATGGGTCAGGTCCATACCGGGCCTGTAAGTTAACGGGTCGGGTCCGGGTCCACAGGTACCCGGCCCGACCCGGCCCGTTTCGGACCCTACTCACGTACCTGACTGAGATAATAAATTTCAGGAATGATAGAATGAGCCACAACTCTTTTTAAATATAGCTTGCGAAAATGTATATATTCCGTGCTTGTAATTATATATCAATATAGTCTTATTTTAAGCTTTTACTTACTTATCATTTCGATAGTTGGATTATCAGGAGCTGATTCTACTAATTGGCGAAATGTTTTTAATAAATCTTTCAACACTGGTGTATATGAACTTGGTGCATATGGAAATGGTTTAATACAGTAATACAGGTAAATTATATATCATATTGATATGTTAATTTTCTAATACTTTAGTAGTTTACCAAAAAATTAGGTTAAATTTAAATTTAGATTTTATTCGCATATGAAGGTGTGTTAATAAACAGTTCATGCAAAAACTGACAAACCATTAATTATATTTTTATTTTATCAATTATTAAAGGATGGAATAATATAATTTAATTATTCTATATTTAATTATGAACTCATGCCCCAAAATTCCAGGTCGGAACTATGGCCAGAATCGATCAATTTGCCCAAGATCACTAATTAAGTAAAAAGTGCCTAACTGATAATTTTACTATAGCTTTTGCTAACCAGTATAGCTAACCCTAACTCTGATACTGGTGCATTCTGACTCGGACACTTCTGTATAAAAATTTTTTAATTGTAAGATGCTTGTTATAATTACATTAAATTAGATCAATTTTATTTCAAGTATAATTGATATAGGATTTTTTCATAGGAAGAATTAAAACGAACCAAAAGCTGTTTGTTTGAAATATTCTTCCATCATTAGCGTTCTTATTTCCATTTTACTTTGTAATACTTCGATGTTATAATGGTTCATTTAAACAATCATATTTATCATTTTTTAATATAACTACAAATTATTTTTTATTGCTTAGATTGTTTCACTAATGCTGCCTCTATAACGGGGATTGGAAATAACATTACTAATAATAATGACATTCCAATTGCCAAACTTTGGCAAAGAACTGCTTGGTGGAAATGGAGATATACTGATGTCAATATTTGTTGCAATTTCTGCATTTGGAAGTGTTAGTACAAGGGTTTTCATGAACTCAAGACTATATCGTCATGTAATAGATAATAATATTCTGATCAGTGATGCAAGCCGATAAATTTTTCAAATCAACTAGTTGATCAGTAATTTACCAACTAATCGATTAGTCGATTAATAAATCCAAATTCTCTTCAACACATTTTTTTACAATAATTAATCTATCATTCACTCATAGTAATCAAGATAATCTTTATATGATATTAAAATCAATTGAGTCTAACTCTTCTATAGTCACATCTTTGGAATATAAAATGCTGTGAATATAAAGAATTGTGTCTAATATGGAGATATTTAATATATTTATAAATTATTGGTAAAAATAATTTGTAATTTTATTAACAGTCAATTTGTGACTATAGAGATGTTTGACTTTATTTTATATGCATGATCTTGATATCTAGTCAACTAATCGATTATAACGGTTCGCAAAATTCCGTGAAGAGAAAGAAATCGATTTTAGGATTTCTAAATGATTTCAGATTTCTTAAAAAAACCACACTGATATTGGGTATGAAATAATTGTATTAGAATATTCTTAAAAATCAAAAATCAGCCTAAAATTTATTTTTTGCAAATCGTTAAATTGAATAGACCAATCGATTAATCTTAAGTTTTCATGAAAAATGAAATTGATTAGTTGTCAATTTCAACGACTAATCGATTTTTTGACTTTCTATTTATATTACTTATTTGATATTATTGTACTGTATTGGCGGTTATATTAAACTAACTTCTTGTGTTTTCAAAGTTATGCACAAATTATAAAATATGCTGCCGAAACCAATTTCATATCCATGAAATCCGATTGGTTTATAAATTTTAACAAAATATTTAATACATTAGTTAATCAATTATGGCGCAATTTGTTTACTGCATTATTTTAACCACTATTTTTTCTATAAAAGAAAAAGGGTTGTTTTTTCTTCTTATTATGGCATAATGTTTTCATGCGGCGAGCACATTTTGTTTATATGTACGTCAATTTATTCAATTTCCCATTTTTTAATAACATTCAATTTACTAAAAAAAATATTTATTTATATATTTATTATTTATTTATTTATATTTATTTATTTATTTTATTTATTTATTTAGATTTTAAAGTATAGAATAGGAAATATAGAGGAGATTTCAATACCTAAATATATTATTATGGTTTACCTTTTATTATAATTTTAATAATCCTTGCATCACTTTTCCCACCTGAGTATGGAAATTATGATTATCTAATACCTTATTTTATATCATGGGTAACCACTATATTTGGCATAATTATTTGTATTTTCGTAATCCGAGCCCTATGAGAAAAGTGGTCCGGGTGTTGGTACGGGTTGGCACGGGGTTGTCTGGATAGGCACGTGTCACGTGGCACGTAAAGGCATGAAACACGAACCAAAACGTGACAGAATGGCACGTATATTACGTTTTACGGTAATGATACGTGTATTGGGTGGCACGTACAGTTCCGGCCAGCATAAGATATCTACTTTTTATATATAAATACAAAATTGCTTATAATTTACAAACAAATGACTTTACAAAAAATCTGTCTTACAAATTTGTTGCTTTTAGTCTAAACTACAATTCTGTAAGATAGATTTTTATTTTTATTATAAATTTAAAAAGTTATTTGAGTCTAAAGTTAATATGTAATCAAAAATTTGGCGTTTAATATATAAAAAAATTGCTTTTATAGATTTTTAACCAATCAGAATTTTTGTTATACAAAAAATAGCCAATCAGATTTGAGTATAAATCTCAAAATTTGGCGCTTTTAAAAAAAATTGGATATTTTATGCTGGCCCGAACTGTATAAGCAGGGTCGTCTACAGCCGTGTGCGGTCACGTGACATAGAGCCAATAAAATCGGTTGTTTTGATCGACACCGACGAAAAAAAAGTGAAAAAGAAGTGAAAAACGTCAAAATACAAGAAACGAGTGTCTAAACCTACCTTGGGTTATTAACAAAAATGTCGGGGAGGCAATTTTACTGTAAAGTCTGATCTCATCCTAATCATACACTTACCCTTACCCAAACCCTAATCAAAAAGTCAAAAACATATGACCGCACACGGCTTTAGACGTACCCCGTACAGGCACGTTATATTACGTGTAATTACCCGTGCCAAAACCCGTGCGTTTTGGTTTAGTAAAGTGCAGCAAAACCCGGTCCATTTACGGTCCAAAATGTCCGGGTAAACGGTCCAATTCGGACCAATTCAACGTGCCAACACGGACCACAGACGTACAAACCCGGACATCCGGCCGTGCCGCACTTGACTGTGTCTCTCCGTAGAAACACGTGCCCACATGGGCCACTTTTTTCATAGGGGAGGCGAAATAATTTGTCAAGCTATTCAAAATGAAGAAGTTAAGGAGCAAATTGTCCAAAATGAAGAACCCAATTGTCAAGCATATGAATTAAATATTGTACATATTATACATAAATCAAATCTCAGGTTTGTTTATATCTTTTACTATTTCTGGTCAAATAACTAGAAATACAGATACAGTATTATTAAGGCCGTTCGAAGTTGATTCATTGGTTAACATCACTTTTCCAGGACTCATGGGAGGGGGGGGAGGGGGGTAAAATGAAACGAACATATGAAACGAACATATAAAAATGAAGCAATTTCATTGGTTGATGTAAATCAGGTGACTGGTGAGAGTCATTCAGCGTTTTGATTGGCTGTTCATTTTTCGGAGGAGGGGGGAGACTTCAGCTGGGGGTGATGTTAACTGAAAAATTAATTTCAAACGGCCTTAACATTACATTCCTCTTATAAAAGAAAGGAGCAAAAATAAATAAATATCGGTATATAATTAATTTATTATAAAAAGTATTTTATCCGATAAAAAGAACTTCGTACGTATGTACAATTTTTACAGGCAAAATTCTCGTGATCTAGTGATCGGATCTGCAACATTTTAAAGTATGTATGCAGCGATCACAGATTGGAATTTTGCGTTTTCCAAATTCCTATTGGTCGAGCAAATTTTGTCCGAATGATTCGGTAAAAGCTAAATGTTTATTCAAATATTTCTTCTCGTTAATACTAGTTTTCTAGCTCTTCACAATCGAACAAAAAGCACTTCGGAAGCTCTTTATTCAGCAGTTTTATGTTGAATCGTTTTATTGCAAACTGAAAAAAACATATATGAGAGGACAGCAAATAGGAATTAAAATTTTAGCTTTATTTATTATTATTTATTTATTTATTTATTTATTTATTTTTTTAAGTTTTATTTTTTTTTAATTCGTTTTTTATTTTTGAATTATTTTATTTTAACCACGAAATAACGCACAGAGTTATTTCGAGTTTCGGCCTGAATTAATCTTAATTTAGGCCGAAATTCGAAACCACACCCATCGAGTTGTTTCGTGGTTATGCAGTATTTATTTTTTTTTAATTTTTACCGTGGGACATCAAAGAGGAAGGTGATGTTAACCGAAAGCTTAACTTCAAACGGGTTTTAGGTAGTAATATGATACAGTAATAAGCAAAATTGCCTAAGATCATCAAATTCTTAATTTGATTGGTCAGGTATCACGTGATACTGCTCCGCTTTAGATGACCCCCATATATAGAGCTAAGTACTGTCACGGGCTAAAAAGGTAGATCGACGAAATTAGGCGCAGCAAACCCGTGATCGAGAGTCGAAATCGAAGAAATCTAAATTAAGAATTAGTTAAAGATAATTAACAATATAATAATATTATTATATATAGCCATCATCATAATAATCGTGTAAAACTTATCTTTGTAACCCCTTTAGTTTTAGTGATTTTTCCCGTGATGAGGGATCAGTGATTCTGCTGTGATCCCTTTTTGATGAAAGATCGATCTATCTCTCGACCCCTTTAGTTCAATAGTTTAGTTTTAATTATAAAAGCTCTACAATTCCCCTCTTGTAAAGGATATCTCATCCTACGAGATTCCAATATTTCATATATAAATTGTCCTAATAAATTCCTAACAAATCTATTTGATAAAATACTTACCAAATCACAAACGTCACGCCTTTGGCAAGATGCCTATCGCCTAAATTCTGTATTTTACGTATATAAATTAATAAACCTACAATTCCGCCCGCAACAGTACGTACGTTCGTACATACGTCAGCTACTAGTAACTAGTAATATCATGCACGAAGTAATAAATCGAATTTATATATTGAATTTGATTTCTAAATAATGATAATATTTAATAATTTTTATTTTTTTCATATGTTTATTTTCCGGGGGCCAGGGGACCATTGGGGGAGGGGGTGATGTTAACCAAAAAATTAACTTCAAACGGTCTTAATAGGACCTAATTTTTTTATTATGTCATTATTATTTGAATTTCTAATAAGAGTTGCAGAGATGAAAATTACCATTCCAATAGTAGTAAACAAGGACCTCGGACATGTAGTACAGAGGTCATACGTTACGCATTTCAGCAAAAACCCCAAAATTTGAAAAGCAAAAAATCAGTTTTTGGCAATTATCTTGGCATCCAGTGGTCCAATTTGAATGAACTTTTTTTAAAATGAAGCACTCAGTGAGGCGCATCTAACAAAAAAAAGTTCATCCAATTCTGATTACTGGATCAAAAGTTATTTAAATAAATAGATTTGTCATTTTTAGCAAATTAGGTCAAAATTGGCCAAAATCCAGTTATGACCTATATGAGAGATGTCCGGGGTCCTAGTAAACACATCAAAATTGGTTTAGTGTATCACAAGATATGAGTAAAAAACTTTTCGCAAATTTTTAGTTTTTTTAATAATAAAGAACGGAATGTTAAGATGTCCACTTTTGACTTTACAACAAATATAACATTCGAAGCGATTCAAGATAGAAACTATTGAAGCCTTTTTAAAGTTCAAACAGAAAGACTTTGCTCTTAGTGATGCTGAAATCCAAAAATTTGTGGATGGTGGGGTCAATGGTCCAGCGCTTCTTACGTTTGATTTAGATCTTCTCATCCCAAAAGCTGGCCTAAAATTAGGGCCAGCTTTAAATGTTTCGTTATTTGTGAAAAAATTAAATAACCGAGTAGGTGTTATTATAAAAATTTAGAATTTAATTTTACGTCCATTGTTTAATTTTCGTCTTTTAACTCATATTTACTAATCAAAATCGTTCATTTTCTTTAGGACAGTGTAAGCATTGCTACTATATTTGAATTTATAAAACCTACAATGTTCTCCACCATCATTTCGTTTATTAATTTATTAATATTTGTATTTTCTGTAAATATTTAGCATCAATGCAACATGTACACATTTAATCTCTTTTAAACTAGCGTCACCTATTTTTAATAATTTATCTAATCTCTGATTTTAAATTAAGCACGGTAAGAAACGACTTCGTGAGTTGGAAGATAATACCCCTGAGTATTGTCGACAGATTGCAACACCATTCGAATCTCCACCCAATATTTCAGAATTAAACTCTGTACTTCTTCAACCTTTCAATGTGAAGATTCCTCTTTTGCCAATTCTATACAATAAATGTGAAGTATTGTGTACTGGCTTTCCTATTTTTAAATATTTCGTTGAATGCTCTTGGGATACACGTTATCCAGAAGAATTGTCTACTTTGTGTTATGCAGCTTTGCTAGAAGTTGAGGTTGGTTCCAGCGAATCTTCTCAAATATTTAATTGGGTTAATTTGATTCGTAGCACAACGAGCGTTCTTAGACAACACTTTAAAACAAAGTACCTGTGGAAAGCTGACCGTAGCACAAAAGATTCATCAATCACATTGGCTGGTCTTAGACCTGACTACTGGGAATGCCTTAATAATGTTCTAGTTTTTAAAGGAGAAGAGAAGCCAACAGAGGCTGGCTTAAATGATGCGAAGTGGGAACTCATATCAAAGATGAGAGCATGGAATCGTTTCCTTTACGGTGACCTTAAATATATTCTTGCATATGCAGCTGGAGGTTCTTATTTACAATTTTATGCTATTGACCCGTCCTTTAACTTACATATTATTTCGGACATATTAGATCTATGCTACTTAAAAGATCGAGTTAAGGTAATAGAATTATATTGTTTAAAGTGAAATTAGTTTAATTTCTTTTTATTAATTTATATTAGGCTCTTATTTGTATTTTCAATATTCATCGTATTATACGCTCTATGGAATCATTATTACCTGAAACCGCTGTACCAATTTTGACACGCTTTAAGAGACCATATGGTGACATTTTTATCACAGACACTGTGATAGAGAAACGGATTTTCTCATTTTCAACATATCCTTTCAGCAACATAACAGTATTAACAAATATATACCAAAATACAAAGAATAATCGAAATATTATACATGCCGTTGGATATCCACAGATAGTCAACAATACATATAAAGTAAAACTTGCCCC
This sequence comes from Gigaspora rosea, assembly GCA_003550325.1. NCBI lineage: Eukaryota > Fungi > Glomeromycota > Glomeromycetes > Diversisporales > Gigasporaceae > Gigaspora > Gigaspora rosea. The sequence goes on from QKWP01000031.1 coordinate 159,609, forward strand.
GGTATGAATTAGACGGATGCCAAGAACGGAACAAGAAGTTAAAGCTGCCATTCATTGCGTCTTGAACGCTCTTGTGGATTTACACGAATTAGGTTATGTTCATCGAGATGTTCAATGGCCTAATATTCTTCAGTTGATAGATAATAGCTGGATGTTAATTGATTTAGAATGTGCTGGTATTGATGATGAAATTGTAGATTTCGGTCCATCAGAAGATTGGGCACCAGAAGTAATTGAAACCAAGAAGTATACAAAAAAGGCAGATGTTTATATGATAGGAAGGTTACTTAGCAAGGTTTTATTTCATTATCTGAAAAAGCATATGAATTTGAGAACGCTACCACCGCAGAACTTGGATTTCGTTTAACAGCACAAGAAGCTCTTCAACATCCTTGGCTTTCAAATAGCTGAATTATGCTAAATAATGATCCTAATAAATAACGAAAAATTTTCGGCTTGATAGTTATCAGCTCGATATTGGAGCTATCAGTGCGATATGCAAGCGGTATTACCTCAAATATTAAGGTTTTTAATATACAGTATAAGATTAAATCTATACCATTATATAATCCGTAGTCTATTCTTCTAAGTTTGTGCGTTTTAACATTTTTGATTGGTAAATATCGTAATTATTTTGTTGATTCGAATATTTACAAGATGTCATGATATCATTTGAGATAATTCAACTTTACGTCTATTTTTTTTATTCTGGGTTTATACGCATTAACTTTTGGTCTTATTCGAAACATGATCTATGCATTTGAAAAAAAATCAGCTTATATTTTATGTGGTATTATACAGCATAATCGAGACGTAATCTTAGTAATTTTGTTTCTGGGCTATCAAAAAATGTCATAATGACCTTATCTGAGTTCTCAGAATTAAACGCGAAATTTTATTACCTTTAACTTTCAAGCATTATCACTGGAATAGTAAGTTATGAAAAACTCCAATAATTCTACCTTAATTATGTACGTTATCTTACTGGAATAGCAAGCTCTATAACTGACTATTTAACAGTAATTCACAATAGAAATGATGAGGGGTTGGAAATGGATATCCATCTACCCGTACGGCTTTATCCATCTCGTCAAAACTATTTACTCTGCGAATAACCAGATGGATTCAGATAGATCTACAGATTTATATTAATCTATTCGTCATAACACAGCAATAGCTTGACCATCAACACACGAACCTAGCATATCCCTGGAATAAAATTTACGTAACCGAGCTAAATTTAAATGCAGCTTTTAAATGAACACAATGATGCGATTATTATTATTATTATTATTATTATTAATCAATGATGACGATTACTGTCAATTTCAATAAAAATAAATTCTTTTGTTTTTCGTTTTAATGTTATACAATCACTCAAGGATTGCAAATGTTGCCGATCATTTAAAATGAAGATTTTCCTATTGTTGTAATAAGTGCTTAGCACGAGCAAGAATAAAATTTAATCAATAATATGAAAAAGAAAATGAACTAACTGAAAAGTTTAATACAGAAGAGAATTATATACTTTAAAGTGATATAATGCAAGCTATCTATGATTCTTTAATTTCAATACCGGCAATTTATGAGAACTTAGGGTGGAGTTGAAATCTTCTTTGAGTGCTGTATTAATTTTACAAAACTTTTGAATTTTCAAAAAAAGCAATTTATACGAATGTTCTACTGCAACATATACAGTACGTATATATTATAATACACTATATAATTTGGAACAAGAATTATAATAAGTTATGAGATATGGTAACATTTAAGTTGAAAGCTTAGATGAATTAATAGATAGTCGTATCATTATACTTACTAAATTAATATGAATTATATTAATGGTTAATGCGAATATTAACTTGAGGTCTAGATTTTGCTTTACTAATATTTTTCTCGATAGTAAATTTTATAGTGCTCTTATAACTTTCAATTTGATGTTGCACAACATTTTGTTTAATCGCAATAGTTGTATAACACATTGTTTAATCATAATGTTTGTATAACATGTTGTTTAACCAAATATATAGTTGTATATTGTTAAAAATATAATGTTTAACCTTTTAAATTAATCTACAAATTTATCATTGATTTAAAAACTTCCTGATGTGATGTATTCATCAATTCCACTTAATATCAGCTGAATCAATGATTAACACAGTAAATGATTAGAAAAATTTTGACGATTCCGATTTTTAACGTATCACATAAACGTTAAATTGGTAACCATTGCTTATGAAATAAATTAGCTATTTTCTTTATTATTATTTTAATTTTTCATTGATTTATTGATGAATGTTTAATCATAAATTGTGATCTACTTTGAACCAAAATAAAACATCTTCTTCATAATTTAATCGCTTTACATATGGGGTTGAGTCAATAGAAATCAAGCAAATATTTTTTAATGGTTTTTTTTTTAAAATTCTAAATAAGGATATTTGACAGAAACTTAACCAAATTTGATAAAAAATTTTTAAAAATTATTTTAAAAAAATTTTTATTGATTTTGTTAAATTTCTGTTAAGTTATTCTTGTTCAAAGTTATAAAAAATCTTTATTATAAAAAATTTGCTTGATTTCTATTGACTCACCCCATATAGTAAATATGGGAAAATAAGTAACAATAATAATTTGGTCTAATTCTTCTGAGAATCTAATAATAAATCGTATAATTATTCGCATTTTTGTACATATTCCATATGCGTTGTCAATCAAATTTTCATTATCAACCTTAATTTAGATTTATTAAATGAAATTGACTCATTTTGGGGATCCTTAAAGCATGGCATGTTGTTTTGCCTTAACATTAAGATTAGAATCGCCTTGAGCTAGAGTTATATTAGTAAAATTACTTCCCCGACATTTTTTGTTAATGCTCCAAGATGGGTTTATACTATTGTTTTCGCATTTTTCTCTTTTTTTCGCTTGTTTTGGTTCATTAACTTTTAACAATTTGATTGGTTTATTATCACATGATCTGCTCTAACCCCTAAATAGGGAAATTTTGGCAGTCCGATATCGAGTCATCCGCCCTGATAACGAATGTAATTTATTATCCGGTAGTTACTACTGTATTGATCATGTTACTCATATTAATGCAATATCACGATATACCAATGTTTATTCCATGATTCGGAACCTTAATATTCTTTTTTTTTTGGATATATATCTTTTTTTTTTAATTCTTATCTTAACGATTGTTTTAATTCATGTCAAAAAATTTACAAAGAAAAAAGAAAAAGAAAAAAAAAAACAAACCAGAGACACAATCAATAAACTAAACTTTATGAAATAACAATAATTTACACAATTAATATTATGAGTACATGTTCAATGACACTACCGTTATCATGTAGAATGTAGGTGATATTGGGTCAGCATTATTTAGTGGCCATCCGATCATGCCGCTTCGAGGCACGATCGGTTCCAATTATTAAATTGCAGACCTTGCATGCCATCATTGGCAAATATATTTAGAATTAAATTTAATTGCCCTAAGAGTCGTTAAGAACACTATATGTACGTAAGTACATAAGTACAGTATCCTCAGAAAGTTTATCACGGTTACGCAAAGCAACATACATATTTATATACAAAAAAACAAGAATACAACATGTCATATAAAACTTATACAATTTTAAACATTTTATATTAAAGGTCTTTGCTTAATTCTATCTCTGCAGATTTTCGATAATAAATAAATGCCTTATATTCATCTTTTTTAACTCCAATTCCATTAAGATAACAATATCCAACGTTACTTGCTCCGATTTCATGTTCCAAATTTGCAGATTTTTGAAAATAAATGAATGCTTTACGCCCATCCGGTATAACACCAATTCCATTTAGATAACAATATCCAACGTTATTTGTACCGCTAGGGTTACCATATTAGCAGATATTTGATAATAAATAAATGCATTATATTCATTCTTTTCAACTCCAATTCCATGTTCATAACAATATCCAACCATATATGTTGCTCTGTCGTTCCCCATTTTAGAAGATTTTTGATAATAAAAAAATGCCATAGGTTTATCCATTTCAACCCATTTACCATAATAATAACAACTTGCAAGAATGAGTTGAACTGTATGATTGTCTTTATTATTTAAACAAAACTTGACAATATGATAAGGGTTTTGCCTCTTTTCCATCAGAAATTGATCTATTGTATCAAGAATTGAACTAGAATATTTGCCTTTCAATTTTTCTTCATTATATAAATCACACATTTCTTTAACAATTTCATTGAGAAATTTCTGCGAAAAGTTTTGAAACTTGTTGTCTTCTAAATATAATTGAGTATCATCGTTATCTATTTGAATAAAATCCGATGGTCCGTAAATTTTTTTTGATTGCTTTACAAAAAGGTTATTGCAAATTGACATCCTGTCGCAGGAAAACTGCGTTTGAATATGAGGTATCAAATTTTATTAACTTTTTGAAGGCATGTATTACGTTGCACGACATTCATTTTATCAACCAATTTATCAGTAACTGCATTGGAAATGTTACGTACATACGTATATTTCGTAACACTAAGGTTAGAGTAAGTAGTTAAATATAAAATTACCCAATTAAATTTTATTAGCGCGCTAAAGGTAGTTTCTTATACCGATTTTGAAAAATAAACGATTTCTGACAAAATAAACGTTTGTTTTTGAATTTTCCTGATAACGTTATTCTACACCTTACTTATTTAATATTTCATAATCCGCCCACAAACCTTGCACACATTCAAGAATGGCCCAGATAATACATTATATTATGTATTTCATATTTGTATTTTGTATGACAATGTTTATAGAAGAGTGACGAATTATGATTATATATTTGCAATCTAAATTAACTCTCAAAATTTTTTAAGTTAATTCATGAATCTCGAGTTGACACGAGTCAATAGGGTTTTGTTCAACTATGTAAATAAAAACTATATATGGTATCATATAAAAATTAATTATTAATAGTAACTGGGATTATTTATACTTTTTTTTATATATAATTTAATAGTAAAGAATGACTTACATGTTTTTAGATATTCAGAGCGAATGCTTTAATTTTTCAATAATTTTAGCATAAATCGATTCTTAACACGTTCATAACGAAGTTACGTTGAAACCTTTTTGAAATTAATATTTAAAAATTCAAAAATTCAGGTTCATATTATGAACTACTCTAAGAGAGGTATTTTCGTTGTGTGTAAGAAATTTAATACTAGAACAAAATTTTTAACATAACCAAGTTATAAATGTTTAAGAATCTATTATGCTGAAATAATTGAGAAAGTATAATGATTCGCTCTAGGCATCTAAAAGTGTAAAGTCAATCTTTACTATTAAATTATATATAACTTATATAAAATGATAAATAGTCATTATCACTATTCTAATCGAAAAAATCATTGATAATTAATTTTTATATGGCACCACATATAGGCTTGATTTGCATAGTTGACCTAACATCCAACGAGTCAAATTAGTTTATAACAACATTTTAGTTAACTTTCATTGATTTTTTGAATAGATTTAAATAACGTTGCTATACTTAACAGTTATATTAATTATAATATATATATCGGTTATATAATTTTTTAGCATCCGTAAATGTGTGCCATGTCTGCCTCTAGATAGTATTTATTAGAAAACAATAAGCCTTAAGCAATTTACAACATTAAGTTGACAATGTAATTCATACAAAAATTTTGGAAGTTAAAAATATAAAACTACCAAATTTCATCCTAAAAATTATAATGCAGCAAAATGAATGAAAATGAATAATTGTATAAAAAACCTTTAAGCAAATTATAAATTATAAATTATAACGACGGTTTCCTGGGCTTAATTTTGATTCTTAACTCTAGACAATTGGTACCGAACCCGGTATGCATTTTCAATGGAGCTCCAATATCCACTAATTTTACATCGTATTTTTTGAACATCAATGCCATAAAAGATAACATGTTAGTCATTGCTAACTTCCTTCCAGGACAAAGTCTCATGCCACCACCAAAAATAACTAACGAATATTTATCTTTGTCATGAATAGATTTTTTATTCTCCTTATCAGAATTGTTTAAATCATCATTAAATTCATCCAAATCATTTTGTAAATAAAACCTGTTCGGATCAAAAATAGTAGGGTTAGCCCAATACTTCTCATTCATATGAACACAGGCATAATTTAAATGAAATACAGTTTTTGCTGGCCATATGTATCCAGCAACTTCGCATTTTGCACTTGCAACTCTTTTTGATATTGGAACCACTGGCATCATACGAGAAGTTTCTTTAATTATCGCTTCACAATACTTGAGTTTTGCAAGATGATTGGCGGTTATACATAATGTGTTAGAAAAATTATCAGGAAAAACTGAATCGATTTCATCAAACATTTTTTGTTTTATGTGTGGATTACTACAAATGTAGTAAATTATGTAACATAAGGTGTTTGAAGACTGCAAGAATAAGATGAAGATGTGTGTAATTGTACATATTAACAATACACGAATAATATAATGTACAGTACATAAATATAACATACCGTTTCAGTTCCAGCAAGAAAAACGTCAAATAAAAGAGCTCTAATATTATCATCAGTTAAGGTCTCTGTCATATTACTTTTTGAATCATTATTTGCAGTAATGAGAATAGATAACAAATCATGTTTTGATTTTAATTTCTGGGGAGTATTTGCAAATTCAAAATTCCTTCTTTCAATCATATTATTTAGTGTTTTTGTTATGTAATCTCCATTTTCTAGAAGAACATTGGTTTTTTTCTTATAATATGGCAAATAACGTCTCAAGATTGGATGAACAACATTAAAGAACATTAATCCTCTTATATAAATCATGACTGCTTGGGTAAATTTATCAGAATTATATGACTTAGAATCATCAAAAAGAGAACTTTCAAGTTTAGATTTATCTGAGTTGAACGTATTGTAATATGCTGCCATTGAGCAACCTTTTTCACCAGTTACTACTATTGAAATATTATCGGCCATAAACCTATTTATCCATTGTAAAAAATCCATTTCAAGCCAAGTATCATTACATGATTGAGATTTTTTAAGCGAATTCCAGTGTCCATCTAATTCTTCAAATAATTCATTAGCACGTTTTATAACTTCTTTATTGAAACCAGGCGTTGAAATTGATTGTAAAAGAAAATATTTATTAATTTTCCAAGACTCGTAATTAATATTCAAAAACATTCCTCGTCCAAAATTTCCAAGCAAATCCATTGCTGGCGTATGTTCAAATTTCGCAAATAAAGCCAAATTTTTTGAAGGAGATAATAAATTCTCAAAGTAATCCGTTTTAGTGATAACTATTCTTCTGTAACCACTACATCTGAATTCACAAATATCCCCATATTTTTGATATAGGTCTGCAGTAAGACGTTTGAAGTCGCCATCAAAAAAGAAATTCTATGAATAGTTTAATGAATATTACTGTAACATAAAACAATTTAATTATACTCAAACATAAAAAAAAAATCATACCTCTAGTTCAAATGGTAAAGGTAGAGGACCAGGAAGTGGATTGGGACGGGTGAAATAATCATAGTAAAAACGAAAAAGGTATAAAAGGAATGTTAAAAAGATAATGAGCAGATAGTCAGCAGTATAAAATGATTCAATAATTCGAAAGGACATTTTGTAGAATGAAGCCTCTGGTTAGTATGCGCGTACGTATGTGTGTATTTATAATAACCTATACATTAAACTCCTCTTGCATTTTATAAGTGCATCCATATTAAACTAGTTATGGTTAGTGATGGGCAAATCCGGTTTTTTAAAAATCCCGCGGGATCCCGCGCGGGATTCGCGGGATCTGAATAGAGTTTCTGAATTTTTCACGATTAATAAATATATATTTATATATCATCACTAGGAATGTAATTTCTCGTTAAAATAATAATCATTTCTTATAAATCTTACTACATTTATTACAAATAAAAATGCATTACCTACTTTTAAAACATTTGGATCTTATAATTTTATTAAATTCATCAATTCAGATTTATCAATTTTTTAAATTATTATTATATAAATATATATTTAAAATTATAATGGTAACAAAGCGATCAAATCATAAGCGTGTAAAAATTTATAAGTAATCAGGTGCATATTCAGGTATAATGTGCTAAAATTTATAAGTGATCAGGTACTGTACATACGTACAAAAATTTATAACCAGGATATAAGCTTATACATACAAAAATTCATAAGCCAATCAGTTATGTGATTCAGAAATTATAAGCTCGATTATGAATTTCTTATGAGTCGTCTCGAATTTTATTTAACCTTATCAGTTATCAAAGACTCTTACGTTCTAGCACATTTGAATGCACATCTATGCAATGTCGGCGGAAAGAACCAATAGAATTATGGGCCCCGTGATGATCAGCAATCAGTGTAACTCACTCTAGGTTACACATAAAGAATTGCTTCGACTTATACGTATATATGTGGAACGAGAAATAAATAAAAAGTTTAATATTTTTATGTAAGTACATCAAATACTAATTCGGAATTGGCCCACTTATGTTAAAGCAGGCCGGATTATTTGTTACAGATGATATGCTAACGCAGGCCAGAAAATCTTATATTAAAAATCCCGTGCATCCCCATCACTAGTTATGGTTAAAACAAATGCCGGATTAAATTGCGGCGCTATTTTTTTTTCAGTATGACTAAAATGGGTATACATCAGTTTAGAAATTTATTTTTGCTTGTTACTCAATATTATGAACTTATTTAGAGTAAGGGTCGATATTAATTATTTTGGTCTAACGAATTTAACGAATTTAGGCCAAAATCCCTATAAATTAGACCACATTAGGTTAGTATTAGGCCACGAAAGTTATATTTTCGTTTTGCATTATCGGATGTCCGCAGTAATTTTCGGCCGATTTTGAGCAAGATTTGCAAAGTATTGGTATTTTTAGCTAAAGTTCGTCAAATAAATAAAGCTATAGAAAAGTTATTTCCCTATGCCGTATATTCCCGAAAATAAGCTACCTTTTTTTTGGACGATTTTAAGTAAAAAAAGAAACCCGGGGTAGCTTATTTTTCGGGATATACAGGTTTTAAAAGATTTATGCTCAATCGATAGGGGTAGCTTAGCTCGTTTGAAGTTAATTTTTTGGCTAACATCACCCCCACCTCCCCCGCTCCCCCGACAACGAACAGCCAATCAAAACGCTGGATGACTCTCACCAGTCACTTGATTTATATCAACCAATTAAATTGGCCCATCTTTGTTCATTTTTATATGTTCGTTTCATATGTTCGTTTCATCTTACACCCTCACCCCTCCCGAGAGTCCTGGAAAAGTGATGTTAACCAAAGAAACAAACTTCAAACGGCCTTATTATCGGATGTTTAAAAAATTCTCACGCGTACCCTATTAGTTTGGAAATAGGCACATGTTACGTACTAATGATACCAGGAACGTAGTCATGAAATTGACAGAGTGTATAGTTACCTGCCATCTAGAATGGTATTCGCAAAATCTTGTATTTGATTGGACATTAAAAATCTATAATTTCATATGTCAATGTGCTGTGCTGGTGAACATACTTTACTGGTGTTTTATGCTTAACTTTTTCTATTTTTAGTGGATGGCTAATGCCATGTATCCACGTGATTTTTTGAAATTTTAGTTAAAATTCGTATCAGAGTCTGTTTGGCATTAGGGTCGGGGTTAGGGTTAGGACCAATATAGGTAAAATTGCCTTCCCGACATTTTTTATTAATGGTCCAAGATAAGTTTCGAATGCCTTATGCTCTTGCGTTTTTTTGTTTTTGACTTCTTCGGGTTGATCCGTGTAAACAAAATTTCGCGACTCCGTTTGGTTGATTTACACGAAAGACGACCCCCAGAAAAGTAATTTAACGTAACACAAACGTCGAAATGGTTGCTCATAAGCGCTAAACTAAACTAAAATAAATTTATCATTGCGTAAATTAATAATATTCTAATAATTTGTCCTTTTCAAAGTCGGTTTATTAAGTATTCTTAGCATGTTTGTAGTTAATAATAACGAAGAATGTTTTGATGATAATAAAGAAAAATAGGTTTCTTTTTTCTTATTTGTTGATAATGATTGATGATATTGATACTTACATTTGCATAAAGGTTAATGATAAGTTTTTCGTGTAACCGTGATAAATTTTCTGAAGATACTGTACTTCTAGGCATTGTATTATGCAATGTCAAGCATGGTCTTTTTCGATTTTTAACGTCTGCTCTACCTTGCTTAATGCGTTGGGGTGCGTCGATTGTAAATTAGGTTTGCATAAATAGATCATATTCTTGTGTTGCGAATACAAAGTAAAATTTCCAATTATATAATATAATTGAAATTTTACTTTGAATTCGCAACGCAGGAATATGCTCTCCTTATGCAAACCTGATTTACACTCGATGCACTCCAACACATTAAACAAGGTAGGGCAGCCGTTATAAATCGAAAAGACCACTGATATCATAATCAATCAATGGATTCTTACAAAATAACAAATTTGTCATATCAGATATACTGCTCCTATGATAGTAGACCCACTTGAGTTTTTACTAATGAAATTCTGGTGAAATGTGACAGACCCTGGGTATGCAGCGAAATATGGTACTAATACTATCAGGTTTGGAAAATATTTAACCAATCAAGTCATACTCTAATTGTCTCTCTTAAGTTCGATTCAGCTAAATTAACGAAAGAATTGCAAACAATTTAAAAAATACCATGCTTATGTTTAAATAAAGGTACTGTATGTGTTATACTGCAGTTTCAGAATTTATTATACGTGTAATTGCAGTTATTAAAGAAACATTGATTAAATATTTATGAAAAATACATATATGATAATTAATAAAATTGATCATAATTATGTAGATAAATAATTGGAATATTAGGAATTTTAATAATAAAATAAAAGTTTAATTAAGTATAAAAATATGATTTATCAATTGATATATTTTTAATAACTCCTAATTTATAGCAAAAACATCGTACATTTGTGTATTCTAATTAGTGTTAGAAATTAAAAAACAGTATGTCAAATTTTGTGAACATGCTTATTTTATTAATGTTCATATTAAAGAAAATAATAATCATAAATAAAATTTTATTAATTTGATAATTTTCAATATTGGTTCTTAATCAAATATAATTATTTATTATTTGTTATACTAATTTTTTTAAATATATAATATATTATAAATAAATTCTCTAAATTTACAGTATAGCTTAGTTCTGGTTTGTACTATTTTTATTTTACTTATCATAAATAAATCCATTTTTTATAATCAATTTTATAGGCAATTTTATGATTTGTAATCTTTGTTGATTGTTATAATAGTATTTTAATAAATATATTATACATTATAAAATAAAAGACTGATTAATCGAAAACTACTTCATTTTTAATATAAGTTTAGCCTAAACTATGCAACATTATAATTATCTGAATCAGGATTTTTTACTTCTATTTATTCTTATTAACTTCTATTTTATTTCTTATATTATTTCTTATATTATTTAAATATATTTTTTAAAGAGATACTACAATTAAAGTTTTGTAATTCAAGTAGGCTACTTCTTAGTTTGGTAGTGACAGTAACAGAATTTCTTTTCTAGTTCCAGGCTTAGTTTTATTTCAGGCTCTTTTATTATATACTAATTTAATATAACTAATTCATAATAACTTAAAAACTAGCTACTATAAATTTTATAATTATAAATATAGCTAAATATACATGTAACTATATACTGTATTATTATTTTTAATAACAATTTCAATATAGATTACTACTTCTAGCTTTAAATAGTTCAACCAGTTTCTTTATATAATTACCTTTATATATTATACTTTTTATTTAGCTAGTTTGCTTTTTTACTATATTTTCTAGCTATTGTAGTAACTAACTTTCTACTCTAATTTAAGATTATATATACCAGAGATATTCTTTATCCTGATTAAACCCAATTTTTTGAACAGATCTTGAATGTATTCACTATATTTCTCATTACTTTAGTTTATATTACCTTAATATTACTCTTTAAACCAACTGCCTAAAGACGTTAATATTGTATGTAACCTCCTTTATAGGTCAGAACTTAGTTGCATAACTTTATATAACAGAACATTTTAAAACACCACCATTATCACATATGTACCTGCATTCTATATCTGAACCACTTTTTAAAAATTCTTATTTGCCATATTTGTGCATAATAATGCCTGCGCCTATTTTAAACCATGCATGCAGGGTTGGCAATGGAGCCAATGGTGCTTAACAGTTGTGCGAATGGAGATCAAAAAATGAGTATCCATTAGCTCCATTCAGAGCTTTATTTGCAGTTCCATTTTGTTCCATTGAGCTCCATTGCAACCCTGTAAGTACGTTATTTTGATGTGGACATGCGCCTTATTTTAAGTAAAAATAATTTTTTTAAAAAATCTTATATTTGAATAAAGCTCATACTAACTAACTCAATTATTAGAAAACATATTAAGTATCATTTTTCCGCGCATCATGAGGGTGTTACTAAAATATGAAATACATTTATGAGTATTCTATCCCTTCTATTTTCGTGCAATACATGCTAAATGTTACAGTCTAAAATACAGTGTGGATTAAAAAACCAGATATTTCTAACTGAAAAAAAAACTTTTAACAGATGTTATGTACAAAACTTCTTTTTCATGTCTGTTGTCTAACAGGCCATAAGCTATCTAAAAAAAAAAAAAAGAAAGACTAAAAAATGACTATCGATGTGCAAGCAACTGCAAGATTGTATAAAAGGGTTGGGTAGGGTGGGATGGAAAAATACAATACAGGGTCAGATTAGCATAAAACGCAGAAACCACTTTATCTGTAAAAGGCTCTCCTCTTAAACATTAATGACGATTATTAATCAATGATACTACATCCTAAATACTCATATATGAATTCAATCAATAAATAAACAATTCAATAATGAATCATATGATTAATATACCCGTGATCGATTCGAGATAAAATGTTACTCAAATACTTTCATATAGGGCAACTTATAAGGTGGCATTATTTTGAATAATATTACTAATTTTTCAAAAAGCCAAAAATTCGATTAACGCCCAGCCCGTTATTATTCGCAAATACAGTATAGATAGTGATGTGCCATTTATATAATGTCTGAAATTTTTTAACATCAGTACGTATAGATGTATAGTGTGTATAGTATGTGAAATACGTATAGTACGCGTATAATAAATAAATTATCTATATACAAAATTTTGCAAGGAATAATTTTGCTTAGAAAATAAAAAGGCGGTTTCATAAGGGAAAATTTAAGATATGAATAGTTTTATAGAATCTTCTAAAAATTTTTTGCGTACTGTACTATACGCAGCACATCATTAAGTATAGATACTTGACTATAATCATCGCAGTTGATAGAAAACTATTGAGAAAGAGTAATTAATATAATTAATATCTAGAAAGAATAAATGAGGTACATAAAACTAATATAATATATATATATTTATAAACAAAGCTAATAAAAATATTTCTATAACAATGATTGGAAAGGTTAAAACTAAATTAATTATCATGAGTTTTCATCTAAAAATTAAAAAAAAACCAAATTAATATGTATTAAGCGATATAATTATTTGACTAAAAATTAAAAAAAAAACCAAATTAATATGAATTAAGTGATATAATTATTTGACCAAAAATAATGTAGATATGAACAAACCTGAGATTTGGTTTATTTAATCATTATGTATAATATCTAACTTGTATTCTTGACCATTATGTTCATTTGGGTCAACTTGACCATTAGACACTTCATTTTGGCCATTTTCACCACCATTATTTTCTTCATTTTGATTAACTTGACCATTAGGTGCTTCATTTTGGACATTTTCATCACCTTCATTTTGATTAACTTGACCATTAGGTGCTTCATTTTGGACATTTTCATCACCTTCATTTTGATTAACTTGACCATTATTTCGTCTCGGATTACGAAAATACCAAATAATTATACCTATTATAGTTGCTACCCATGATATAAAATAGGGTATTAGATAATTATAAGTTTCATACTCAGGTGGGAAAAGTGATGCAAGTATAATTAAAATTATGATTAAAAGGTAAATTATAATAATATATTTCGGTATTGAAAACTTATCTAATCTTCCTAGTCTACTCTTTAAAATCTATATCAGATAAATAAATAAATAAATAAATAAATAAATATTTTTTAAGAAATTGAATGAAACCAAAATCATGTAATTGAACAAGTTATCATACATATAAACAATATGCACTCGCCGCATGAAAAATCATGGCCAAATATTGGGATGTATCAGAGGAAAAAGCAAAAATATTTTCTTTTATAGAAAAAATAATGGTTAAAACCATACAATAAACAAATTGCGCCCATAATTGATTAGTTAATGTATTAAATGTTTTGCTATAATTTATAAACCAATTAGATTTCATGGGTACGAAATTGGTTTCGGCAGCATATTTTATAATTCGTGCATAACTTTAAAAAAAAAACATACAAGCAATTAGTTTAATATCAGAATTAGTGATACAAATTGACACCTAAACAATTTCGTTTTTCATGACCAACTTAATCGATTAAAAGGTTAGTAGACTAACTGACTAATCGATTAATCAATTAGTTGGCCAGTTGACTAATCAATGAATCGATTAGTCGACTAGTTGACTATTCTATTATATCATATCAAGATTATTTTTGTTTTACTATGAGTGAATGATCCTATTTGATTGATTAATTATTGCAAAAAATTGGTGGAAGTAATTTTGATCGATAAATCGGTTAGTCAACTAGTTATGATAATTGACTGATTCGATTTCTATCACTGATCAAAATATTATTATCTGACAATATAATAATCTTACGTACACAAAAACCATTGCGCTGACACCTCCAAATGCAGAAATTGCAACTAGTAATGACAAAAGTATTTCACCACTTTTACCAAGCAGTTCTTTACCAAATCGTAAAGCAATTGGAATGTTATCATTATTAGTAATGTTATTTCCGATCACCGTTATAAAGGCGGCATTGGTGAAACAATCTAAGCAATAAAAAATAATTTGTAGTTATTATGAAAAATGATAAATTAAAATAGATTAAATGAATCATAATAAAATCGAAGTCTTACAAAGTAAAATAGAAATAATAACGCTAATAAAAGAAGAATATTTTAGACTAACGTCTTTTGGTTCGTTTGATTCTTCTATTAAATCTATAAAAGAAATACTATATCAATTATATTTGAAATAAAATTGATCTAATTAACGTAATTGTAATAAAATTTTCTTACAATTTATATTATTCCATCCTTAAATATTTGATATAAATAAAAAAATAATTAGTAGTTTGTCAATTTTATGCATGAATTGTTTATAATAACACACCTTCATATGCGTATAAAATCTAAATTTAAATTTTACATAACTTTTGGTTAATTACTAAAATACTAGAAATTCACATATCAATATTATATAATAATTCACCTGTATTAAACCATTTCCATAGGAACCAAGTTCATATACACCAGTTTTTGAAGATTTATTAAAAACATTACTCCAATTAGTAGAATCAGCTCCTGATAATCTTACTAATCCAACTATCGAAATGATAAGTAAGGAAATAACCTTAATCAAGGCTAGCCCTTGATTCATAATGTCCGATATTATTGTAGAGTATACGTGATATATAGTGATAAATAGTAAAATTAAAACCGAAACAATCACGGCCCTATAATTTCAAAAATATATCTTTATGTTAATAAATTAAAATTACACGCCTGCTTATTATTGGATTTGCACACTTAGCAGCAAACACAAATTAGACAAATAATTTCTCTGAAATTATATTGTTACTATTGTTACAATGTTTATCCTATGTGAGGCTCCAAATCCTCTGAAAAAGATCTAATTTCTTAATAAATGTTTGAGACTTTTATAAGCTCTCTGATATCATATAAAGTAGTGTAGTAATTACAATGCATATTTCATCAATTCATCGGAACTGACTGCGCTTGCATGTGGCAGGTTTCACAGAACTATGTTCTAATTGAGTGTACAAAGCCAATAATAATAAAATCAAAAAATTTGCTTACATGTAATCAAAATCATATTTAAAATATCCTCGAAATACGTAGAGTAGATATTGAGCGCTACTATAAGAGTCGGCTACCATGGCCCAAGGCAATATTATACTATTATAAGCAATTGAATCAAATTATTATTCATATGCACTTACTACATGAATAGTACAATAATTTAGAGAGCAATCATACAAAATTACAACGAAGCTAAACACATGTCCAAAATTTTTCCTTCTTGGGAACGCATCAGTAATGTATTTTTGTTCACCTATTCCTCTTAGTAATGACCTAATTCCCAACTATAAATGAATAAAATCAAACAGTTATAATTTTATCAGGTACTATAGAATCAAGGAATTTCAATTGGTAATTCGCTATTCGTCATTTTTATATCACCTCAATGTAGATTGAACTGCCTAAAAGACTAATGATACCACAAATAACAAAAAGCACTAAAGCAATTCCTGGTGACTGCACGAGTATCCAAATCCGATCCGGGTTAAAAATTCCTATTTATGATAATAATAGAAATAAATTTTCGATTAAATTGTCGTTGGCAAATTTGCCAATCCCATCAATGGAATAATGCGCAGAGCGTCATTACGCAAAAATACGGTAGAAATAAAATTCAAAAAACAAACCTGCTCCTATAATTTATGACAAAGATATTTGAAAGATCAAAGGTTGTAATCTCTTCAATGTCATATAAAATTAGTTAGAGTATGATATGCCTTACCAATAATTCTATTAATATTATACCCAACTCCGTATAATATTCCTAAAATATTTAGACGATTGACCATTTTCATTTAACTTTCTTTTATGATCTCAATGATCTCAATGCAAAAGAAATAGAAATTATTAAGTGTTCGATACATTTAAATTTAATTTTATGCATAAGAAAAATTAAGTTCGCATTTTATGCATAGCACGTGTGTCACGTGGTTGTATTTTTTGATCGAAATAACAATCTGACCAAAATTTTGGATCTTTTAATAGATGGTGTAATATCAATTGCTCAATCTGTAAAAGAGTAATTTCTTTAAACAGCAAACTTTAATCTTTACTAAATATGGTAACTTTTATAAGATCAAGAATCCTAATTTACTTTCTTTATTTATATATTGCAGTATAATGCATTAATCGTATAACATTCTATATTTAGTTATTTAACAAGGAGGAAAAACTCCTTGTGCTACATTTAATGCTTTTGTAATAACTTTAATTGCTACTGAAAATAAAATGATAAAGATTAGAATTATTCTGGTCATAGGAAGTCATCCAAGATTATCTTAATTAAGGGTTGAAACCGATAAGATACAAGCAATGTTGGTCACAAACTTCGGAATTTCGAGCGCTAATTGATCGAATTCGAAAGTTCATTGAATTATTTAAAATATAAAAAAGTATATATTTAAGTATTTAGTGTAACAAAATTTTTATCATTTTTTTTTTTTTTTAGAGAACGCCTATTTCTACCATGGAAATTTGCTATTTCACCATATCGATACACTACTTAAAGCTAATATAAATATGGCAAGCGTTGTATTATAAATTACGGGCAATGGCGAAAATAGCAAAATTTCATTGTGAAAATAGGCTTGCCTTTTCTTTATTTACAATAAACCAAAAAATTTCTCATTATCAAATAAATAATGACGGAATTGAAAATTCATTAATTTTGATCGATAATCAAATAATTATCATTCATCGATTCCATTACTTATCATGTTAGCCAAATAAATTATTAACACAGTAAATTGTTAACGTTAAAAGGTTAGAAAATTTTAGACGATTCCGATTTTTAATGTACCACATATACATTTGAATTGATAAAAAATTTTCTTGTGTTATTATATAAATTGTATTTTCTTTATTATAATTTTGCATTTTCTTTTTTTATTGATGATTCCTAAATAGGTGATCAATTTGAACCAAAACGTCAACTTAATAGCATAATTAATTTAATCGATTTATATATGGTAAAAATGGAAAAATAAATATAATCATAACTTGGTCTAATTCTTCTGATAACTAATAATAAATCGTATTTATGCAGTCCTGTGCAAAATTATTCATAATGTTATACATATGACATATGCGTCGTCAAAATCAAACGCGCGAAAACTATTTTCATTTTTCATTGGCGACTTCAATTTAACATTTAGTAAATTGAATTGACTCATTGTGCAACTTATGTCGGATATAATTTTTTGCAGACCTTGCAAATCGTCATTGGCTAACTGAAGGCATTCACAAGCGTCTTAAGGCGTTCGCGAGCACTTTTCTCAATGATCCAATAAAGAAATGTTTATCCAGCTTGATTTGATAGACCAATCAATTTTAGTTGAGTCCATTGAATAAGTTGCTTGAGAAATCTAAATCATTGAATTGAAATAGTTTTGGAAATAAATTTAATTGTTCGAAACGCAACTATCGCATAATCATGCGATGTCACACAGCATAATCAACCAATCAATTCAGGTTTGGAAAATATTTTAACCAACCACTCAAGTCACACTTCAATTACCTCTCTTAAGCTCGAAGTAACTAAATCAACGTAAGGATTGCAAACAATTGACAACAAATATCATATTTATGCTTAAGTAATAATATATTGTATACTGTAGGGATGGTAAAATTGGAGGTCATTTCCTTTTTTCAAATTACCTAGGTCATTTCGGACTAAAATTCATAATAAAATTGGGGTCA
Organism: Gigaspora rosea; assembly: GCA_003550325.1. Classification (NCBI taxonomy): domain Eukaryota; kingdom Fungi; phylum Glomeromycota; class Glomeromycetes; order Diversisporales; family Gigasporaceae; genus Gigaspora; species Gigaspora rosea. Next base: position 178,479 of record QKWP01000031.1, read on the forward strand.
TTTGAGGTCATTTGAAGGCATTTTGAAGGTCATTTACCATCCCTGGTATACTGTGTCTACATGTTGAAGAAGATTTGTTATAATTGCAGCTATTAAAGGGGCAATCGTTGAATGTTATGGAATACATATCAGATATAATCATTTATAAATTTGTAATTAAATAAATAATTAGATCAGTAAAATTTTAATCATGCATGAAGATATGATTTCATCAATTGTTGGGTTTGAAATAACTGTTAATTCTAGCAAGATACTAGATATTTATGCGTTCTAGTAATGTTATAAATTAAAAATCAATATATAAATTTTGAAAAAATACATTTTTTTATCATGCTTACATTAAAAAATAATGATCACAAATAAAATTTTATCAATTAGATAAAAATTATTCGTATTCACAAATATGAACACAAAAGAAAAATATTACGATTTTTTTTAAAAAAATTTATGTTCACTATGAGCATATGATGTTTTTGGGCAGGGACACGGAAAAATTTGGATTCAAAGTTACCCAAATGTTTTAGGGATTCGGCGTTCACATGATGTTAAGCCAATCTATAAATTTTCTAATAAACATCAGATTCTTAAGTATATAATCACTTGCACAAATTTTAGAAATATAGCCTAACCTCTATATAGTCACACTTTCGGGATACAAAAAGTGGCTATTATATAAAAATGTAATTAATATAGAGAGAATTCTATATAATCACAATTATAATAAAATTATATTAAAAAAATTGTGATTATATAGAAGTTTTAATAAATAAAAATTTTTTAAATTTTGTTTTTTAAATAATTAATTATAATTGCTACATTTAAAGTTAAAATTTTACTAAGTAAATTGATAATAATGCTCTAAGTAACATTATTAAAGAAACAAAATTATAAATTTTGAGATAATTTTAATAACATTTTATTATTAAACTTTTACAGGTTACACTTAGACAAAAAAAATTAAAAAAATTAAAAATTTTTAACTTATAATGAAATTATAAAAATGCATAATAAAATTTATTCAAATTATTTCAAAATTTTAAATAAATATAATTTTGTATTATGAACAATTTTACTTAAATCAAATTTACTTAATATAATTTTGGTTTTTATATATAGCTACGATATATGGGTAGCAATCAATTAATTGACAATCACTTCACTGACATAACATTTCAATGACAATTATTCACTGACACATTCATTTTACTGACAGTTTATTTCACCTAAGCTCATTTCGCTGACAAAGTAATTCTGGTCATTGTCGTTAGGGTCAGGATAGAATTAGGTAGAATTAGGGCTAAAGTTAGGGTGCTTTTTGAAAAAAAAACTTGTCAGTGAAATGAACTTCAGTGAAACAAACCATCAGTAAATAAACTTGTCGGTGAGTATTTGTCGGTAAAATGTTATGTCAGTGAAGTTATTGTTGGCGAAATATTACAAACCCATGATATATGATTATTTAAATAAAATTTTTTTTAATTTTTTTTAAATAATTATATGGGCCCTCAAAAGTAGAAACCAGGCAATTTTACAATTTTTTGAAAATTAACCTGTTTAATTGATTAGGTGTAAAATTTAAAGCCCAAACTTTTTTACTTAATAATAAAAGTTTGATTACTTAATAAATTTTTGTGATACAACAGTTAAAAGCTTTTGATGCTATAATCTAAAATAGATTTATTGAGATTTTAAAAGCAATCTACAGGTCTACAAATCTAATAATCCTGTTTAAACAGATTTGTTAATCATGATATACTATTTTTAGATTGTTTTAATTTTGTATAACAAAATAGTTTTTGCTGATTTTTTCAAAACATGTGATCTGCCAAATTGTTTGGTTTTTACTTTTGAGGGCCCATATGCTGGACTAACTGGTTTGGGAGTTTGGGATGTATCAGAGAAGACTAGTAGAAAGATAGTAGTATATGCTAGGGTAGAGCAAATCTTACAAGGGCAAAAGTAGGTAATAAAAGTGATTGCAGTATATTTCTGACTACAAGTATAAGCCTCAGTGAATGCAATGAATGCACAAGTTACTAAAGTGTAAGTAAATACCTGGTGAAACAGGTATTGCTCTACCAAGTTTCCTGTTAAAAATAAGCTGGATTGTACTTTAGGTTATATTGAAAGAGTTCTAAGAGAAAATAAGAAATTGATCTGGGGTGTCTGGACTGACTGTATATTTATTACAGATGTTCCAGGTAGAGCTTATATATTCTTTATTCAAATAATATTTGAATAATTAGAATCAGCATATCTATTCAAATATTTGTTGAATAACTAAATTTACTGAATAATTTGAATAACTATTATTATTCAAATAATAATATTTATTTGAATAATAATATTTATTCAAATAAATAATAATATTTGAATAAATAAATTTATTCTAACAATTATAATTATTCGAATAAATATTTATTCAAATAAATATATTTATTTTGTTATTTTAACTTTCAATATCTTATAATTTATATATATACTATAACTAGCTAATTCTACTTCTAACCAGTAAATAAAATTCATGTGCACAATTTTTTAAATTGGATATGCACATGTGCACAAAGATTTTCTTAATTAACATATAGGTTGTGCACAATTTTATGTAAAAATTTTTCCAATGTGCACATGTGTACAAAAATTTTTTTCCAGATTTTATATACTGTTTCTAACTATTAAGTCAAATTGAATATTATGCCTATAGCTTTTTTTTAGTTTAGTCTAAAAGACTCTTCTATTATTTTATTATTAATTGGTTTTAATTAATTTAATGATAATTTTAATAAGCTTATCAATCTATATATAGTAATAACATAGGGTAAGTATAAAAAACAAAATAGGAAAATTAGTAATAAAGTAGGAGGATCAGAAGTATTATCAATTAATTATTTTAATGAACTTAATTAAAAGTTTGTTAACATTGAAACTAAATAACTGTATACTACATATTCATTTAAAATATATATTAAATATCATGTACAAAGCATAGATTACAAACTAGTATAGAAAAAAAATTACATTTTGATGATTATATTGAATATTATTCAAATATTATAAATTATTCAAATAGGAATTAGTATTCAAATATAATGAATTATTCGAATAAGAATAAATTATTTAAATAATTTAAAATTATATTGCTCAAATAATTTGAATAAATCAATTATTCGAATATTCATATTATTTATTGAATAATTATTTAAAATATTCAACTCTACTTGATGATCACTTGCGCCAAAATTTCTGTACAAAAATAAAACAAAAAATTTCTTTTAGTAACAGACGAAGCAACTTCATACATCGGTTCGTATAAAGGTTAACACTATTAAGTGGGACTCCTTTGTATATTCGGCAAGCAAACCAGAAGCGTCAGTTGTACAAGATAACTGGCAGTGGGTGCCCTTGGTACAAAATTCTGGTAGAAGCAACTCCCTTCTGTCGACGAAAATACCTTGGTTGGCTAGGCAGTGAACTAAAAGGAAATAAGTTTTTTAATACTATCTTTAAAGGTTTTCTGACACAAGTCCAAGAGGAAATTTACAAACCCCCGCTACTATATTCTAGCTGAGCTTTTTTTTTACTAGAATTTTGGCAAAAAAGTGGGAAATTCGGCGTACCCCCTCCAAAAGATCAGCATTGTTGTCCCTATCCTAATCGGGAAGAAGGTATACAAGGTGGTAAACAGGAATGACGCGTGATGAGATGGTGATGCAAAGTTGTTGGCCGGTTGGGTTTTAATTAAATTCTAGATTTTTCTTTTCGTTTCTCGTTTTGTACGTATAACATATTCATAAGCAGATGTTTATGTAGTGTTATACAATTTTTATTGTTTAGTGTTTAGACGTATTAGCACCTTCATTTTCTATTTCTTTCATGACTTTTCTCTTTTCTTTTCTTTTTTGTGTGTTTTTCTTCTATAGAGTTTTCTTTTTGGTCTTGTTTGCTGGGTTTCGTCTAGTAGTTCATTCCCCTGTTTTAAAATTCCCCCTTTCCTTTTTCTTTGTCTTTATGAGAAGCTCATGGATGAAGTTTTTTTGGAAGGAGTGGATTATGAAGAGGTAACTGGGTACCACGTTATATTCGGAAGATGCGCTCATGACCAAAGATTATGGCCACTTTCATTTAACAAACATCAGTGCGACAATCCTACTTGGGTACCATTTGTGGCAGCTGGGTTGCGGCCTATTAGTAAACAGATATTTTTTTTGTTGTATTTTTGGACTTCAAATAGTATCTAATAAATAGAGCACGATTGTCTAAGGGGAAAAAAAATTATTTAAAATATTTTGTTCAAATATTCACTGAATATAAACATTATTCAAATAGCGAATATGAGTCTGAAGCTCTAGTCCCAGGGAATAATGTTTGAAATTAGTAAAGAGCAAAAGATCAGAGGGTTAAATAAGCAATTCTCATAGTTGGGTTGCAAGTATGGCAGCTAGTATAGAACCTTTAGGCAGACTACTTAAATTAGATACTAAAAGCATACATGTACTCTTATTCAAGTGTAATTCATGGTATATAAAATCAAATAAAATCATATGGCAAAATAGGAACTTTGAATCAGAAAAAAAAAAGTCAAAATTATATTAAGTAAATTGATAATAATAATCTATATAAAGTTGTTTGGAATACAAATTATATATATTTTAAATTTTTGAAATAATTTAGATAAAAATTTATTAATACACTTCTATAATTTACTGTTAAGTTCAAAATTTTTAATTTTTTTGTTTTTTTGCCTAAGCGTAACTTGTTAAAGTAAATAATAAAATGTTATTTCAAAATTCTATAATCTATATACAGTCAAACCTCCATATAATCACACACTCGGGATACAAAAAGTGGTGATTATATAGAGATGTGACTAATATAGAGGAATTCTATATAATCACAATTATAATAAAATTGTATATAAAAAAATTGTGATTATATAGAAGTTTTAATAAATAAAAATTTTTATTCTTAAATAATCGATTATAATTGCTACATATAAAAGTTAAAATTATCTAAAGTAAATCAATAAAAATGATCTATGTAAAGTTGTTCGGGATACAATATTACATATACTCTGAAATTTTGAGATAATTTTGTTAAAATTTTATTGAAAAAATTTAAACAGTGCACCGGTGCACTTAGTGCACCCCTATAAATTTAGTATAAAGGTTAGGTTGGGTTAGGGTTAGAGTTAGGGTTAGGTTAAATTTAGAGTTAGAGTTAGAGTTAGAGTTAGGTTTAGGGTTAGGTTTAGGGTTGGGTTTAGGTTAAAATTGCGAGAGGAGCATTTTTGCTTAGTAACACAACAGGGGTTATCCTAGTAAAATTACGAGATAGCTTAGTAACATAGCAGGGGTTATCTAAGGGGTGCACTAAGTGCACGGTGCACTATATAACAGATTCCAATTTTATTAATACACTTTTATAATTTACGATTAAGTTAAAAATTTTTAATTTTTTTAATTTTTTTCGCCTAAACATAAATTGTAAAGTGTAATAATAAAATGTTATCCAAATTATTTGAAATTTCAGAATTTATGTAATTTTGTCTTCTGAACAACGTCAATTATGGCATTTTTTCAATTTACTTAGTATAATTTTAACTTTTATATGTAGAAAAGATAATTGATTATTAAAAAAAACAAATTTAAAAATTTTTAATTGTTAAAAAATAATAATTAATAACTTAAAAAAATATTTATAATAATAAAATAATTAATTCAAAATATTATAATAATAATGTAATTATGTAGGAGTAGTTTTATATAGATGGTAAATAAAAAATTGTGATAGTGTTTATAATGCAAATATGCTTATATAGAGGTGAAAATCATAGTAAAAAGGGGTAAACTTACAAAAGTAATTATATTGGTTTTGTGACTATATAGAGGGTGACTATAAGGAGGTTTGACTGTAATTTTGTTTTCTAAACAATATTACTTGAGTATTATTATTGATTTACTTAGTACAATTTTAGTTTTCATATATAGCAATTCTAATTAATTATTTAAAAAAAAGCAAAATTTAACAATTTTTATTGTTAAAAAATAATAAAATTACTTATAAAAATATTTATAATAATAAAATAATTAATTCCAAATATTTATAATAAGTATAATTATGTAAGGATAGTTTTATACAGATAGTAAATAAAAAATTGTATAGTAATTATAATACAAATGTGCTTATATAGAGGTAAAATTATAGTAAAAAAAGTTGGTTAATTTGCAAAAGTAATTATATTGAATTTGTGACTATATAGAGATGACTATTTAGAGGTAAGACTGTAATATATACTAAAATTCTATAAAATTTTATCTAATTTTGATAATAAATAAATTTGTAACATATATTTTTTAAATTATTCTTACATTTATATAAACATTTTAGTAGTACACATTTGATTTAGATTTGTATATATTTTTATCTGTTATATTGGAAAAAATTTAAGAAAAAAGTAAAAAAAAAAATAAATAAATGAATCCAATTAAATTAATTCTTTATATATTTTACTATAACTTTCTTTTTTTTATATTCCTGCTAGCATAATCACTGTCAGAACGTATATAGCATCAATTTTATTAACTCATTTTAATTAATAGGGCCTTTCTTAATTGTGAGGTCCTCTAATATGTCAAAGAACTACATTCATTATTACTATTATAGTATTGTGGTCTTTCTAATTGCTTACAACAAATTAACTAGTAATGTTCTAATTTATTTAGAATTTTGCTAAAGGTATTCCAAATTCAACCAGAATTTTGCCAAAGGTATCCAAATTTTAACAGGACCTTGGACATCTCTCATATAGGTCATAACTGATCTGCATGAATTTAGATGTTTTTGCTACTTCAAAAATCAAGTAAATTTGCTAAAAGTTAGATTATTACATATAAATTTTATAGTAATTTGCTAAAAACTAAATTATAATATCTAGTATTGAGTAAATTAATATAGTGCAAATTTTTAAAACTGTAATTAAAAAAACCTGCACAAATTTGCGACCCTGCCAATGGCTGTTAAAGAATTTATTAATTACTAAAAACAAATAATAGTAAATTACTATATGCTCATCTAAATATTAAATGCTAGCTAAATTTTCATATATTAAAAAAATATTTTCGAATATTCATATATTTTAATAATGTAATTTATTACAAATACATAATATTGATCAATTATAAATTTCATAAAAATAATAAAAAATAATATATTTTATTTAACTTTAGAAACACTATACAAACACTATAAAGATATCAAATAAATGCTATAAAGATACTATTACACTTATCACGAACATTAGACATAGCTTGACTCCCAAATTCAGTAAATTCATACCAACAACAAGCATATTTAGTAACGTAAGACACAATGGCCACCTATTTTGAGCCTAAAAAGAATTAATATAACACGAACACAATATGATAATAAAAAAATGAATACATAACTGTATGCTCCAAGACTGTGCAATACCAATGGCAGTAAAACTTCAGGCAAACATCCTAGCATGAAAGAACCCAGAATGAACAACAATAGTGACAAAAGAGGCTCGACACCAGCAACAAAAAAATGCCAGATGACAAATAAATAATTAAGAACACCAAAATGGATGATACAGATGATGAAATAGACTCTAAATTGAACACAACAACACCAATGACAAAAAAAAAGTATATTGAGTGATACCAATAGCTATACCAACTATGAAAAAACACTGATATAAATGACAACAACGACGAAGGAAGGAAAAGGAAGGAAAAAAATGAAAAATATTGATTAGTTAGTAAAAAAAATCAAAAATACGATAAAAAAGGTTTATGCTTATCTGTTATCTTGTGTAACTGAGAATAATTATTGTAATGCTATTTTAAAATTATTAAATAAAAAAAAATAAATTATAAAAAAATAAATTATGATAAAAAAATAAATTATATAATAAAAAAATAAATAAAAAAATAAAAATTAAATTATTAATAATTAAAAAAAATAACTGAAAATAAAAAAAATAGTTATTCAAAACATTATAAAATTATCATTGGTCACAAGTGTCTATTACATTTTTACCAATCATTTTGCACATGTGAAAATGAGATGGTATAAATGGTCAACAATCACACATCATGAGAAATTAATATTGAATGATATAAATTGTTAATATGCTCTAACTGATTTTTGGTAATGCTAATCAAATTTGGCAAGTATGATCAAATCTTATACCATGGCGGCTCTAAAATTAGTATTCCAGGAACAGGATTTATGTATGAAAATTATTTTACATTATTCTGGTGATCATTCGTATGATTGTAAATTAAATTAATTATGCATGAATAATGTCGTAATTTGTGTGAATTTGAAATAAAAACATAAGAATAATTATAATAAACAATAATAAACAATAATTAGCACTGCTTAATAATAATAATAATGAGAATAAAAAAAAATTCAATTACACTTTGCCATTTTTGATTTGCTATATCCAAAAATTGTAATCAGGCCGTGGGAAACTTTATTAAAATCTGTAATTATTGCGACATTAGATCATTTGCATGTTAATGTCATAATAAATTCGTAATTTGTCTATTACTATGAATTAATAATCAGTAATTATTGATTATTTTTTTAAAAATCGACTTTCGTTCATTACGTACACTTTGTATCTTTCAAATCTAGAAAATTGTTTTCGCTCTTATGCTCACTTTATATAGTAGAAGCATAATAGTTCAGAACGTAACAAGATAGTAATAGCACAGTAATATAATTTTTTTCTTTTTTTTTTAATGCAACATTTCGCATGATAGTAGAAACGTAATGGTTCAGGACGTAGCAAGGTAGTTATAGTAGTATTTTTTTTGTTTCTTTTTTATATATAGTATACTAAAATTCGTTTTTACTTTAGAACGGAATGTAGCGCAATAACGAACATAGCATAATAGTAGAAGTATGATAGTTTAGGAGCATGGTTATATTATATATATATATATGCTAACGTTTCTTTTTTTCTTTGAAACGAAACGTAGTGCGATAATGAATGTATAATAGTAGAAGCATGATAGTTCAGGACGTAGCAAGATAGTAGCACGGTAGTATTTTGTTTTTTTTTAACACAGTACTAATGTTTCTCGCGATGACAAACATAGCATGATAGTAGAAACATGTAGTTCGGAACATAACAAGATTGTTAGTAGCACTACAGTATTTTTTTTTTATACAGTACTAACATTTCTTTTTTTAGAATGAAATATAGCACGATAATGAACATAGCACGATAATGAATGTAGCACAATAGTAGAGCATGATAGTTCGAGCACAGTAATTATTATTGACCCTCTCAAAACAAATACCGATTTCATGAGGGTTGACCGTATTTTTTTTTTTTTTTTTAAATACAATACTAACGTTTCTTTTTAACTTTAGAACAAAACGTAGCATGATAATAAACGTTTGATATTGAAAGCATGATTGTTTGGAATGTAGCAGATAGTTAGTAACATAGTAATGTATTTTTTTTATACATACACATTATTAACGTTTCTTTTTTTTTCTTTATAACGACAGTAGCACGATAGTAAAGATCGGGACATTAATAACACAGTAAAAAATTGTTTTTTTAATGAACATACGATAGTAAATGCACGGTAATATATTTTTTTTCTCTTTTTTTATTTTTTAATTCAGTACTAACGTTTTATATAATAACAAATATAGTTCGGGACGTAGCAAGATAGTAGCACGGCAATTAATATGGAACATGTATAATAGTATAGAGCTTAGCATAATGGTTAATGTAGAATTTAGCATGGTAGTTGGAACATAGCTATAGTTTGAATCGGTAATTTGTGTTTGTTTATTGTGTTTTTATTTTTTTATTTTATTTTATTTTATTTTATTTTTTTTTTTTGTTATAAATATGACCGATATATGATCGTTTTTGCAATTTTATTAGTTTAAATTCGTGTCCCTGAAAGGGCGCCGGTAGCGCCCCACAAACACTTGTAATAAAATAAAAAAACTAAAAAAATTAAATTTAATTAAATAAACAAATAAAAAAAAATGAAAATTTTTAATAAATTAAAAAAAAATATATTTAAATAAAAAATCATTAAAATAAATATTTAAAAAAATTAAAAATTATTTTAAAATTAAAAAAAAATGATAAAAAAAATAATAATAATAAAAATAATTAAAAATAAATGAAAAAAATTAAAAAAATAAAAATAAATAATAAAAACAAAATAATTTAAAAAAAAAAATAAATTAAAATAAATAAATATTTAAATAAAAATAATTTAAAAAATAAAAATAAAATATATAATTAATAAAAAAATAAAAAATAATGTAAAAAAATAGTGTTCGGATCTGTTTGATTTTTTATCTGGATTATCCGAATAATACAGACAACAGATAATTTATCCAGATAGTTACTTTAAGTTCGATAATTATCTATAGATTATCTGTATTAATATATGAAACAGTAAAAGCAAAGTATATCTTTTATGCGATACAATTGGCTAGCCATGCATACATATGCATTCATTAATTCATAACTGATAACCATACTTTGACGCATACGTGTGTTCGTACATTTATGTTGCATGAATGTGAGGATAACAGTATTATTCCTCCTAATTTATTTTTTTCTTCCTAATGTAAAAGCGATGGCGTTCATGCAAATTTGTTATGAATTGAATCACAGTGATGTGCATATATGCGTGAAACTTATTTTGAGACTGAGTAAAGAAAAGATAAATGTTCTTTTTTCTCACAATTTCATTTCCTCTCACTTTCTCTACCTTGCCTATATATCTTACTAAAACCTCCTTCAGCTAAGTATTCTATATTAGCAAACTCTTCATAAGGTATTTATGATAGTCTATCTTTACCACTATAGTCTTTACCTTGTTGTTGAATAAACTTTTCAATTAAGAATCTCTTTTTTTTTTTATTGGCGGTAGAACATATAATTCCGGGGTATTAAGATAAGAATCAAGTATTGCATTTTGAAAATCAGATTAACAATTTTATGCAACACAAAATATAGGAGCAAGTTACAGCTGTTTTTATAAATTCTGGGACATCTAACAAAAATTTATCAGCTGAATATTTACTGATTCAATAAGTTTTGATTCAGCAGTGATCAAAATTATAAACTTATCGAATTGGCAAATATTCAGCTAGTAAATTTTTTGCAGGATGTCCCAAAATTTGTGAAAATAGCTGTAATTTCTTTTTTATTTTTAATCTTTTTTTTTATTTTTATTATCTTTTTTTATTTTTAATTTTTTTATTTTATTTTTATTTTAGATAAAAAAAAAAAAAACACTACTACAAAATTATATCAGCCATTATTACTTCATACAAAATAAAAAATAGTACCCTTATTTTTCACTATAGAAATAAGCTGAGAAGTGTAAAATAAGCCAGGTATGGAGATTTAATCCAGAAAGATAAGTATTTTGGGGGTTTTTTTTTTTGCACTATTCTGATTTTCTTTCTTTTACTAATATTTTTTTTGATAATTGGGAATATGAAATAGAATCAGAAAATACTGCTCTAAACTGGGAAATGTAGAATGGAACCGGGATTACAGTTGTTTTCATAAATTCTGGGACATCAGGCAAAATTTACCAGCTGAATATTTACTGATCGATAAGTTTTAATTCAGCAGTGATCATTACCAAAATCACGAACTTATCAAATTGACAAATATTCGGCTAGTAAATTTTTTGCCAAAAAATATTGCAGAATATAATTTTTGTTATTAGAAAATTTAAAAAAAATTTTGCAAACAATGACCATATGAAACAATTTTATGCGACACAAAATACAGTATAGGGGAGCAAGTTTTATATCATGTGAAGATGTAATATGCGAAGTTTCTATACCCTTGCTTCATCATATGCATTTATCCAAAAAGGTGCAATAGTACCGAAATATTCAATATCGACCCATTTCTGGTATGAACCTATATAGAATATATAAAATTTGTACCTGCATTTATCTCGAGTATAATATGTACCATTAAAGTTGTAGAACAATATACTCTGGAGCAACCCGGGTTATACTCCAGTTTAAAGATAGAGTGAGTTGAGATATCAAGAGTTATATAATAACTCGGAGGTGCAATCCTTGGTTGCTCGCACATCTATAGTACAATAAATTATAAAGTTACAATTTTGTATTACACAATATTTATATTAGGTTTATCTAGTATCTAATTATTAACAGATAATCTAGATAGTTATCCGTATAGTGGAATTATAAACAGATATAGATAACAGATAATGACTTTTTTTAACAAATAGTTATCTTTAGATAAACAGATTATCTAGATCCAAACACTAAAAAAAAATAAGAAAAAAAATAAGAACCGATTTAAAAAAAACAATTAGACAAAAATTAAATAAAAATAAAAAAGAATAAATAAGAAAAAATAATAAAAAAAATAAAAAATAAAATAAACAATATAAAAAAATAATAAATAAATAATAAAAAAAATAACCAATAAAAAAAATAAAATAAATAATAAAAAATAAAAAAAAAATAAATGATAAAAAAAGAATTCGATAAAAAAAATTAAATAATAAAAAAAAATAAAAAAAATAAACAATAAAAAAAATAAAAATAAACAATAAAAAAAATTAAAATAAATGATAAAAAAATAAAAAATAAAAAATAATCGATAAAAAAAAATTGATAAAAAAAAATCGATAAAAAAAAATAATTGATAAAAAAAATAATCAATAAAAAAAATGATATAGTAATTTAAAAAAATAATAAATGTAAGTAATTTAATAGTAAAGTTATAAATAATAATTTTTTTTAACAAAGTAAATAGAAAAAAAGATATTATAAAATAAAAAACAAAGTAAATAAAAAACATGCTTTTTTTTACTTTTATTTATTTGTTTATTTATTTATCTTTTTAATTTTTTTATTTTCCTGATGTAATTCTACCAAAAAAAGGATAAATCACTAAAATATTAAATATAACAATATGAATTTTAAATGTTTCGTCAAATTCAATATGTGACTATTATTTAAATTAATACTATTTGCCAAATTTTAAATTTGGACCTTGGTTTAAATTTTAACTAATTTGCTAAAAAAAAAAAAAAGACCTATATGAGAGATGTCCAGGGTTCTATTTTAACTAGAATTTTGCCAGAGATATCCAAGTTTTAACCATAATTTCACCAAAGGTGTCTTTTTTCTGGAATATTCTGATCTCAATCAAAAAATCAAGCAGAGTATTACACACACCCCCCAAGTTAGAGGTTATGTGGTTAAGCCTAAATTGTGATTCTAGCACAGTTTTCATCTTTCTGTAAGCTCAAGTATGAGCAGCCTGACACAAGCTGGCAACCTTGTAATTGGGAACCTGAGAGTGTAACCATTTCGCTATTAACCCACAGGTCTTTTTACTATAACTTAAATTTATAGTATTATAATAAATATCACAGTTTATACTAAATTTGAGTCTTGATTTGAAAATATAAGCTCTTCTAAGATCTACAGTATATAATTTTTAAATATTAAGTCTAATCTAAATACTAACTCTAAAAAAAATTAAAAAATATTCTAAAAGTTTAAGCTTTATAACAAATTTTATATCAGCTACTACATTTAATTTAAACTTTTTTTAATTTTTACAAGGTTATTATTATAATGTATAAGCTTTACAATGTACAGTCAAATATATAATTGATACGTATCAGTGGTATAACCTGTTACAAATAACAGACATGCATATATAATACACAAAATATATTAAACAGATTAACTATCACATAAATTAAACCAATTTATGCTATAGGATGAGTTGTTGTTATTTTTATTAAAGCTTGATTTTTTACTAAAAATACATATCTATAATAAAGTATGATTTTTTAATAAATACATAATAATAAACTTATATAATAAAATTTAATTTCATAATTTAAACATAACTGATTTGCTAAATATCAATTGGAACTTCTATAATACTAGCACTTTTAATGATGCTCATTTTAGAACAAATTTCTGATATATTATATGGTTTAACTTGTATATATATTGTTTAAATTTTCACTAATAATAGATGAATATTTGTTGATCTCATCACTAGCTAGGAATTGCTTTTTTTTAATTCTACTTTTGCTCTTATTTTTGAAAATTCTTTTTAAAAATTGTTTACTTTTACTAATTTTCAACCATTCATCTAGTTTAGTAATTATTTCTATAACTCTAGGTCGTTTTTCTGGATCTGAATTCATGCATTGGTTTGCCAACTCAACATAGCAATCAGAGTACCAGGAGCAAACTTTGGTCGTAATCCAAAATTACAAATTCTAACTACCAGATCAAAATTAAATTTATAATCATTAAAAGATCTTTGCCCAGTTGTCATCTCAACCATAATTATTCCAAAAGAATAAATATCTGATGCTTTTGTGAATGGCTTTTTTTGAAAGAGTTCTGGTGCAATATAAGGTAAAACTCCATAAATACGTTCCTCTTGTTCTTTTTCATCGAGTGGTTTTGATACGGTAAACCTAGATCAGTAATATATGCTTTATAATTTTCTTTTAGCAAGATATTTCCAGGATGTAAATCTCGATGTAAATAACCTTTAGAATGTATATGATAAAGATTAGACACAATATCGTGGAGTATCTTTAATTTATTTTTCCATTCAAATTTAAAGATATTAGTAAGGTTTTTACTTAATGAACCATATTTTGCATAACTAAGTACTAAAATATAGTCTTTTGTTTTTTTATCTCTAGATATTCCCAAATATTGTTCTAAACTATGACAAGCTTTTAACTAAAAAATAAAAAATTAATTTGAAAATATTCGAAATTAAAATAAATCCCTATAAGAAAAGTGGACCGGGTGTTGGTACGGGTTGGCTCGAGGTGGTCTGGATAGGCACGTGTCATGTGGCACGTAAAGGCATGAAACACGAACCAAAACGTGACAGAATGGCACGTATATTACGTTTTACATACGTGCCACCCAATGCACGTGTTAATACCGTGCACGTTTTATTACGTAATTTTACATGTAATTACCCGTGCCAAAACCCGTAAGTTTTGGTTTAGTAAAGTGCAGCAAAACCCGGTCCATTTACGATCCAAAATGTCCGAGTAAACAGTCCAATTCGGACGTGCCAACACGGTACACAGACGTACAAACCCGGACATCCGCCCGTTCCATACTCAGCCGTGTCTCTCCGTAGAAACACGTGCCTACACAGATCACTTTTTTTTATAGGGAATATTAAAATTGCTTAAAAAAATACCTCTTTTAAAAATGGTTCTTTATTTTTATTAGAATCCTTTACAATCTTAATTGCTACTTCTTCATAAATTCCATATTGTTTTAGATATCTTGTTTTAAAAACAGTAGAAAACGCTCCTTTGCCTATCTCTTCAGTATTTTCAAATTTGTCATATGGTATCCAATGAAAATATTCTTCTTTTTTATTCATAGTATTTTGTTCAGTAATAGCTGATTTTAAATACCATTCAAAAGCGCTATCAATATTCTTTTAAACAACTATTCCAAAACGGTAAAATTCACCAACACCATACATTCCATCAGCATACCCCTTTTCTGCTGATTTTTTAAAATATTCAACCGCTTTCTTTTCGTGCTTTTCAACACCAATTCCATATTTGTAACAAACTCCAGCGTTACACATTGCGACAACGTTCCCCATTTCTGCAGCTTTTTGATAATATATGAATCCTTTATGTTTATCCTTATCAACTCCAATTCCTTTTTCATAACAATATCCAACATTATTTGTTCCGACAGCGTCCCCATCTCTGCAGATTTTTGATAATAAATGAATGCCTTATATTCATCCTTTTCAACTCCAATTCCTTTTTGATAACAATATCCAACATCATATAATCCATTAGAATTATCCATCTCTGCAGATTTTTGACAATAAATGAATGCCTTATGTTCATCCTTTTCAACTCCAATTTCATGACGATAACAATATCCAACATTACATAATCCATTAGAATTACCCATCTCTGTTGATTTTTGATAATAAATGAATGCTTTATGTTTATCTTCTTCAACTCCATTTCCTTTATGATAACAGACACCAACAAGGTATATTCCATAAGAATCTTCCATCTTTGCTAAGTTTTGATAATAATTGAATGCTTTATGTTCGTCCTTTTCAACCCATTTTCCATAACGAAAACAACTTGCAAGAATGATTTGAACTATAGAGTTGATTGGATTATCTAAGCAAAAATTAATAATATTTACTGGATTTAGCTTCAGAAATGATTCTAATGAATCAAGAATTGAATTAGAATCTTTGCCTCTCACTCTTTCTTCATTATATAGATTACACATATCATTAACAATTTCATTTAGAAAATCATGTGAAAAATCCTGTAAATGATTATCTTCTAAATACAATTGAATATCATTGCTTGCTATTTGAGTACTATCTGATGAACACTCGATTTTTCAGGTTGCTTTACAAATCCGTTATTGCAATTTGACATTTTAACGTAAGAAAAGTATGTTACATATACAACGTGCATTTATTTTTAGATGTTTTTTATACTTTTATGTGATTAATTGTAATGTTTAATTGAATTTTTACAGTTTAAAGCAATTTTTTAAAAACAAAAATAAATAAGAAGAAATGTATAGCAAGTTTTATTAGAGTCGTAGGGCTTTGTTTCTTAAAAAATAATTTTAATAAATTTTTTTTTAAAAAAAAATTAGCATACTAACGACTTCTCATATATCGTAAATACTTGAAAATGGGCACAATGATGAATTCACTTCTTTTTTCTCCATAAGTGTAAGCATATCGGGCGCTATTTATGTCTAAATCTTGTTATATTGTTTTTAATTTGACTAAAAATATTAAAAGTAACCAAAAACTCGGATCGCAGTAATATTCCTTGATAAACGAAAATGAAATGTGCTATAAATAAAACTTATAATATGTAGTACAAAATGCTCTTTTTATAATAGTAAAATTTTAATAAATATTTAAAAAATTATTTTTAAAGTTTTCCTCGGCGCAAATTTCCCGGTTACGCAAATTGATTGGTTGATATCATATGGTCATATGATTTTTGTAATCTTTAAACACATGTTTCTCGGCGAATATTTAAATGATTTTAATTGGTTTATTATCGTTAAAATCAGAAAAATCTGTTCTAAACTTTATTTAGAAATTTAGAATTAGATTACTAAACACAATTTTTTTAAATTTAAGAAAAATTTTTTACCATTAGGTTTATATTTAACTTCCCTACCCTTAATCAAAGTTTAATCTATAAACTCTTGAAAATTTAAAGCACATTTGGATATTTGAGGCATGCCAGGTTACTAGTGATTGGACTCGTCAATCAGTTACTTGAATACTCGAACTTATCATGATTTTCTAATACCAGGAACGTAGTTATGCTTGCATAACGGAGTGTACCAGGAACGCAGTTACGCTTGTATAACGGAGTGTATGGTTAACCGCCATCTAGAATGGTGCGAACAAAATTTAGTTTTTGATTGGGCGTATGATTTCACAGATTAATGGGCTGTGCTAGTGTAACATACTGTTATCCGGCAGCTTACTATGATAGTGCTTCCCAAATAACTATATATTATTGTACTAATAGGATTTGATATTCGTGTTATAGTAGCCGTAATATCATAAACAAATTTACAAAAGATAAAATTATTTCCCTTTAAATAGTATTTAAAGTTCCTTCTTGCTAGCCTACAAACCATCACAGTATAGTACTAATAGAATTCTGTAAATGTGTTACATATTAAGTCAAGTGCCATTTAAAAATTGCAAGCGGGCGACGAAGTTGCCCGCCACATGTACATTGCTAGTTATATTACTATTAAAATGGAGGCGGAGCCAATAACATAACTGAAGTTTACCTAAATTACTTTATAAATTAAAAGATAGTAATAGAGAACATTAAGAGGTAAATTCTTGATATTTTAATATTTATAATATTTAGCTATTACTATATCAAATTTATGCAAACCACAATAAGTTATGCAAAAATTTTACATACTCATATAGATTCAATTTATTAAAGCTTAATTTCTTAATACCACATAATAAAGTTTAAATTTATCGTTTAAACATAATTGAATAGCTAAATATATCCGGAACTTCTATATCTCCAGCAGTTTTAGTAGCATATATTTTGATAACCTCACACATAATATATGGTTTGCTTTTATATATATTGTTTAATTTTTCAGTAATATTAGGTAAATTTTTATTGATCTCATCACTTTCTAAGAATTGCTTTTTAATTATACTTTCACTCTCATTTTCGATATCATTCACATTTTTGATATCGATATCACTCTCATTTTCGATATCGATACCACTCTCATTTTCGATATCATTTTCGATATCGATATCACTCTCATTTTCGATATCGATATCACTCTCATTTTCGATATCGATATCACTCTAATTTTCGATATCGATATTACACTCATTTTAGATATAACCCAATAATTTTCAGACATACTTCTAGTTTAGCAATTATTTCTCTAATATTAGGCCGATGCATTGATTTACCAACTCAATATAGCAATCAGGAGTACCAGGTGCACATTTTGGTCGTAATCCATTAGGAATCATTACTACTAAATAAATATCAAATTTATAATCATTAAAGGAAATTTGTCCAGTTGTCATCTCGACAATAATAATTCCAAATGAATAAATATCTGATGGTTTGTGAATGATTTTTTTTTGAAAGAGTTCGGTGCAATAATAAGGTAAAACTCCATGAATATGTTCCTCTTGTTCTTTTTCGTCGAGTGGTTTTGATAAACCTAGATCAGTAATACAGTAAATTTCTTTTAGCAAGATATTTCCAGGATGTAAATCTCGATGTAAATACCCTTTAGAATGTATATGATAAAGATTAAACACTTTATCATGGAGTATCTTTAATTTAGTTTTCCATTCAAATTTAAAGATATTAGTAAGGTTTTTACTTAATGATCCATATTTTGCATAAATAAGTACTAAAATATAGTCTTTTGTTTTTTCATTCTAGATATTCCCAAATATTGTGATAAACTATGACGAGCTAATAAGTAAAAAAAAAAAATTAATTTAATTTTAAAATATTTGAAATTAAAATTGAAAATTAAAATTGCTTGAACAAATATACTTATATCGGACAAAAAGTTCATTAAAACAGTAAATAAAAAAAAAAGATAAATAAATAAATCTAAATAAAGTAATTTTTTATACATTTTACTACAGTATAACTTAAATTTATAGTATAATAATAATTGGGTTTTATAATTTATTGCA
Source organism: Gigaspora rosea (assembly GCA_003550325.1). NCBI lineage: Eukaryota > Fungi > Glomeromycota > Glomeromycetes > Diversisporales > Gigasporaceae > Gigaspora > Gigaspora rosea. The sequence goes on from QKWP01000031.1 coordinate 197,803, forward strand.
CCTGCAATATATTGCACCCCTTCTATTAATTAAAAATTTTGCCTACGAAACCACCTTTGGAGTTCTAATAAATAATACTCCGCGTGAAATTTTGGCATAAACTATACCTCTGCTTCATTCAAGGCCTTAACCCTAACCCTAATATTAATTAAATTTTATTTTTTGCTTTGATAAAAATTTCTTTAATTGTTTGTTACACAAAATCGATGATCTATAGTTATAATAGGGGTGCAATATATTGCACCGTGCAATAAATTATAAATTCCTTAGTTAATTTTTTAGAAAAATTAATTAAATTTTTAAATTTTTTTTATATATACAGTACTTAGGATAAAGTTTAATTAATTTTTATATAAAAAAATTTGCAATATTTTTTATATAATAAATTAAAAATTAATATTTTAAAAAATATCTGATAAAAATACTTAAAATTTTTTTTATATATTTATTATAACCACTATATTTATATATATAAAGATTAAAACTGTATCTTTAAAATTGATCAAGATATTAATAATCTACTGTCAAAACTTATCATCCAACCCATGTACTACTTCTTTTTATTAAACTTGTTATAAGATCCCATGTGTCTGTGTTTTTTTCTTTTGTATGGTGTGATTGGTTGTTCATTTATATCACCCGCACAGTATTTTCGACAATATGATCCTCAAAAATGATAATTATGCAATATGTGCTATCCAAATTAGTATGTGCATTGACTAAAATTACCAGTTTACTAATTTACAATTTTGTAAAAAAATACTCCTTATCAAATGATATTCTAAAAAAAAAAATAAATTTGTACACAATTTCTACTTTATACATCATACAGAAAATCCTTGCTACTTTTACTTTCACCATAAATAACTTATTTAAATTTATATATTGTGGCAGATTAGTACCCAGAACATATACAGAGTACAAATACCAGGAACATAGTATAAAGTACAAAGTATTAGATAACAGACAAAAATTGATCATTTGATATACATTAATATTACATATATATTGGGTCAATTTTGCATTTGTTTAATATGAAAGCATTTTTTGTGTACCAGTTAGACCTCTCTAAGTGTATACTCTTGGGACTACACATTCATAATGTGAATTTAGGGAATAATAAGAAAAATTGCATTTATAGAAATTAAGTATATATTTGGACCAGCACTTAAGCATGCATTTAGAGAGGGTGTGCACTTAGAGAGGGTGCACTTAGAGAGGTCTGACTGTAATTTATTTTGATAAACTTGTAGCTTTGCATATCTTCTAAATTCTGGCATGAGTATCTATACCTGTTATGCCTTGCTACTTATATAAATAGTCATACATGCTGAGCAGATCTAATATTAATTAAATATGTTTGATTAAAGAGCATATTAATATTGATTTGCTTAAATTTGTTTAAATGCCATATAAAATTGATTTCAATTTGATAAACTTGTAGCTGTGCACAGCTTTCAAATTCTGATATAATGAAGTGGTCATTATTGCAAGATCAACTAACTTTATTGTACAGTCGCACCCTCCTAAGTGCACGCCCCCTAAGTGCAAACCCTCTCTATATGCAAACCATAGCTCAGTCCTGAGCTCGGGACTTAGTCACCTTCGATATTCTGCATATGCACAAAATTCTGGAGTACCAAACATAATACGTATTCCCCGTAAATGCATACACGTGACCAATATTAAAAACTGACCAATCATAACACATATCATAGCTTGCTTAAAATTCCCACGATTATTATGTTAAAACCGTTTTTAACTGATTTAACATAAGAAAAATCAATTTCAATTCCAATCTCTAAATTGAACTTGATCACTAGCGTCATCTTCACAGAGTAAACTTTTTGAAATTTTAATATGTGCATATCTGATACATACGTACAGTATTATAGTATTAAATGCACACTAAATAGGTTTAAATTATTTGCATTATACAGTATTCACATTAATTTAGTACGTGAGTATAACAGATAAAAATCATTTAACGTATTAAATAAGTAATTAAAATAAGCTATTCAAGATTTATGATTTGATTATTTAATTTCTTTTTATTCGCATCAATTAGTGTGTGAGTATAACAGATAAAGATCATTTACATATTAAGCTAAGTAATTCAAATAAGCTATTCAAGTTTATGTTTATTTACTATTTAATTTTTTTTTATTCACATTAATTTAGAAAGTAAGTATAAAGATCATTTACGTATTAAACTAAGTAATTACAATTCAAGTTCGTGTTTATTTACTATTTAATTTTGCAATAATTTAGTGGGTGAGTATAAAGATCATTTATGTATTAAACTAAGTAATTAAAATTCAAGTTCATGTTTATTTACTATTTAATTTCTTTTTATTCGTATTAATTTAGTCGGTGATATAAAGATTAAACTAAATAATTAAATTCAAGTTCATGTTTATTTACTATTAATTACTTTTTATTTGCATTAATTTAGTTCGTAAGTATAAAGATTATTTATGTATTAAACTAAGTAAGTAAAATAAGCTATTCAAGATGTTTATTTACTATTTAATTTTTTTACTATATAAATTTTTTCTTATATTAACTTGGATTTTTATTACAGTATATGAATTATTAATTTTATAAATTCATATTCTCTAAATGCATATTTATATCCGATTTCTAAGGCATGCATTTAGAGAGGATAATTCTATAAATGCATACCCTCTCTAAGTGCATAATTATGACCGGCCCCAAAAGCATGCACTTAGGGGGTGCGACTGTAGATCACATTTGATTTTTGTTTTTTATGATTAGTAAAGTTTTTTTGTTAAGGCTTTTTATTGTTTTTTATTGGGATGACATAAGATTTTAGCAAATTTAGGTTTTATAAATATTAGTAAATAGGATATATTGAAGTAGTACTATGGAGACTATGGTGGAATAAATTAAAAAAAACTAATGCATAACAAAATATAATAAGTAATAATTATGCGATTATTTACTATTTTTCATACTGCAATGCTTTTGATTGGTAGAATCCAAAAACATGTCTGAATTGTAAGAAAAAATTGCAATATTTCATTTATTTTAATGACTACTTTTCAAGAGAAATATATATACAAAGTTAATTTTGTTCGCTTTAACGATTGAGTTTCAAAAAAATGTATGTATAATTAATATAAAGGGTTATTTAAGATGTGCAAATGCATAGCTATGCACCCCTTTAAGTTTCTAAAATTTTACTAGAATAATCCCTATTGCAATTTCAAAATTTTATTATAGTAACCCTAATGCACTTTTAACAAAAAATGCTCCTCTTACGATGATACCTTTAAATTCTAAATTTAATTCTAATTCTACTTCTAACCAACTCTGACTATAACCCTAACTCTAATCCTAATTATTGTTTGTATTTGTTACTATGGGTGCACAGCTGTCCTAATTATTGTTTATATTTGTTTTTATAGAGTGCACAGCTGTGCATAGTGCACAAAATTAATAAATCTTTAATATAATTATTTAATTATAGTGTAATTACAAAATTTATTCTGTTCACTTTAATAATTGTGTTTCAAGGAAAGTATAACTAACTATAATTATTTGACTATTTAATAAATCACTATAGTGAGTATGTAGTTTATTGCAGTTTGAATATGATTAATTTTTTATATTTAAATAATTAGATTGTGATTACAATTACCAAAGCTAGCCAATTTATCATGAGCATCAAATACATGTTTATGATAAATTAGCCAGCTTTAGCAATTGTATCACAACTACAATAATTTAATAATAAAAAAATTTACCATAGGGGTCACAAAATTATGCAAACCACAATAATTTTGGGATTGTATCTTAAAAGAATCTATAATTAACTGTAATTATTTAATTATTCAATAAATTACCAGTGTGAGTGTAAAATCCTGTTTACTTTAACAACTATTTTTCAAGAAAATGTATAATTACGTGTAATCGTTTAAACATTCAATAAATTACCAAGTAAATTACCAGGGTGAGTATTATACTTTAATGATTGTGTTTAAGACAAGCATGAAGCTTAATTCTGTTTACTGTATAATTATGTTTCAAGACAATATATGATTTACTATAGTCAATTAATCATTCGATAAATCACCAATGTAAATATAAAGTTTAATTTTGTTCACTTTAACAATCATGTCTCAAAAGGAGGTATGGTTAACCTTAATTTAAATTAATGGTATGAATATGAAATCTAATTCTGATTATTTTAATAATTATGTTTAAGAGATATATTATTAACCATAATTATTTAATTGATTATTAATTATCAATATAAGTGTAAAGTTTTTGAAATAGTAGAAATCAAAGCAAAAAAATTCTTTTTGATGTATACCATGTACTATGTTTATACTTAATTTAGCACATTGATATAAGATTGATACTGATATATTATTATATAGCATATACAAAAAAATTTTTTTGCCCAATTTTTATTATTTTGAAACCTGCAATAATTCTGTTTGTTTTAAAGGTTATACTTCAAAAATTATACTATTAACTTTAATGATTTATTATTCAATAAATTACCAGAATAAGTATGAAATTTAATTCCGTTTCCTTTAATAATTGTGTATCAAGAGAGAGTATATATAGAATTAACCGTGATGACTAAAATAGCAAGTAAGTTCTGTTACAGAAATTCTTATAAAAAATAATTTAAACTTTAGCCATTGTATATAGTGTATAATAATTCACTTCCACAATATAAGCAAATACCGAGTACATAATATTAAAAAATTTTCTATATCCAAAGGTGCAGATCAAATGCTAATATATACTAAATTTTAATAATTTGATACAAAAAATTATATAGCTTGCTGCATTTGCTGATGTGTTTCTTGTTAATTTATGCAGATTGATTTTAAGAATCACCTGTCTAATCATAAACTTTATTGGAGCAATCTGCTGTATGCAGACAAAGAAAATTGGGGTATTAAATCTATTATCATAAATATATATTTATACCAGGAACGGAGTGTTATGTAATATTATAAAGTATATGTTACTGAGGCATTTTTAATGATGTATGTTCACAAAATTTCATAACTAATTGGATAATGCACTAAACATAGTAAAAATGTGAATTTATGCGCTTAAACATTATGAATATGCGTTGCATAGACTTTATTTATATAAATCCCATGAATAAATAATCAAGGAACCACAAATATCAAGGCTATGTAATATTTACTAAAATATGGCTCATGTGATGACTAGGGTTTCTCAAATTCAAATCAAATCAAATATTGGATTAATTTGAATTTGTTCAAATCAAATTGACCCTGATTTGAATTTGATTTGAAGCAAATATTTGAATTTGAATTTGATTTGAATTTGAATTTTTAATAGTAATTTTCAAATCAAATCAAATATTTGTCAAATCAAATTAAATTTGGCCATATTTGGATTTGATCAAATCAAATATAGTTAAATTTGAATTTGAATTTGATCAAATATTTGATTCAAATATTTGAAGATCAAATCAAATTGCGGAACCCTAGTGATGACCACAAATAATCAAAAAGCCACAAATATCAAAGCTAAATAATATTTGCTAAAATATGACATATGTGGTGACTGCAATATGGAAATCTCTATGATGTGCCCACATTAAAAACGTTCTGATTGGCTTGCTTATGCATACACACAAACATAAATGTTGTTAAGAAAACATTTTTTTGCCTTATGTTGTCACGAGATAAATTGATCTCTCTGAAGTTAAAAGTTTAATTGCACTATAAATCCCATAAATAAATAATCAAAGAGTCACAAATATCAAGGCTAAATAATATTTACTAAAATATAACTCATGTAGTAACCACAAATAATCAAAAAGCTACAAATATCAAGGCTAAGTAATATTCGCTAAAATATAACTTATGTAGTGGCCACTAGGGGTCTTAATGGGTCGGGTTGGGTCGGGTTTGGGACTGACCCGGGTCAGACCCACTTGGATCAAAACCCGACCCGGGTCTGACCCGCCTCATGTCAAACCCGACCCGGGTCTGACCCGCCTCATGCCAAACCCGACCCGGGTCTGACCCGCCTCATGTCAAACCCAACCCGGGTCTGACCCAACCCAGCCCAACCCGGGTTGAACCCGGGTTAATGATGGGTGACCAACGATTGCTTATTATATTACTACCTAAAACCTATCTAAGGCCGTTTAAAGTTATTAACATCACCCCTCCACCTTCCCTTTGATGTCCCCCGTATAACTCTTTATCCGAAAGTTGTAACCTTTAACATAATCTAATAACCGGTTTTATATCCTATTCAAATAAAAGGATAACGGTTATATCCGGATAAGATATTTATATTAAAATGCATCAATCAAATAAAGTAACTCTATATTGATCAACATAAAAAAATGATTTATGCATGAAGTATGTACTTTGTACATTCTATTCTAAAACTTACGTATTCGTCAGGTGTCATTAGTGGCCAGACAAAGCGTATTTCGGAAATAAATAAAAGTTTAAAAAATTTTATTTGTGTACCAAAATTTTGAAATCGAAAATGAAATGGGAGTGCTTAGAGACTCCCATTTGACAAGATAAGTAAAATTTTTTTATTATGCAGATCAACAAACTATTTAATAATAATAGAACGATATTAGAAGCAGTATCGATTAACAATAAAATAATTTATAATAATGAAGGTCATATAAATAAGTGTATTCGAATTTTAATTAAAAAATAAATAAGATTTGATTTGTACATCTCTTATTTGATAATAAATACGTCTTCTTGTTTTATCAAAATAAGATTTACACAAGAAAACCCCCTAGATCACTTTGGCTGGATGAAATGTAAGGAATAATGAACAAGAAAAAAGACATTGTGTGGAGGTTGCAGAATAATGCACTCCCGTTAGGGTACCGTTTTATGCATACATAGATGGGAGTTGTCTTAATTGTCCAGAAGAAAAGCAAGCACCTCAGCATTTTGCGATAGAATGCAGTTAATTTGGAAAATAGGCTATATGTTTCTAAAGAACTCCGTAACAGATCCAAGGCCACAAGAAATGAGGGATATCTTTACAGCTAGCAATATTCAAGATGATAGAAAAAGGAGGGTAGCATTATGGTTGCATATCAATATATCCAAGCTCGATGGGGTAACAATATTATAATGGAAGAAACTGTTAAAATAGTGCTAAAGCCAGATTACAAAAGAGTTTCAAGGTACTCATAATAGCAAGCCGAAGGAAAAGTTAGTTCAATTCTTGAACTTTTAAAATTTCTTTTAAGTTGTAGATAGGTAGTTTGTTAGTTATAATAATTATAATATGTATTTTTAAATTCTAAATAAAATACACCAATTCGCATTATAAAAAAAAAAAATAAATAAATAAGATTTACGAATTTTAATTCTGAAACCCCTTATTATTATAATGTTCCGCGTCATTCTGAATTTATGTTGATTCTCAATTGGCGAATTGACGATCGAGAAAATCGAGAAAGAACACGTTTCAATTCAGAATTGAGAAATGACTTGGAACAATAATAGTATAGAATAATCCTTTTATCACGCAGCGTTCAACTTGCGCTTTTCTTATTGTATTCCGTACTGGTATGTAATAGAAAAATAAAATAAGTCTTACTCTACAGTATGTATTCATATATATAATATAATAATTGTAATTATAATACTTACAAAAAAACTGAAAGCCAGTATAAGTTTAGTGTAAGGCCGTTTGAAGTTGATTCTTCGGTTAACATCACTTTTCCAGGACTCTCGGGAGGGGGGAGGGGGGTAAAATGAAACGAACATATGAAACGAACATTGATTGGCTGTTCATTTTCGGGGGGAGACTTCAGCTGGGGGGTGATGTTAACCGAAAAATTAACTTCAAACGGCCTTAATTAATTAATTATATAATGTATCATCAGAGAAAAAGAACTTCGTACGTACGTACAATTTTTACAGCCAAAATTCTCGTGATCTAGTGATCGGATCTAAAAAATATGTATGCGATCACAGATCGGAATTTTGGGTTCCCAAGTTCCTATTGGTCGAGCAAATTTTGTCCCTCATTGAATGAAATAAATCACTACTCGGATGGCTTAAAAATTAATGTAAAAAAGTATCAATTCGAATAATTGGTTTGTAATTTTTATTTCCGAAAAAGTTAAATGTTTATTCAAACATTTCTTACTCATTAGTTCTCTAGCTCTTCAAAATCGAATAAACACTTCGGAAGCTCTATCTTCAGCAGTTTTTCTTGAATCGTTTCATTGCAAACTTAAATAAACATATATGAGAGGCAGTCAAGTAGGAGCTAAAATTTGTTCTTATTTATTTATTTTTTATTAATTTTATGTTTTTTTTAAATTATGTTTTATTTTTTTTATTTCGTTTTTATTTTATTGTATTTTACTTTATTTTAAATTATTTTTTTATTTTAAATTATTGTTTATTTTTATTTGCCGTATAACCGCGAAATAACAACAGAGAATTATTTCGAATTTCGGCCTGAATTAATCTTAATTTAGGGTATTTTTATTTTTTTTAATTTTTACTTTTTTTATACGTTAACTGAAAAAATAGCTTCAAATGGCCTTAGATAGGTTTAGGTAGTAATATATAAGCAAAATTGCCTTCCTACATTTTTAATTAACACACCAAGGTAGGTTTAGACTGTCGTTTTTTGTATTTTTCAAGGTTTTCGTTCCTCATTCTTGTTTGCTTCGCCGAAGAACATCAAATTCCTAATTTGATTGGTCAGGTTCACGTGATTCTGCTCCGCTTTAGACGTCCCACATATAGAGCTATGTACATACGCCAGCCACTTTATAAATACTTAATATATACTAGTAATATCTCATGCACGAAGTAATAAATCGAATTTATATATTGAATTTGATTTCTAAATAATGATATATTTTATTTGTTTTATTTTTTTTTCATATGTTCATTTTAACGGGAGGGCCGGGGGGCCGTTGGGGGGGAGAGGGGGGATGATGTTAACCGATAAATTGACTTCAAACGGCCTAACTGATTTATATCGACCTATTAAATAAATATGGTAAACGAAATATTAAAATTGTGTTCTTATTTAAAATACATTAAATTTATGATGTAGACAACGGTAAATAATATGCAAATTAAAATATTTATTATAATTGTATTTTACCCTATATTATCCTATATCATATCTTAAGTTAACAGGATACCTCAATAATTTATCTGTTTATCAATTTTATAATTCGGATATGCGGATAGCCTAAAAGTTAACCGGTCATTGGTTTCATCCATCATTAACCCGGGTCTGACCCGACCCGGGTTTTTTCTGACCCGGGTCTGACCCGACCCGGATTTTTTCTGACCCGGGTCTGACCCGACCCGGGTTTGATCTGACCCAACCCGACCCGGGTTGGGTCTGACCCGGGTCGGGTTGGGTCAGACCCGACCCAGCTAAGACCCCTAGTGGCCACAATATGGTATAGTAATAATTAATTTTATTGCACGTCCGTAAGGTTGTGCAAGAATGCTAGTATATTAAAAATTTGATAAAAAAAATGGCAGAGTTGCAAAATTACAACCGCAGGTTATACAGGTTTTTAATCTGAAATGCCCATAAAATTATGTTAAAGTATATACTAATCATTTAACAATAGCTTTATTGTATTGCTGACAAAAATATCTATAGTAAGCACTATGTTAAATTCAGAAATTCAAATAATTCAAAAAAATCAATTTGTTATAAGCCTTTATTACAAAGCACATATGTACGTACATGCTAAAAAATACAAGTTTCATTCAAAAAAAAATATATATATATATATTATAAACATATGATAAGTAAACAACAATATTTATAGTATATATCAAACTAACTAATTACTATTTTTTTTTTTGTTGTTAAGGTGAGGTCATGCCTCTAACTTTATTGAGTGTATATTAATCGTTACAATATATTGCTTACAACTATTATACTATCTACTAAGTGTCGAGACTTGGACTATTTTATCCATAACCTGAACCTACCAGAGCCTACCATATTCCCATTTATACAGCTAGCCTGGTTTTGGACGTCCCTTTTCCCAACCAACAGTTAGTATTCACATGTCCGCCACTTTACCCACATTTCCTACTATTATTACTCCCAATTTGGTGTATGTGATTCCAGGTAGGCGCTTGATGCTTCCAAATTGGTATACCTGTTTCCTTACTAGTGTACTTCTCGGGAGTTCGTATCTCAAGCCATGCAGCTGCCTCTACCGCATTGGGTAAGTATCTCAAGCCTGCATGCTGCACTAATTACTATATTTAATAACCCCAGACTATACCCATTCTTAATAATTTTCCTGTTCCTGGTTTTGTGTAATAGCATCGTGCAGCTACCTTATTTATGTAAATCTTGCGGTTTCATAATTTTATGACATTTTGAGACCAGAAACGTGACCTAGTTGCAGGCACATGCCTGCATGACCCGGTATCGACGAATTTGGGTTTACCAGCAGAATTCCAGGAATTCTGGAAATTGGAGGAATTCGGGGAAAATCAGTGATATTAGGAATATGTGAGATATCAGCTATACAGGCATTTCGAGATATATCTGTAATTGCAGAGATATTAGCAATTCCAGCATATAAAAATAGATTTTTATTCATTATAAATAAAGGCCGTTTGGCCCTTTGGGAAACGACATTCAATTCCCACTTTGCTTTAATAACACATATATAATATATATATATTCTATATACGTGATTAAAAACTTGTCTTTATTAAAAAATAAGAGTACATATAACTGTTACAAAATAAAAACTATACACTTGTTGATTTGCTACTCTACACTAAATTTTGTATAAACTATCCCGCAACTTTGCCTAACCACTCAGCCAAATCTAACACGCCTCATTTGACCCAAATTACCTCTGTACCAGTTGTACGAAACTGATCTCATGATTCATCAACAGACCCACTGATATTAGGGTTGTCAACATCTATGATTAATTTTTATATTTAAATTATTGTGATTGCAATCATGATTGCAAAGCCAGCCAATTTATTATGAGTTTCGGCTCAGGCTTATAATAAATTACTAGTATCCAGCTTCAACAATCATAATTGCAATCACAATCATTTAATTTAATTATAGGATTACAAAAATTATGCAAACCGCAATAAATATCTTCCCTTTTTAATTTTTATTTAAAATTATTTTATTATATATACATTAGTTGTTCTATAGTGAAAAATATTTTTAAACACTAGAGTATGAGCAGAGCATGAGCAGATCATGAGCAAAGCACAAGCAGAGCATGATGAGCAGAGCTTAGCGCAAATAATATATACTAGCATTTTGATATGTGCCTTTGGCACATAGAAAATTTTTTAATTTTATGCACTCAGTATTTGTTTAAATTGTAAAAGTAAATTCTTATTCACCAAATAAATATATACAATGACTAAAGTTTAGTATTGAAATTATTTTAATTTTTGTATAAGAATTTCTGTAACAGAACTTATTCGCTATTCTAGTCATTATAGTTAATTATACATATACATTCTCTTGATACACAATCATTAAAGGAAACATAATTAAATTTCATACTCACTCTGGTAATTTGTTAAACAATAAATCATTAAAGTTAATAATATAATTCTTGAAACACAAACTTTAAAATGAACAGAATTATCACAGGATTCAAAATAGTAAAAATTAGCAAAAAAAGTTTTTTGGTATATGCTATATACTTATATACTGGTAGCACCTGTAACATTAAGTCAAACGATTTAATTTTTCCTCTACTGTTTTGTAAAGAGCAATGCTTAAGATAATTATTTTCTCCTATGTAATTGTTTTTTAGTTAACAATAGGCATGTACGTATCAAACATCAACATGCTAAGGTAATCTGATATATGTATATATATAGTACACAAGTATACACCAAAAAGAATTTTTTGCCCTGATTTCTACTACTTCGAAAACTTTATACTCATACTGATAATTAATGATCAATTAAATAATTATGGTTAATAATACATCTCTTAAACATCATCATTAAAATGATCAGAATTAGACTTTATACTTATACCAGTAATTTAAATAGTTATGATTAATCTTATACTTTCTTTTGAAACACAATCGTTAAAGTAATTAGAATTAAGCCTCATATTCATGTTAGTGATTTATTAAATAATTAATTGATTATATTTAAACATACATTGTCTTGAAACATAATCGCAGAATTAAGCTTTATTCTTGACTTGAAACAAAATCATTAAAGTGAACAGAAACTTCATATTCACTCTGATAATTTACTTGGTAATTTATTGAACAATTAAATGATTATAGTTAATTATACATTTTCTTAAAAACAATTGTTAAAATGAACAGGATCAAACTGGTAATTTATTGAACAATTAAATAATTATAGTTAATTATACATTCTCTTGAGACCCAATCCCAGAATTATTGTGGTTTGCATTATTTTGTGACCCCTATGATAAATTTTTTATTATTAAATTATTGTGAATGTGATCGCAATTGGAAAGCTAGTTAATTTATCATAAATATGAGCTTGACACTCACGATAAACTGGCTAGCTTTGGCAATTGCAATCACAATCACAATCATTTAAATTTAAGCATATGTAAACCACAATAGTCTACATATTCACCATGGTGATTTATTGTATATAGTTAAATATTTATGGTCAATCATATTTTCCATTGAAAAACAATCGTTAAAGTGAACAGAATTAAATTTTATACTCACGCTAATAATTTATTGAATTAATGGTTATGTTAATTATACATACTAGTGCATTTTTTGAAGCTCAATAAAAAGTCAAACCCGCAATAGACACATGCCAAAATCAGACTTTCTATGTGCCTATTGCGAGATTGTGACTAAAGCGAGCATATAATTAAATAGTAAAATTAAGGTGACTATAGCAAGTTTGTAACTAATGCGAATGTGACTATTGCGGGTTATACTGTAAAAGTGAACAGAATTAAACCTCATACATATATTTCTCTTTAAACACTGTCATTAAAATGAACATGGTTATTCCATAGATGAATTACAAAAATAATAATGCAATCATTTAAATGATCAAATACTGCAATTTTTTCCCACAATTTGGTCACGTTTTTGGATCCTGCCAATTAAGAACGTTAAAGTACAAACCCAAATTTTAATTATATACAGTATAACCCGCAATAGTCACATTCGCATTAGTTACAACTTGCTATAGTCACCTTAATTTTACTATTTAATTATATAGACTATATATAAATTTTAGCTTGCTTTAGTCACAATCTCGCAATAGGCACATAGAAAGTCTGATTTTGGCATGTGACTATTGCGGGGTTTGACTGTTATAAAAATATGTAATAGAATATTAGAATATAATAGATAATATTGATAAATAAAATTGGTAAGCTTAATATAATATTTTTCGGCATCTTAACACATCAGTATGTTTTCCCACATTTTGGTCACGTTTTTTGAAGATGATCAATCAAATAGGCGAATTCTAAATCAGGTGGTATGGATAACGGTAAAAAATCACATGATTATTTCTGATTATGAATTTTTATGTAACCTTGCATTAGTTTTTTTAATTTATCTGTAAACTGCTATGCTCCTATACGTTAATGACCACTTCGAATGAAACAATCATTGCATCATTATAGTTATCATAGAGATACTTGTTAACCACCGGATCAGAAATCAACCAATCAAAGATTACATTCTGGCGGAGACTGGATCAGGAATAAACCAATTAAAACCATTTTAAAGGCTGCATTTTTTTGGCGTTTAGTGAATTACAAGTAGTAGAGATAGAGATTATATATTCGGTTGAAATTTGTGAAACCCAAAATTACTAAAAAAGGGGGACGTCTAAAGCGGAATAAAATATTTTATCGAATTAACTTTAGGGTTAGGGTCATCTTAGATTAGAGTTATATAGGTTTTGAGTTGTAATATAAGCAAAACTTCCTTTCCAACATTTTTAATTAACACACCAAGGTAGGTTTAGACTGCCGTTTTTTGTATTTTTCAAGGTTTTCGCTCCTCTTTCATGTTTGCTTCGCCGAAGATCATCAAAATTCGATAATTTTATTGGGCAGATATCACGTGATTCTGCTCCGTTTTAAACGACCCCTAAAAAAGGAAGAACCAAATTCCGAAATTCAAACGACAATTCAATAAACTTTTCCCAGAAAGTAATTTGCATAACACAAACGTCGAATGATTTCTTCTAAGCGCTAACTAAATTTAATTTTGTAGTGTGATTTTGTATTATTGTATTTAAAACTTTATTTTATTTGAGCTTAATTCAGTTTGTAACTAAAAATTTCTGTATCTACTATTTTAAAAGTTTATAATACTTAGGGCTCCTTTACTCTATTCTGAAACTAATAGTAGTAGATTTAAATTAGTTTATTAGCAAAAAATTCAAATATATATCAATTTGATATATAGCATATCCATAATAAAAAAAAACATCAAAAATTTTATACAGTAAGGGAGCTGACAGATATTACATGTAATACGTAGAAAGAACAATCTAAATATATGTCACTGATACCCAAGAACGTGATAAAGATCAAATAGTTTTTTAGAAAAACTTGCAATTTACAAGATATATGTTTGATTCAAAGTATAGATAAAATGGCGTCTACAAATTATATTCTAATAGTAAAGGATGATAATTTTTTATTCTTGAAATAATTGTTCATCCAACATTGCGTTATATAATTCAACTATATTCGCATTATTTGGTTCGATTTCTAGTAATTTCATTAAATCTGAAAGTGATTTTCCAAATTCTCCCATAATTAAATAGATACTACTGCGACTTAACAATGCATTAACATTATTTGGATTAATTTCTAATGATTTAGTTAAATCTGCAAGCGATTCTTTGTATTGTTTCATTAATCTATACGTCTCGCCACGATTAAGTAATGTAGTTGCATTGTGAGGATTAATTTCTAGTGATTTATTTAAGTCGACTAGGGACTCCTCATATTTATTCATATTTAGATATGCAAATCCACGATTTAATAAAGCAATCTCATCATTTGGTTTGATTTCCAAAGACTTTGTCAAATCAATAAGTGATGCTTCATTATTGCCAATTGATGCATAAATTGAACCACGATTCATTAATAAATTCGCATTATTTGGCTCAATCTCTAATGATTTTGTCCAGAATATAATTGATTGCTCATAATTTTTCAACTTAAAATAAATATTTCCATGAATTTCAAGTATTCTTGCATTACTGATATTATATGACTCAATTTCAAAAGATATATTTAAATTGAGCAATTCTATAAATGATTTATTGTTTTCGATTTTAAGTGATTTTATTAAGTCCATTAGTGATTCTTTATATTTACCAACCATGTAATTAACAAATTCGCGTTCATTTAATGCATCAATATTATTTGGCTCGATTTCTAATAATTTTGTTAAATCTATGAGTGCCTCTTCATAACGTCCCATTTCTTTATATGTCTTACTACGAATAAATAATGTGCTGGCATCATCTGGATCCAGTTCTAATATTTTGTTTAAGTCGGCAAGAGACTTCTCATAATTATGTGCCTTATAGTAAAAATTTGCACGATCACATAAAGCTGGTAAATAATTATAATCGATTTCCAAAGCTTTATTCAAATCTTTAAGTGCTAATTCATAGTGGTTCATACAATCATGAACCTTTGCGCGAGTTATCAGGCCAAATAAATAACGAGGTTTGATTTTCAAGGCTTTATTTAAATCTATCAATGATTTTTTATAATGGCCCATGGATTTAAGAATTTCACCACGCCTTCTTAGCGAATTCGCATCTTCTGGATCAAGTTCTAATATTTTATTTAAATCAGCAAGTAATTGGTCATTGTTATCTTGCTTAGATTCAGAAAATTTTACAAAAACGCTAGCTTCAACGCATAATGGATCAATTCTTACGGCACTCATAAAATTTTCAGACGCAAGTTCATACTGATCCATACTGGCGTAAATACTTGCTCGAAGCAATAAATTCTTGTAATTATTCGGATTGATCTTTAGTATTTCATTTGAATCTATTAATGATCTTTCATGAAAACCCATAGCATTAAGAACACTTCCACGTATCATTAATAAAATTGTATTCATTGGTTCCAAATCTAATGCCAAATTTAAGTCAACAAGTGATTTTTCATTGTCACCTGTTAAATGATAAATTATGGCCCGGTTACGCAAAGCGGGCACATATCGGTGATCAATTTCCAAAGCTTTATTAAGATCTTTAAGTGCCGGCTCATAGTTAGTTTCATAGTTAGGCATATGGTATACCAATCAGCATAAAAACTTGATCGAATGGTCAAACCAGCAGCATTATTGGGCTCAATTTCGAGCACACTATTTAAATCCATAAATAATTCATCCTGACTTCGCTTACTTTTTATAGTAAATTCTTCCGAATCAACTTCCAGCAATTTATTTAAATCAGCAATTGATTTTTCATAATCTCGTGAGAGACTGTGTAAAATTGAACGTGCTTTCAAGGCATTTATATTATTAGGATCAATTTCCAAACTTTTATTTAAATTTTCAAGTGCCAAATCATAGTTTTTCGTGGTTATATGAATACCTGCACGGTCTATTAAACAAGATATATTATTGGGTTCAATTTCCAGTGCTTTATTTATGTCAATCAAAGATTTTACATAGTGTCCCATATCATTAAATATTCTTCCACGTAGTTTTAACGAAAAGACATTTTTCGGCTCTAATTCTAATATTTTATTTAAATCTGTGAGTGCATTCTCATCATTGCATGTAAAACGAGCTATCTTATAACCAGGGTTACCAACTGAATAATAAACGATTGCGCGTAAAGTCAATGCAGGTATATGTTTAGGATTGATTTCTAATACTTTATTTATATCTATTAGCGACTTTTCCTTGAACGATGTGGAATTGATAAGTGCGCGACTCATTAGTCCATCTAAATTTGTAGGTTCAATTTCCAATGCATTATTTAAATCAGTCAATGAGTCGTCATAGTTTCTCACATTTATATGAATAATTCCACGCATTATTAATAAAGAGGCATTTTTTGGTTCAATCTCTAAAATTCTGTCTAAATCTGCGAGTGATTTCATTTTATCACCTAACATATTGTAATACATTGCTCGAAGACGCACAGCGGATATATGATTAAGATTAATTTCCAAAACCCTATTCAAATCTTCAATTGCTAGTTCAATGTTTCCATTAAAAATATGGATTTCTGCACGTGTTGTCAGACCAGTTGTATTAGTGGGATCTATTTCTAAAACTTTGTCCAAGTTTTTTAAATTTAGATCGAGTTTGCTCACATTATTATCTTCCTCCAAGATGCTGAGAACTGTAGGAATCTTAATTTCAAAAGGGGCATCGTGTACCCATTTGCGACTACATAAAAAATTTTTATCATCGGGCATGTTTGTCAAAACTTCACGCATATGTCTAATTTCATGTGATTTACTAAAATCGTTCAGTGATTTTTTACTAAGGTTAAGTTGCATATAAGCAATACCGCGTAACCTCCACAAACATCTACCAATATAATCATTATATACGCTTAATTTAAGGTCTATATTGACCGTATCAGAAAATAATGCAAAGGAGTCAGGGTTAACCTTCAATACTTCAGTAAAATCTGCAATGGCATCTCCAAAATGACTCAACTTAAAATGTGCAAGTCCACGGAAGTGAAAAGCTCTTATATCTTTTGGATTTATGTCAAGTGCAATATTCAAAGCTTCAATAGCTTCTTTATAATTTCCCAAAAAGTATTCCTGTAATCCTTTAGTTCTAAATATGTATGAATCTTGTGAAGCTATGTTTTGAATGTTTTGTACTATGTTTATGAAAATAAATCATTGATATTACTAAAAAATTATAACACATAATACTATGATAATAAAGTACTTACTGCTAAAATTTAAAAAATGCTTATCACAGATTGAAACAAGGTTATTTGGTGACATCACTTCGAGTTGTACTAAATAAATATGTGTCAATTTGGAAATAAAATAAGTATAGTGAAAAACAAATTTGGAAAACATAAATACCTTCTTTGCTTTTTGGATTTAAAATTTGTAAGCCGTCTAAATGGTCTCTTTCTGTATGTGTCTTATTAATAATTCATCGCTACCATTCTGTATAAATGCTATTCAGGAATTAATAATAATCAATATTTTGCATCAATAAAGAGCATAAAATTTGTATTTTTTGAATTGCTTTGCTAAGATTAAACTCGTGTAACAGTGATTGAAATAGAAATTTTCCATCTACGAAAATAAAAAACATTAGTTACCTGTTTTCGGATTATTTTCAGGTCTGGGCAAATCTCTAAAACTATAAGTAGCACTTGTTGTTTTATTGAGTACACGTGTAAACGAAATTTTACATTCTGGAATGATATGTTCTTCATTAAACATTTTCTGAAGTTCTAGATTAAAGTAATTAAAAATTTTCTGGGCTGTTGGTCTTTTTGACGGATCGGTATCCCAACAACTTTCCATAATATTTTGATAATCATGCGGGATTCCAGAAACTCGTTCAGGTCGAAGCCCTTTACAGATATCCCTGGCGAGATAGAAATCATTTTTGCAGTTACCATATGGATTACATTTAGTTACAAGCTGCCACATTATAATTCCCATGCTGTAAATATCTGAAGCTGGCGAATATTTCCTATCATATAAAACTTCAGGTGCTATATAAGGCAAGACTCCGTATATCTTACTGTCATTTTTGTTTATAGGACCACAAAACCCAAAATCGCTAATAAACCATCCATCTTCGTCAGAAAGTATATTTCCTGGATGAATATCCTTATGTATCATGCCGTTACTATGTATTTGACTAAGCTGATGGAATATTTCTTCTAATAGAGTGAATATATTTTTCCATATGTATAAATTATTTTCGCTTTCCAAAAAGGTATAAAGGTTGCCATTTTTCATATAATCTAATATTAGCATAAACTCTCCAGTTTTCGGAAACCGGGTTAGTCCATGACATTGAATTCCACGTGAACCTTGTGTTGAAAACATTATATGAGACATTAACTGAAATTGTGATAAAAGTTAATTAGTTTTGAATCAATAATGACCAAATTATTACTTTAATTTAAAATATACCTCATTAAAAAACTCTTCATTTGGTTTACTTGAATCATTTAATAATTTCAATGCAACCTTTTTTTTTCCCAATTCTAATGAATTGTTTATTTGTATTATCCCAGCCAGAAATCCATCCTACTATCCAGGTTGCTGAGTATATAGATCCAAATCCACCTTTTGTTTCATATTTTACATCTTCAAAATTTTCATAAGGCACCCATTCAACAATATTTTCTGGTTTTAAAAGTTGTTCTAATTGACATCTCCGCAGAAGATTATCAATAAATTCGTTGCCGGATGACCAATTTTTAAAGCTATTAAATAAATGGAAAAAAATACACGAATCGCAAGTTATTTTGTCACCCTCCTTATTTTTACGTCGTGAATATATGGATTTTTCTCCAATATTTTCCATCCTAATCTGCAAAGCTGATCACTCTCTCTTCTTTTTATATATGTGTTTTTTTCAGAGCTGTAAATGATTATTTTGAATTTGTATCAGTACAGTCAAGTTTACTGCACAATAATCTTTTTTTTTTTTTTGAAAGATCTCACGGAGGGCCTTAAATTTACACAGTTATATACTTTAATAAATGACTTTTGTCAAGTCATTTAAGTTATTTAAAATTTATGATAAAATCTTTATTTCTGTTTAAAATAGTCAAAATTGAATAAGATGTACGTACGTACGACATACAATCAGTTATTGTTTGAATAACACAAAGCCCATATAATAATGTGAATTTGATAATTTGACATCTTGTTACATTCACACAATCAATGACATAAATCCCAAATAGGCAATTAAATAATGTGAATTCATTATTTAAATAGACAACAATATTAGGATATAACTACGAAAATTAATTATTTTTTGTGAATGAGTCAATACAATCAAACAAAAAAATTCTTCCCCCCTCTAATTATGACTAATCAAATACCAGAAACATAGTACGAAGTATGTAGAGTATATTTTACTAGCGAGCATCTGATTGGAAAAAATCCTTGTGACTTTGTGTAGCACCCCGGGAATGTGCGATTCTTAGTATTGATTGATGAATGATCCTTGTAAATTTGTGGATCGTTCTCGGCCATAGCCGATCGGTCATGACCGAACGTGTGCATGCGCAGATTAGCTTCAGGCATTACATAAGTTATCTTATTCTGAGATCCAGATTTAATGAAGGTATGTACGTACGTACAAGGAACGAGTATGGTTTACAAGCAAGAAATATAAAGTGCGCAATTCTAGGCATTTAATTGGGTGAACATTTTTCATGACCTTATATTTCTACCTATATTTCTACCCTAAGAAAAAATAAGTCTTTCTTTTATAAGTCATTTCACTGTCAACACAGATTATCAATCCGTTGATAATTCTTTATAAGAATTTCTCCGTCGACTTTATCTCACCGTGTATCATTTCTTTATTTGTCATGTTCCGTTTCACGTCCACTTATTTGCGCGGGTAATACAAACTCCTGAAGAGAAAATCGCCAATCGGAGAGTGCAAATTTTGACTATCCCTTAAACCGTTTGCCATTTGGACCCAAATTTGGGTCCAAATTTTCTGATACTCGCTTATATTACAGCTATGACAAAATACAAGCAAACATAATTCAAAACTTAATACCACAATTCAAAAACAGTATCTATTTTATTATTTACATTCATGATTCTCAATAAAACAATCTGGCAGTTGTTTATTTAGACATAACGGCACATTACATGTTGTGCACCACACCTGACTTTTTGGTGATTTTATAGTGCGTTTTCCTTCCTCAGTTGTATTTTTAAACCTGCACCAAATACAGGAACCACTCTGTTCACGATATACTGGGTAGTGACTTTGTGGGTATAACCGTTCAACAGGTAACTCAAAATTTTTTGTAACATAAAACGGTCTTTGTCGATCATTTTGTAATTCTGACTGAAACTTTGCTTTTTTTGTCCGTGTATTTTATGTTGTGGATATTTCCAATCCGTTTTCCAGTAATCTTCTTTACTTGGTAACTTAAAAACGCCCATGTAAATTACTAGGGCAAACCATATTAACAATTCTTCAATTGTTAAAGAATACCATTCACGCCCATTACCAACTGATTTTGCTATTGCATAAAAATTTGTGTTTCAACAATGGTATTTAATTGTAAATTAGAAAAAAATAGTCAAAAAATTGAATAGGGTGTAATTTCGCCAATGGGTAATTTGTCAGCAACTTTTACTTGAGAAATATGATATGGTTTAGTATGCTGAAATTTTTGAAATGATGGTGGCGATGGTAAATTAAACAGATTTGATTGAGGGGTTTTTTTTTTTTTGGTTGACTATTTTTATTAACATTATCTTTTTTTTTTTGTTTTTAATGTTTATGGTTTCTTCTTCAGTTTCATCAGTGGTTTTATCTTCGGGTTCATCTTCAGTTTCATCAGCATTTTTATCAACATCATCACTATCATCGTCTGTAAGATCTCTAACTTCATTTTCAATTTCTTTCTCAATATTTTGTATAAGCTCAAAAATATACGAATCATTATCACCAGTATTGTCATCCATGTTGTATATTTTGACAACTAAATAATAGTATTAAAGAGGTATGTAAAAAGAAAATAGATAAATAAAAATAAAAAAATTACGATGTTCGTGATCGACAAAGCTAATAGAAGATGATCGAACAATTGCCAAAAAAAGAACAATAGGTTTATGTAATACTAAATTAAATGAGTTTCCAAATAAATAAAAGGATTTTTGGATTAAATAGGTAAAATCTTAATCTTTATTGTGATACATGTACTACATTAATTGCAAATCACATTTCAAAATTTGGGAGCAAATTTGGGCCAAAAACGGTTTAAGGGATAGCGCGACAAAGAATCCGAACACGTATAAAAGAAGAAAAAATGAAAACTCAAAAACTGATGTTTAATCGATCTTGGTATACTAATTAAAAATAAGGTAGCTGCGCAACGCATTGTGCCATGATTGGATTTTAGTGATATTGGGCTTGTTGGAATTGCCTTTTCAAGACAGACTTTGGAGGTAAAATTATCAAAAATAGACTGGTCTACCAAGAGTTATTCATTATTTTATGTTAATTTTAAAATTGCTTGGTGCAGCTTATTTTGGTTAAATTGTGATATATCGAGAAGTATTGGTCAATATTACATGATTTTGGTACTATTTGATTTGTCTTAATGAGACAAATCGAATAGTATCAAAATCGTTCAATTCTGATCAATAGTTCTCAATAGATCATGAAAAATAGTATGTGCGCCATAATTGGTACATGCATTATAATTTATTTTTTAATTTGTATTTTTTAAGTAACGATATCTTATGACCTAGTAATTGGAATTGAATAAATTTGGTACCATTCAATTCGTCTTGATGAGACGAATCGAATAGTACCAAAAACATTCATTTCTGATTGAAGTATCATGTATTATTAGCCAAAATACTTAGCTGTGCTATAATACCTATATTTACCTTATATAAAAAAAAATTTTTCTAATAAATTTATAACTTTGTAGAATTGGTTAAAATTTGAACATAGGTTCCTATTTCTAGAAATTTAATATAACTATTCTAAAAAAATTTAGAAATTTAAAATTTTTTTTATATTATTATTTTTTATGTATTGTTTTTTCTTTTTTTTGTTTTTTTTGCTGCTCTGTGTTCTTTTTTGCTCTTATTTCTTAAGTTTTTGTTGTTTAACATTTACTTTATCTTGTATTTCATGCGAAAATAGAATCTGTGCCTGGTTTATGATCATGTGATGAAAATCGCATAAAATTCAATGAACTTATGCATATTCATGCATATGTATGCATGATTAAATTATTATTGATTTCGATTTGATTAAATGTAATTATCTTTAATTTAATTATACGTACTAGTATAATTAATTTGTGTGAAGAACTGGTGCATTTCTTTTGTTAAACCTTTATTTGATATTTGAGTTTTTTTTAGCAATATATTTAATTATAACTTATAATTGGCTTAAAAAAAGTTATAATTTTCAAGTAAACTTTTCTTTAAAGCAAATATTCAATGTTATTTTAATCAATTTAAAGATGGTTATAATATTGCAACCTTTATTTATAGTGTAATATTTGGATTTATTGGTTAATATATACCAGAAATTTGTAAAGGATCATATATAGATAATATTTCTGAACAGATATACTTTTTTTTAACAAATAATTATTCTTTACTCAATGCCCATTTGGTCGAACTTCCTTCAAAGCTTGATTTAAATTATGTGGATATTTTTTATATTGCCTCTTTGATCGTGCAAGCATAATAAAATGGTCTGGTTTCTCTTGATATTCAGTTTCATAAGTATATATTCTTTTTTATTTTCTTTTGGCCTTACTTGTGGTATTTAGTTGAGCATATAGACTGATTCTTTTTTATGTCTTGCAGCTGCAGCAACTTGTACTTTGATTTTTTTGTATTTACTTTGGTAAGCATTACTATTAACTCATTCCATATCCAATCACATGTTTCAAGGAAAGAAGTTATTACTGGATAAACATGTGTATCTTGCAAGGACCCAAGTCATCTAGTACAGAGATCATACTGTTTTTTTTCAGCAAAAACCCTGAAATTTGAGAAACAAAAGTCCAATTTAAATGTTTATTTTTTTAAATAAAGCTCTCAGTGATGCGCATCTAACAAAATAAAGTTCATTCAATTCTAATCACAGGATCAGAAGTTATTTAAACAAATATATTTTGTCATTTTTAGCAAATTAGGCCAAAATTGGCAAAATCCAGTTATGACCTATATGAGAGATGTCCGGGGTTCTATCTTGCATAGAGCGATGTTTCTTATAGATCTTTACAAACTTGAATACACTTCTATCCAATGCAGTATCATCTTCTTTAAGCAGACTTTCTAGATCATTACTAAACTAATAGTAATTCATTTATAGCTAATTAATGAAGATACGTATCACTCTCACTTTCATTACCATTATCCCTTAGATTGTAGTAGAACACAGGCAAATTTGTCTGCGTTTTTGCACTTTTTTAGCTCTGATTTACTTTTTTAAAATACTAAAATAATTAAATAAAACTTTGTACAATTATATTTGAAAATAAGAATTACTTTTTTGCAAAATTAGTTTTTATATTATAAGAAAATAAATTATAGTTACATATAAGCTGAAAATAGATAATTTTAAGAAAAAATTTTTTTAAAAAATTTTATTACAATTTTTCTGTGATCTTATTTAGTTTTAGTTTTAGAACTATAGTTCTTAAGACAATATTGTAGTTTATATAAAGGATGACAACTTTCATTATTGCAACTTTAATGATTTACTTGTAAAAATTAAGACTTGTATTAGAAGTAAAGATTTTTTTTATAGACAGGAGCATATAAAATTTGAAAAAATCTAAAGAAAAATTTTAATAGTAAAAATGCCAATACAAGAACTTTAAACATTTATTATATTAAAGTTTTCTAATGATTTTAAAAAAATTTTATAACAAAGTTACTAAAACAAAACTTAAAGAATATTTTTTACTTAGAAAAGATATGGCTAAAATCAATATTTAAAATTTTATTAAAAATTTTAAAATACGCAAGCAAATTTGCCTGTGTTACAATCTAAGGGATAGTTTTTGATATTACTTTCACTTAAAAGCACTAAGGACATAGATTTAGAAAGTGTACTTCTATTATTTAAGTTATTGTAATCATTTTTATGACTTTCATTACTAACCAAGTTATCATTTATTAAAGCCGCAGGTTCTATTGTTATGTGTAAAAACTTTTGATCAAGTTGTATTTGATGAAGGTCTGCATAAAAATTGAGCACCTTATGTTTATCGCCTAATGCTAAATAAGTATAATATTGTCAATTTCTCACTAATATCATAGATATTTGATTGAGGCCACATATATTATAATGTGTTGCTATTGATAATTGATATTTGCATAATGCACCCATCATATTACATTCACAAATTCCAAGATGCATATTCACAAGGTACCATATGTTCTTATTTTTGCTACTTCTATGCTTAAAGATTAGAGTTGCCTGCCATAATTAATTACAACCTTTACGACATATAGGTTGCAATATTACGACATATAGGTTGTAATATTACAACTTGTTAAAAACAATTACGGTAGGCAACTCTATTAAAGATCATTGAGTCAAAACTTACCACCTTAATATCTTCTTTTAACCCAATATTCCAACCTAAAAGTCAAAAGCGAAGCGCAATAAAACTATCTAGCTTATTATGAGCTACAGCTAATAATCAACAATTATAATAAAGATCCATTGTATTAATAATAAATGAAAGATCTGTACTATGTTAAATGCCTGGATCTGCTCGAAAACAATATTTTTTATAATTTGATTCCTCCTTTGCAAAATTATTTGTATTATTATTTCGGATAGGCAATTTTGGCAAAATGTAACAGCCCACTCTATATATCAGTTCTATACAGCTTCAAAATATTTCTGAAATTTTGGATATTTATGGTAGGCTCCACTAGTTATAAGTGCTATATATTCTTTTTCTAGCATGGTTTCAGTACTTGCAACAACTATTTTTTTTAAATGCTTAATAAGAATAACACGATTAACCATGTGGATTTCATGCTTACTATTCCACAACCATCTCCATACTGCTTGCAAAAAATGAAAAACTCATAACAGTAATATTGGCTTATTGCAATCATCCGTCATAATGACTTGAGGTCCAACTATAGGCCACAGCTATTAAAAGCTTCCAGTGGTAATATATTTTTTAATATGTTTAAAGCCCTAGTAAAAGTTTGAGCTGTTTCATCTGACATAAGTATTATGACAAGAGGCAAGCCACCAACTGGTGTACTTGTTGAAAGAATAGTCAATGAATTGTTAAAGGCATCAAAAGTAGCTGTTGTATCCATGTATACTAATTCGCCAGCTTGTTTTAAAGAATGACAGTATTTCATTAGGTTCATTAAAACAATAAGAATAATAATTGTCCAGAATCATTTTCTGTTGGTATACATACGATTGCATCTAGGTATTTCTCTTGTTACTATCATTAAACTTCAAAACTTCTTCAGCCAAACAATTAAACATTTCTTTTTCATTCTTTGCTCCAAATGATACATTGAGGTATTTTTGATATATCATACTTGTATAAACAGATTGCCCAATCTGCCAAAATTTCCTTATCATTTTCATATCTTAATTGTACTTCTTCTAAATATGTGTACTAAGCACTAGCGGGACTATAACCTATATGAAAAAGTTCAAAAAATAATTTTTTCGTCTTATTAGAAACCAAGTAAAAGCTTGTAATATGACTGGATATAAGAGGATAGTTATAATGAAATAATATGGATACTATATAAGATAAGTGATATGTTTATTTTGAGTTGTATTTTAAGTATTGCTGGGCAGTTGGTGTCTCGTATATGTGTACTAATAGCTTTATCCTTTTCTATAGTATTAGCACTTAAATCTTTTTTTTCTCCTTGTTTTAGTTTCACCACATAATTGCAGATACTATGGAGTTATTTAGAAAGAAAAAGATGTACTCCTTTAATTGTTTGACTTGTGTTTCTTGCATGGACACCTTGTGAAGGTTAGTGAATTCATCAAGCTATTTTGTGGCACTATCAACTATACAAGCATTTACATGAAATTCTACTTCAAATGGTTCTGGATATGCTTCTAGAAAATTATGAGATTGAATTGCTTTAAACAATAATTATAGTTTTGAGGTAAAACATTTTGTAAAATGATAAGGTATGTTTGTGTAATATTAAGACTATGTAATATTTCAATATTAGAAATATTTGTTTTAGTGTGTTTAATATTAGGTTTAGACAATCAAAACAAAACTCTTCCCATCGATCACTTGTCCAAAATTTTAAGCAAACGAAAAACAAAATTTTTATTAGTAAAAGACGAAGCAGATATAATACTGGTTTTTATAAAGGTCAACCTTTTTTTGTTTAACTCTCGGGAGACTCCTTTATATATTCGGCAAGCAAGCCAGAAGCGTCAGTTGTGCAAGATAACTGCAGTAGGTGCCCTTGGTACAAGAAATTCTGGTAGAGATACAAACATTTTTTTCTTCATAGACGAAGATATTATATTTTGGCTAGGCGGTGAACTAAAAAATGAGTTTTTCAACACACTCTCTAAAAGTTTTGGCTACAAAAACATATTTTACCATACACCTGCTATCATATTCTCGCTCGAAGTCTTTTTTTTCTGGAATTTTAGATGAAAAGTGGGAAATTCGGCGTACCTCCTCCAAAAGATCAGCATTGTTGTTCCTATCCTAATCGGGAAGAAGGCATGCAGGTGAATAAACAGGAACGGATGCGCAATAAGACGTGGTGCAATGGAGTAGGCTGATCTTCAGAAAATAAATTCTAGAACATTCCTTTAGTTTTCTTTTATGTACATATAATACTTTGGCGAGGCATTTCCTTGTACAGTATTATATAATTTTTATCGATTATTAATGCCTTCATAGTTTATTTTTTCTTTGCTTTTTCTTTGGTTTTTCTTTTTTGTTTTATTTTTCTTGGATGTATAATTTTGGTTTTTGGTTAATTTTGTCAGGTATTTAGTTTTGTCCTCCTATTTTAATCTTCCATTTGTTTTTATTCTTCTTTATGAGAAGCTCAGAGAAGGAGTTTTTGAAGGAGTAGGTTATGAAGCATAGTTGGTTTGTAACTATAGCTAACGAATTTTTTTTGGCTTATACGTAAGCTGATACGGCTGGTTGCATCTGGGCGCAAAATTTATTTTGTAGCCGGATGAGGTTGAAGTCTGGGGATTGTAAATGTATTAAAAAGGAATTTTTAGTAATAATAAATCTATTAGATTTCGGCAAGACTGCCAAAGTCCTAAAAAAAAAATATTAGGTTTAGATTCATTGTTTCAAGAAAATTGTGTAAAGAAAAACTGCTTAAAATGTAAGTTCTGTTTTGATTGACAGTAAGCATGAGAGTGTTTGACAAAAGAATGTTGCTTCCTTTAAATAATACTAAATTATAATGTAATTACTGCATCATAAATTGAATTTTGAAACATTTTATTAATATCAATCTTTTCTTTATTGGACTTTTAAACTTAGATTTTATCATTATATTTTGATAATCAGAATAATTAATATGAAATTTAACCTTTTTTAATTTTTTATTATTATCAACATTTATTAAGATAAATATTTTTTTTACAAAGATTCTATATGTGTTTTTAATACTAACTTGTCTATATATTATTATTTAGTACCAATATTCATCTAGATCTATTAGCTTTAATTATGTCAACGCACTGTATAACGATATCAAATTTATTGCAGAATACCACAAGATCACAACTTTCTTGCTATAAACTTCAGAGTAAATATTTATTTTAAAAAGGTCAGAGCAATTTTAATTATGTAGCTATAAAATTCAATATATATTATATTGTTTCTAACTCTAATTTAAATGCTGTCTACTTCATAACTTTTATTACTTTTTTATATTAAAACGCTTTTCTTATGTCTATAATTCAGATAAAAATCTATAAACAAAAGAATAGTTGTGTTGTAATATGGTTAACATGGCTATAGATGGCAATTCTTGAATATGTGCAGGTTGGTGACACATTACTCAGCCACAATGATCTCTTTTCAGTATGTACATATATAAAATTTATTTTTAATTAAAAATTTCCACCATGTGATTTTTTAACTGTCCTGTACTTTGAAATTTTCTATTTTTTCTAATGTGAATTGAAAATATATAACAGAAATATAGAATACAGTTGATTCTCTCTATACAGAATTATTAATTTTTAAAATTTTAGTTTGTTTATTATAAAAAGGCTCATTATAAAGAGGTTAATCATACTTAAATATATAAGTAAGAGTACATTATATTAATTTTGGAAATACATATCATATGATTAATAACAAAGTTTATAAAAAATTTAGGTTTAAAAGTAAAACCCTTTAAGAATAGAATGCAACTATTATTCTTTTTTAATATGTTTCAGTGTAGATTATAAGAAAAGTTTTTTTTTATTTAAAGAATTTTTTTTATAAACTATATAGTTTGTGTTTATTTGAAATTTATTATCATACTTTTAAGGTCAATATTTTTTATACTGTATTATTAGAACTTTGATGAGTTGTGGTTAGTAAAATTATAAGTTATAGATATTATAAAAATAAAAAAATATGATTATCTTTTGATAAAATTAGAAACTTAAAATTATGAAAAAGAAAAAAATAAAGGAAGTTAAAGAATAGCAATATTTGATTTGAGTAGAATAATATTAAAAAATGGTATTTTTATTCTATTAAAACTTATAATTATATTGTTATTAGGCTTTAAAAAAATCTTTCTGTATATTTTATACAATTAATTTGTTATTATTTTAAAATACAGAAATAGTAATTTTATATGCATCATATGCATAAATATGCATAAGTTTGTTGAATTTCACGCGATTTTCATCACATGATCATAAACTAAGCACAGATAGGCCTCTGTATGGGCTGGGTTGGGCTGGGCAGTACAGTCAAACCCCGCAATAGTCACATGCCAAAATCAGACTTTCTATGTGTCTATTGCGAGATTGTGACTAAAGCGAGCTAAAATTTATATACATAGTCTATATAATTAAATAGTAAAATTAAGGTGACTATAGCAAGTTTGTAACTAATGCGAATGTGACTATTGTGGGGTTATACTGTAGTAATACTTTAACCCTACCTGTTTATTAACGGGCTTAATTTCCAAGCCCTTACTCTTATACTAGGGCTCCAAAATTGATACCCTAACTGGTCCTTAAAGCCCGTGGGTACCTATGAGTACCCATGGGCTTAGTAAAAAAAAAGATAAAAAATTATTAAGCCCACTTGATGCATAATCTGCTGTATACCATAAATACATATAGTTTAAAATGTAAAAAAACTTAAACAACCCCATTTTTTACAATATTTTATTTGACATTTCCACTTTATTTGCTGTTTTTATTTTATTTGATGTTTCTACTTTATTCGACAATAGTTTTTATGAATTTTTGAAGTTATAAAAAAAAACTATTACACTATTTTTTCGCATTTATTACAATCAACAACATTTAATAACAAATTAAATATATACATAGAAATAAAATTAAAGAAAAATTAAAGAGCCATTCTATTCATATGGTGTATATAGAATTATTATAAAAAAAGAATATCAATCAAATATAAGTTTTAATTGGTGGATAGTCATGTGCATGTATAGTGGGCTACCCTATAGGTATATGGGCTGGGTAATACTGGTACCAAAGCCAATCCATATAATAAAGTGCCTATGATTTTTAGCCCTACCCTGCCCTAAGGCTTGTAATTTGATGCCCAAGCCTGGCCCTAGTAGTACTACTCTTAGGGTACCCGTGGGTAGCCCTGGCCCATGTGGAGGCCTAGGCACAGATTCTATTTTCGCTAATTTTAGACCCTCACAAGTGGAAAGTAATTAAATTTTGAATGATTTTATCCAAATTACAAAATATTTTTTTTAATAATTTATTAAGCTTAAATGAAAAATTTATTAAAGCATTTATTTATACTTGTTTTCATAAATTGCAAGACACCTAACAAAAAATTAGCCCAAATTTTTTTCAACCAATACGATTATATCAGTGATTTCGGCATAATATATTCAATAATATAAAATGATAAATTGATATTTATAGCATGACAGAAATTCTATTTTATGCACTAAGGTTACACAAGATTTTGCATATCAAAATCATAGTGACGGGAGGTATGTCATATGACCGCACATAAAAAAATCGGATGTTCTTTACAAAACTTTGCCAGATCGTTTGTTAGGTACATTGCAAGAGAATTGTGGTGACCCATCATTGAGATCATCAGATTCACGAGACTTTTACTATAGAGATAGTTTTTATATCGGGTGATAATATATAATATATAAATGAATTTAATTTTTTTTTTTGTTTCAGCAACGATTCAGAAAGAGGTTAGTGGTTTTAACAGTGTAATGCAGAGCTGTATTTATTGCTCCTTCTAATGGTACATATTTACCAATGCTCTAAGTTATATATCTCTGCTGCTAGTTTAGACGAAGTGTCTAGTGCCTCCTCTATTTCCTCCGAAACTTCATCTACACCCTCCTCTATATCATTTTCATCGTTATCAAGATCCTCTTTGGTAAGTTTATTTTCTCCTTTCTCAATTCGTTTTAGAAACAAATTAACATTTTCAAAAATCTCTCTCTTATAATATTCTTCGCAGTATTAACACTTTTTATTATAACAAGCTACATAGTAGCCGTGACCGCAAACGTATACCATACTGTTATCATCGCTTAATGGAAGACCACAACAATCACATAGTTCGGGATATGGTGGATGAGATGTACTGTATGCCGTTGGTAGATATTGTAGATCTACTTCTTCGTTTAGAGTAGCTAGTTGGTATATTTCTGGTAGCTTTTTTTTAGAAGCTTTGGCGGAGGCTTTGGTAGGGGTTTTTTTGGTGGAGGTTTTTTTGGTGGAGGTTTTGTTAGTAGAATTTTTGGTGGCCGCTTTTTTTTGTAGGTTTATTTTCTTGGCATTCTCTGTAGTTTTTTTGTTGAGAATTGGAATGCTTTTCCCACGATTATAAAATACGGTTTGAAAATATTGTAAAAGAAAAAGAGCCATTTTTTCATATAAGAAATCAAGAGTTGTAGCATATATGGATATCGTTTTGTTTTAGCATATGTGCCTTTAAACACAGGATCATGATCCATTATAATATATGCTTGCTTTATAATATTATCTGCTGTTGTATTTTTCGATGTATTGGCACAAATTCGACTGTGGGTATTTTCTACATAATATTCGTTAAAACTAGTCAAATGATTTTTTATAGCATTTAAAAAAGGATGATTGTTATCATTCCAATAGAATAAATCAGACAAAAACATAAGGAGGGCCTTATTATAGTTCTTCCGTTTCCATCGCAGAGCGAAGGTCCAAATACGAAAGACATTCTCTACATATTTGTTGAACAAACCCGATTGAAATAGAGTAGCATAGATTTCGAGTGTCGATGGAATTATATTATCAAGTAATTCGATCATTGTTCGATACTCAATATCTTTGCATGCTTTCTGAATTTTTTTATAATTTTGTCCTTTATTTTTAGCCAACCATTTTGCGAGAGTTCCAATAGAAGGTTTATCCTCCACGGTCGAGGTTTCTTTGCCAATTTTTTTTTTTCCAAATACATAATGGAACATTTTTTCAAAAAAAGAATGTAAATTAGTATAACATGTTCCCTACTATTTAATGACAAATGAAGCGGGCCCAGCATGGGCAAAAATGATTCAATTTGTTGTGGAATAACGAAATTTGTATTGGGTGATTTTTGTAGATGTAGTAATTTTCTAATAAAGAGCTGGCTGGGCCAGTCAGCCACAACAGGTGCAACTTGTCCATCTAAATGCCATATTTTATTATTTATTAATAGGATAATATTTAATGCATTAAGATAATCTTCTACCGAATGCAAATGTTGTTCCCTAAAACCTATGAGTTGAAGTCCTCTTATTGATCTCTCCTCCTTACGTTCTACTATGTTATCGGCATAGCTATGAATTGTTAATATTTCAATTGGATCAAATGTATTAATTATTAAACCTTGCGAAATTTTATATGATTGACGGTCTGTATATGAAATATCGAAAGCTCCGGCATATACATTTAGTAAATACCAGCAAATCTTTGAGGCTTCGACGTTTTCTGGATTATGAACAGACACTCCGTTAGATGTAAGTTGTACAGAATAAGATTCGATAACTGGTTTTGCTATGCAAGTAGCAAAATGATTTGCAGTCAAAGTTGATACAGTATCAGGTCTACGATTTTCGTGGATTGCATGATAATTGTCAATATTGTAAACGTGAAATAAATTTTTCTATTTATATAATATATAATTTAAATTTTATTAATAATAAATGTATATAGTAAATATATTATATATTAATTTACATTTACATTTTCAATAAAATGGTTTTCAATTTTAGATACATGTTCTTTTTGAATTTGTTTTCGATATTCCTCCACAGTTTTAGCGCACACCGAATATCCAAGAGTTGACATCCTGTTAATTGCCTCCCATGTCGCCCCCGATGCCATTAAATATAACCCAACTTCTAGTTTGTGTTGATTTACAAATTTGTTGTGCAAACCTGCTAACATATAGCATAAGCCAACAATTGACTTTTTCGATTTGTTTATATTATAAGCTGAGCGTTCTTTTGGAATAATTGCATTCATAATATAATTAAAAAACCCCTTCAGTTGTGGATTAGTAGCTTCGATCATACGTTCAAATTTCGCTGGATCTAGTTCCAAACTAGCACCATCTCTACGTTGTATGTGATATAATGCTTTGGTTAAGATATCTATATACAAAGCAAATGTTGGTTCCTTTATTCAAATTAAAAAAAAATTAAACCTTGTAAAAAAAATAAAATAAAATAAAATATAACTAAATATCATACCTGTATTATTATTTGATACAGATTTAATTGTTTCTGAATTTTTTTCCCGATTACATATTTTTTTTATGCCTTCGTTGGTTTTTATCGGCTTCTACAACTTTACAATAATGTGGGTAGCAAAGTTGTTTTCCGACTTCCAGGTAAGGGTATACTTCCAGCATTCGTTTTTTGTAACATTTTTCATATGCAAGCTCCGTAAGTTTACGAAACTTAACATTAGTATAGGTACAGTTAATAATTGAGCAAGGGCCAAGATTTATTGTTGTCATTTTACGTGACGTCAGAATTTTTTTTTTTTTTTGAGGCAAAATTTTTTTTATAAAGTACAATAGGTGATAGGGCAACCACTGGTACTTTCGTTTAGCCAATCATCGTTATAACCCGCAATAAAATATTAACCAATCACATTTATGATCTGCATGATCTGTATGATCTGCCACGGCCAATCAAATAAAACTTCTGTCATGCTGATATTTATACTTAATTTAAGATCAAAACCGAATATAAATATGTACAATACTACTATTAATACCTTTTGCATGACTACATAAACTTATCTTCATATCTCTTGCTGAATACAAAATGTTTTATTATTTCAAAGCAATTTACTGTCTAATAACTGAAAAAAATTTAGAAGGCTTATCAATTCGAAAAATTTCTAAATCTTAGATAATAGTAACCATTCTATAAGTTGGATTCTCAGGCACTTTCACAGATATAGATATATGAAAAAATCGTAATATATTTTTGATAAGAATATATTTACACCACTATATATTTTTAAATAATATTATACGATCTGTTGAAATTTTCACCTCTAATTTTAAACTATAACTTGGCATAATAGTGTGGCAGCTGCACTGCCAAATTTTAACCAACTAATATTATTAGATTTGTAGATGGTATATTGTTTATAGTCAGTTTAAATTTATTAAATTAACTAAACTGATGTTTTAAAAACAGATTAGTGTTATATCCAAATTGACTATTTTTAGTATAAAACATATGTATAATGGGCTTGTTTTAAGCTAACCTCACATTTAATATTCGCCTCACTTCATTCAGCAGTTTAAGATAGCCTTACATTTAATGTTTTGGCCTTGCTTCACTTAGCAGTTTAAGCTAGCATTATATTTAATGTTTTGGCATCACTTCGCTTGGCAGTTTTAAGCTAGCCTTATATTTAATGTTTTGGCCTCGCTTCGCTCAGCAGTTTTAAGCTAACCTTACATTTTTATGTTTTGGCCTCGCTTCGCTTAGCAGTTTTAAACTAACCTTACATTTTTATGTTTTGGCCTCGCTTCACTTAGCAGTTTTAAGCTAACCTTACATTTTTATGTTCTGGACTCGCTTCGCTTAGCAGTTTTAAGCTTACCTTATATTTTTATGTTTTGGTCTTGCTTCGCTCGGCAGTTTTAAGCTAACCTTATATTTTTATGTTTTGGCCTCGCTTCGATCAGCAGTTTTAAGCTAACCTTACATTTTTGGTCTCGTTTCATTCAGCAGATTTAAACATTATATAATATTAGTTTTTTTTGTAATGTCTCTGACACTGGAATTTTTTATTGTCAAGATTTTCAACAAGAGTTAGGAAACAAATCTTTTTTGAAATTATTTGCTATTTCGGTGACCACTGTATGTAGTTTAAAGTTGCAATAGAATTTATAATTTTTACTGAGATATATAAAAAAATTCTGTATATTTTAAATTATTTTTTTAATTTTAA
The DNA here is from genome assembly GCA_003550325.1 of Gigaspora rosea. Taxonomy (NCBI): domain Eukaryota; kingdom Fungi; phylum Glomeromycota; class Glomeromycetes; order Diversisporales; family Gigasporaceae; genus Gigaspora; species Gigaspora rosea. The sequence goes on from QKWP01000031.1 coordinate 233,201, forward strand.
TTATTTTTTATTTTATATTTGCCATATAAACATGAGATAACACATTGAATTATTTAGAATTTCAGCCTGAATTAAGCTTAATTTGGCTTGAAATTTGAAATACACCCCTTCGCGATTATATGGCATTTTGTATTTTTTTTTAATTTTTACTTTTTTTATACGTTCATGTTCATTTTACCGGGGACATCAAAGGGATGTTAGTCGAAAAATTAACTGCGAACAGCCTTAGTGAAATAGACTCGGTGAAATGAATTTGTCGGTAAATATGATTGTCGGTGAGTTGATCTGATCTTGTGATGGATAAGAAATAAACAGGCGTGAAACAGGAATTAATATGGCGATAATGTATTAGTGATTGTTTGCATAAATTTGAGATCTTCCTGTGAAAACCGGTTTACCATGTATGATGATAACAAACGATCAGCAATGGACAACTTATTCAAATCCTTCGCTATGGTTTTTCGCTATTTCTTTGAATATCAGTGATTATCAATTCATCAACCCAGTAAAAAATCTGATAAAAACAAATAAAAAAAAGATAACAACTCTCAATGCTATAAATAAATATAGGATGAAATGTCCATAAAATCAACAAAAATACATGTTTCAATACGTAACGACCCTTTTTTAACGATTTGAAAGTTTTTTTTTCTTTTTTTCTTTTTCTTTTTCTTTCGCTACTAGTACATGTACATGTACTAGTAACATGTAACATGTAACATGTAAAATGTATATAATAACGGTAAAAGCAAATTTCCTTTTTTGAATATTGAGAGGAAATAATTTCAACGATCAAATGCACGAGCATAGCACAAATTACCGTTACCAACCGTTTATAGTAAAGGCTACTTACAACAAACTCATTACACAACTTAACCATTTTTGGTAAAATTGATCGGGCAAAATTGAATACCTTTTGTTAAGATTAGAGTTAAGTCTTAAAAACTATATTAAAATAGTAAGGTTTTTTTAGGGTGTTTAGCATTTTTAGATAGTTTAACAAACACGAATTATTTATGCCATTTTTAAAACAGCATACATGGTGAATTCCATTTCCGGTGAAAGTTAAGTTCGCCTTTCAACAAAATCTTTATAAAATCTCGATTTTTTTTTTTTTTTTTTTGGAATTTCGAGTAATATGCGTATTTTTAAACCAGTCGACAAATTTCTTGACCATTTCCAACCTTTTAATATCATGATCTATTCAATTAATATGTTAATTACGAAGGTCTAATTATATCCGGCACTTTTTGATAATTCTTGTTAAGATTTATATATTAACAGGAACAATCTATTTTCATGAATTTACGTATGATACAAATAAAAACATTTTGAGGTGCAAGTAATTGAAATCTTAATAATGTTGAATGAGTCGACTTCATAATGATAAACTATCTGCATATAGAACAAGTAATCTAAAATATATATCTTTAATTTATCGTCCAATAGCTTAACTACATCAGCTGAAAAATCATTTTGCTAACTTTTTACGACGTCCCAAAATTTAAGAATCAGCTATAATAAAAAAAAATAGATACAGACGAATTTGATGAATTGGTTTTCTAAATCAAAAATAGATAATATCATTCGCTATGCTCAGGTTAATATAGATATCTGATATCGATCATAAATTTATAATACACATTTATACAGTAACGCACTCACTCACATAAACTAATTGCAATTATAACAAAGCTCGCAATACAATAATAGGAAATTACAAAACTATACATCTTAGTTATTATAAAACTATAAAATTGATATATAACAAAAATTCAAGTTCAAGTAGTTTCTGTATAATGGATAAAAAGAAAGGTAAAAAAAAAAAACAATTGCATAATAGCAGTTATGAATAAATTATACTAAAAATCGCATGATTATCGAAAGGTTAAATAAAAAAACGCTTTTTAAGTCATTTTATTTTAAAGTAAATAAAGCTAAACAGTTTTATTGTTTTTAGTTATAATTCTGCGTTTGTAAAAATTCAGTTGTATATTTAAACTTAAATATACAGTAAACTGGCAACGAATGAAAAAAAAATTCATTGTGTAAAATAATTATATTTTCCTAAATCTATATCTCTTTTTTATTGATATATCCAGAGCCCGCTATAGAGAGGCTTATTAAAGAATGATTTGGCCATTTTATATTACTATTAAAACGGGAACCAAGCCACTAACACATAAATTCAATACAATTCATACTAACGGGTGCGCTCTTGTTTTTTTTTCTTATTAAAGCTAAATTTCATAATAAATAAACTTGCATAAAAGCTAAATTTATCGTTAAACATAATTGATTAGCTAAATATATCCGGAACTTCTATATCACCAGCAGTTTTTTTTAGCGTATATTTTTGATAAGCTCGCACCAAATTCTGATATAATATATTATTTGCTTATATAACTTTTCGTAACCTTAGTAATTTTTTATCGATCACATAGTGATCTCATCGCTTTCTAAAAATTGTTTTTCAATTATACTTTCACTCTCATTTTGATATTACTCACATTTTGGATATCGGTATAACACTCATTTACGATTTCGATATCACTCTCATTTTCGATATCGATATCACACTCATTTTCGATGATATCACGCTCATTTTCGATATCGATATCGCTCTCATATTCGATGATATCACTCTCAGTTTCGATATCGATATCACTCTCAATATCACTATCATTTTCGATATCGATACACTCTCAGTTTCGATATCGTTATCACTCTCAGTTTCTATATCGACATCACTCTCATTTCGACAACGATATGACCCCAATAATATACAACTATACTTCTAGTTTAGTAATTATTTCTATAGTTTTAGGCCGTTTATCTGGATAAGAACTCATGCATTGATTTGCCAACTCAACATAGCAATCAGGAGTACCAGATGCAAATTTATAATCATTAAATGACCGTTGTCCAGTTGTCGCTACCATGATAATTCCAAGCGAATAAATATCTGATAATTTTGTGTCTAGCTTTTCTTGAAAGAGTTCTGGTGCGATATAATGTAAAACACCATGAATACGTTCCTCTTGTTCTTTTTCGTCGAGAGGTTTTGATAAACCTAGATCAGTAATATATGCTATATAATTTTCTTCTAGCAAGATATTTCCAGGATGTAAATCTCGATGTAAATATCCTTTAGAATGAATATTATAAAGATTAGACACAATATTATGGAGTATCTTTAATTTAATTTTCCATTCAAATTTAAAAATATTAGTAATGTTTCATTTAATGATCCATATTTTGCATAACTAAGTACTAAAATATAGTCATTTATTTTTCATCTCTAGATATTCCAAATATTGTGATAAACTATGACAAGCTTTTAACTGAAAAATAAATTAATTAATTAATTAATTTGAAATATTCGAAATTAAATAAATAAATTTTAAATTTTTTTTTAAAAAATACCTATTTCAAAAATAATTCTTTATTTTTATTAGAATTCTTTAAATCTTAATTGCCACTTGTTCATATGACCCATATCGGTTAAAATATTTTGTTCTAAAAACGGCGGAGAAAGCTCCTTTTCCTATCTATTCAATATTTTCAAAATTATCATATAGTATCCAATGAAAAAATTCTTTTTTTTACATGTATATTGTTCAGTAATGGCTGATTTTAAATACCATTCAAAAGTAATATCAATATTCTTTTCAACGATATTTCCTTGACGGTAAAATTCACCGACGCAATACATTCCATCAGCATGTCCTATTTCCGCTGATTTTTTTATAATATTCAAATGCTTTCTTTTCATCTTTTTCAACTCCAATTCCACAATTTCCAACATAAATGTTCTCAAAGAATTCGACATTTCTGAAGATTTTTGAAAATAAATGAATGCCTTACATTCATCCTTTTCAACTCTAATTCCATAAATATAACAAGATCCAACATTACTTGTTCCAAGAGCGTTCCCATCTCTGCAGATTTTTGATAATAAATAAATGCTTTACGCTCATCCTTGTCAACTCCACTTCCAGTCATAAAACAACATCCAACTTCATTCGTTCCATTAGCGTTCGCAGATTTTTGATAATTAATGAATGCCTTATGTTCATCCTTTATAGCTCCAATATCATTTACATGCATACATTGACAAGATATATTCCATAAGAATGATCAATCTCTGCAGATTTTCGGTAATATTTGAATGCCTTAAGTCCATCCTTTATAACGCCGTTTTCCATAACGATAACAACTTGCAAGAATGATTTGAACTATCGAGTTAATTGGATTATCTAAGTAAAAATTAATAATATTTTCTAGGTTTTGCTTTTTGTATCAAAAATTAATCTAATATTATTGGGTTTTAATCTTTCTTCATTATGCAGATTACACATTTCATTAACAATTTCGTTTAGAAAATAATGTGAAAAACCCTGTAAATTATTATTTTCTAAATACAATTGAGTATCATTGCTGGCTATTTGATTAATATCTGATGAACACTCGATTTTTTCAGGTTGCTTCACTAATAGGTTATTGTAATTTGGCAATTATGACGCAAGAAAAGAATTACATTGCATGACGTACATTTATTTTTAGATTTATTTTTTTTTTACTGTAATAGGACTTTTGTTTGATTAGCTGTTGTTCAATTGAATTTTACATTATTTATACAGTTTAACGCAATTTTTAAAAACCAAAAATAAGAAGAATTGCATAGTAAGTTTGTGAGCTTTGTTTTTTTAAAAAATAATTTTAATTATCTTTTAAAAAAATTAGCATACTAGCGATTTCTCATATATTGTAACTACTTGATAACATTGATGATGGACGCAATGGAGGAATTCACTTCTTTTATTCTCAATAAGTAGCTGCCTTAGTAACCAAAACTCGGAACTCACCCTCCGTTAAATAAACTTTAAATAATTTACTATTGCTACCTGACGAAAAAAGATGCGATAATTAAAGATGATTAATCTAGAAAAGTTAAGCAGATTTGGATATTGTGAGGAATGCTTAGGTTACTAGTGATTTGACTCGTCAATTCGTTGCTCGAATAACTCGACTTGCCATTTATTCGAATCGAGTAAATTTTAACTCTTGAGTCAAAATATATTACCTATTTAATAAGATTTGAGAAAAAATATTCCTTTGCATATTGGAATATGAAATATGCTCGTCATTGTAAATAGTATTTTAATTTTTAAATTTTAAAAAATAATTCGAATTATTGTACAGTTTTTTTGATACGAATGTCCAATTTTTTTCCATATTGTTCAGTGTGAAATTAAAATCGGACTTTACAATGATACCGTTATTGGTTAGGTTTGTTTAATATTTTACTGATCACATATTAGATATAAAATTTGATTGGCCAATCAAACATTGCATTTAAAATATGACCAGAAAAATATTCACGATATTAAAATCACAGGTAGGCTAGTCGTGGCAGAAAAATTTCACTATCACGTGACCGAAGATCATTTCCGACCTGGTACGATCTATTCATGAAAATAAAATATTTTAAAATTTTAATGAAGATTTCTTGACAACTATCAGACTAAATTTAATAATTTTTTTTTATTTTGATTCTATAAATTCATAGAATTCAAACAAAAAAAAGTTCATTGAATTTAATCAGATGGTTGTCAAGATATCTTCGCTCAAAGTTAGAGAAAAATCAAAACGTCTATCAAAATAAAAGCTGCGCCAAAGTTTTTTTAAAACTTTGAGCAAAGATATCCTGACAACCACCAGACTAAATTTGATGTATATTTTTTTATTTTAATTCTATAAATTTATAGAATTCAAATAAAAAAGTTCACCGAATTTGATTGGACGGTTATCAAGATATCTTTGCTCAAAGTTTTAAAAAAACTTTGGCGCAGCTTTTATTTTGATGGACGTTTTGATTTTTCACTAACTTTGAGCGAAGATAT
>QKWP01000031.1:240833-309314 GCA_003550325.1 Gigaspora rosea
TCAAAGTTAGAGAAAAATCAAAACGTCTATCAAAATAAAAGCTGCGCCAAAGTTTTTTTAAAACTTTGAGCAAAGATATCTTGACAACCTTCTAATCAAATTCGATGAACTTTTTTTTATTTGAATTCTATAAATTTATAGAATTAAAATAAAAAACGTTCATCAAATTTAGTCAGGTGGTTGTCAAGATATCTTTGCTCAAAGTTTTAAAAAAACTTTGACGCAGCTTTTATTTGATAGACGTTTTGATTTTTCTCTAACTTTGAGCGAAGATATCTTGGCAACCTTCTTACTAATTCAATGAACTTTTTTTTGTTTAAATTATATGAATTCATAGAATTCAAACAAAAAAAAGTTCATTAAATTTAATCTGATGATTGTCAAGATATCTTCGCTCAAAGTTAGTGAAAAATCAAAACATCCATCAAAATAAAAGCTGCGCCAAGTTTTTTTAAAACTTTGAGCAAAGATATCTTGATAACCGTCCAATCAAATTCAGTGAACTTTTTTTTATTTGAATTCTATAAATTTATAGAATTAAAATAAAAACACGTTCATCAAATTTAGTCTGGTGGTTGTCAGGATATCTTTGTTCAAATTTTTAAAAAACTTTGGCGCAGCTTTTATTTTGATAGACGTTTTTATTTTTCTCTAACTTTGAGCGAAAATATCTTGACAACCATCTGATTAAATTCAATGAACTTTTTTTTGTTTTAATTCTATGAATATATAGAATCAAAATAAAAAAACTTTTATTAAATTTAGTCTGATAGTTGTCAAGAAATCTTCATTAAAATTTTAAAATATTTTATTTTTATGAATAGATCGTACCAGGTCAGAAATGATCTTTGGTCACGTGATAGTGAAATTTTTCTGCCACGACTAGCCTACCTTAAAATCACCTACACAATAACTATAAATGATTAACTCGATCAAATAATTCAATTAAAACTTGTACACTTTGAGTTTAATTCGCGAATAATGAGTTTTAACACGAGTCCAACCACTAAAAGTTGCTCGCTAAATTTTTGCATTAATAGAATCATTTGAAATCACTATCAAATTAATCGGTTAATAAAATCAGCATTACTTAATAACTTTATATATATTTACCTACAATATTGGGTTATTTATTTATAAGTGGCCTGAACATCTTGAAACTATTTTGCTATAACTTAAATTTATAGTATAATAATTAATATTACAGTTTATACATGAAATCAGTATCTTGATTTGAAAATATAAGCTCTGCTAAGAATTATATAAATTTAATTACTAACTCTAAAAAAAAAATAAAAAAGTTTAAATTTCTATCAGCTACTACAATTAATTTAAACTAAGTTCTTTAATTGCTAATTCAGATAAGATCGGCAATATTTCTATATTTAGAATTGGAGCAAAACAAATATATAAACAAGGTAGTACAAAATCTGGATCAGGCCTGTATATATAAAATTTAAATATGATTTAAAGAATTTTAAAGACGTTTTTACTCATATCTTCTTATCTACTGGTCCGATTTTAATGAAATTTTACTAGTAGATGCACAAGAACGTTCTCTACAACTTTACTTATATCAAAAAATAATATTTACTTAGTACAAAAAAAACTTTTTATTAGGCCTAAAACAGATTTACTAATATATTGTTTATATATTTGTTTATCCCCAATTCCAAATATGGTAATAATATAGCTATAGTGCCGATCTTATCCAGATTGGTAATTAAATTATTGCATGGTTATTTATTATAATTATATAAGTTTTAAAATGTATAGTCAAATGGTTTTACTAAATCACACCACTAGTGCTCAACGCCACAATGATTTTCACCAATCAAATTTTTTAAATACAGTGTAATGTAAAGATCAGGTGTAATATAAAATTTTTGTTGTTTTGCTTTTTTTTAAAAAATACCTTCTAACTCAAAATTTTATCTATGAAACCACCTTTTTTTAAAAAAAAACACTTGCGAAATTTTACTATATACTATGCCTACCTAACCCTAACTATTGCTCTACTTAACTTTAACTTTTGTTTATTTTTTTTGTTTATTTTTTTGATATTGATCTTTATGTTACACCGCATACTGGTGTTTAACACCACTGGTTTGATTTATAATTACTGTAGTCAAATATATAATTGATAAGTATTTCAATATAATCTGTCACAAATAACTGGATTACATATATAATACCCAAAATATGTATTAGTTATTGACTGCGAAGCGGGCAATAACTAAACATTTGACTCAGATCTGAGTCAAATTTTTAATTATGCCCACTTTGTGGTCAATAACTGATTTATTCCACAGTTCTTATTTATACTATTTCTTTAATTAAATGGTAACTGATTAGTGTAGAACTTTAAAAAAATAAAAAAAATTAATTAATTAATAAAAAATTAATTCTTTCCCAATGTCTTCATCAAATAATTTTACATTTACTTATGAGCTTAATACATCTAATTATTCTAATAATATAACTGAAGATAATATTCAATGTTATATAAATAAATCCAAAAGCAAAATACTAACGCCTGTACACAAAAATAGTGTGGATTTTTTGCAGATATGAAGCGTCAAGATGGAAAACTATATAGAACAAGCCATTTCGAATTCCATTCAAAAATGTTCAGGACAAAACCCAACACTCCATTTAAAAATGTTCAAGACCAAGCCCAAGATATTAAAACGACAAAGAATCAAATTTCATTCAAAAATATTCAAGACTGAACCCAAAATATTAAACCTTTTTTCAATTTTCATAATTCTGAAAATGTTAAAATTATAATTAGAGTTATGATAAATATTATATAATTGAATCAAATGTATTATTTTAAATAAATGACTTTAGAATTGAAAGTATTTTAATCTTTAATTTATTAAATAAAATAATTGGAATTTTAAATTGTTACGGTTAAAAAAAAAAGGAAATTATATGATTGCGGCTAAAACAAAAAAAAAAGACAAATTGAGTTTAAAATCTGGAGCAGCCCAAAATCCGGGCAATAAATATAAAGAAATTGTATGGAAGTATAAATAAAAACCATGGAATAAATTAAACAGATTAACGATCACATAAATTATTACAATTCATGCCTATTGGATGTGTTATTATTTATTATAACTTGATTTTTATTAAAAATAAATACGTATAATAAAGTATAATTTCTTAATAAATCTAAACCTTCTAATTCAGAGTTTGTTCATTTAAACGTTTTTGATTGGTCATCTTCAGAAAATGTGACCAGAGTGTGAGAAAAACTTTGATCTGTCTATGCCGATTGACATACAATATTAAAATAATGCACATTTTGATTAAAATGAAAATTGCCGTAAATATTATGTGCTGTAATTCTAATGTAATTCCATAATGATGTAGCATAATGCTGTACAACAAACTTAACTCTTTAAAACATAATATTAATAAAAAAAATATTCAAATACTAATGCTAAGAAAAAATTATGTCCCATAAAAATTTAGATGATTAATTTCAAGATTTCTCTAGAATATTTGCTGTCCAGATTATCTGATAATTACTAATTTTTTTGGTGATTCCTACAGTTTGTAATTGATGGCAATCTGCCAACCAATAGAATCATAGCTGTATCCAAAATGTGATCAGAGTGTTAATCTTCTACTAATTTCTTATGTAAGTGTATTAGTAATATGGGTCAATGAAAAAATCGCGAGCTGAGGCCGATCCAAAAAAAACTCTGCTGGTCGACCGAGCTGACCTTTTGCTAATGTAATTTTTTCTGATCAGAATTAGTCAATATTTATCTATATTAAATGTGTAAAAAGCCATCAGGTAGTTTTTTTATCAAATTTTAGTGATATTAAATGATTTAATTTTTATTCTTTTTGTTCTTGAGAAAAATTCCAGCATGTTAGCATCTCATGTTGATTGATTGTATATGTCTCTGAACATTCTTAGATTATATTTGCTATTTGCAGTTTATTACCTAAATTTGTTTTTTTTTTTATTCTTTGATGATCTCACTAGTGCTTAGCTAGGTTAATTACATAATTTATATCTAAAAAGAATAATAAACTATCTAATATATCCATATAATATATAAGTCTAACCTTATTCGGCTTCTTCTAGGAGTGCCCAAATACAACCTGTAATGATGCTGCCCAAAACTCTTTTGGCCCAAAAACCGAAACCGAAACTAGTTTTAAATATCTGAAACTAATTTCCGAAATTCTGAAACCATGTTAAAAACCTGAAACTATGTTAAAACCCGAACTAAAAATAGTATTATCTGAAACTATTTTGGCATTGCAGGGGTAACTTATTAACGGGTATCATTAAAAAATTCTCATATATACCGATTAATAAATTGGTCGCGATTAAACAACAGGTTTTTTTGACATACGTATACACATACGTATTAAGGTGGTAACTCAATGAAGCATTACACAAATCAATTTTAATTATATATCGATATATCGATATCAATTTATTAAAATTGAAACAACTTAATAAAAACCCAATGAATTACTTTGAAATTTTCACAAGTAACTTAGGTGATACAAATAAAATTTACTGGTTCACATAACATTTGAAAAATTTTTAGCACAGAGGCTTTTTTTATATATGTAAAATTTTTTATAAGTAATAGCCCAAATTAGTCAAACAACTATAGTACTGTAGTAATAGGGTTACTAATTTTCCTCACTACTTTACTATCGAAGTACTATAAAATTGATGATTAGTCAAATATCTCCAAACACATTTAATTGTAAAGGAAGCACATTGACTTCATTTATGTTTGAATTGTATTTATCAAACAAGTTTTAAGAATAATAAATTTCAAAACTTACAAGAATAGTGTAATTATATGATTTACAAATGGAAAAAGTAAAAATTCAGAATCAGATTAAAAGATGGGGAATTGCACAAAATTCTGACTTACCGTTCAAGCCTGAAAACTGGTCTTGTGAAAACTTTATTGCTTTACAAATTGCTTGCCTCATATCCATTATTTTCAAATATCTGAATTGGAAAATCATTTTCAAACTGTTATCAAAATGAAGCACAAACTGCAGAAATTGCTTTATGAGTTGATAAAGATTTTTTATATATATTCAGCAAAAAAATAACCCATAAGTTTAAATTTAAATTACTTTGTAGAGCTAGAAATGGCTTTAATGCTACTTCATTTGAAATTTATGCGATAAACAAACCCATCTCCTATCTTGTTGTAGTTATGAAGGTTAAGGCACTAGAAAAAAAAAGAGCAATCTATAGCCTTCTGCTATATAACACCTGAGAGTCAATAGGTCAACCGTACAGAGATTACAATCCTGTAGTTACTATGACTGACATTTTTACCGAACAAAAAGTGCCTGGTAGAATTCCATTTGATGTTTTTGGATCAAGAGCTATTAGTAGATCAAGACCTGGACTTGATTGTTATATTAAATTATCTATAATGTAAGGATGAAGATTTCGATAAATAGTTACTGCAACTAAAATTCACTAAGAGAGATTTGCATAACGCAATGTCACAGATCATGAACCTTCTAAAGAGAAACCACAATCTTGGAGTTATCACGACTGAGACATAGAACATTTTTGATGGAAGTCCAATTGATTTCATGTCAAGAACTATTAGTGGATCAAGACTGAAATGCTTAAGACCTGACCATTACATCAATTTAGCTAAGTATGTATGAACATTTGACAAACGACCTACTGCAATAAAATTATCAAAATAATCAATCACTTGTCGGTTAGATGAAATGGCAAAAAAAAAAAAAAAAAATCTGCAGCTTTCTGCCATATAACACTGAGATTCGATGGGTCAACCGTACACCCAAGTATTAAATATTTACAACCTCTGTGTTATCATATTTGAGTTTTCTACTAAACAAAGAGCATTGATGGACAATCTTGCACCAAGATGCTTGGAATTTCACAGAGATCGTAATATTGTAATTTGTATAAAACACGTATATCATAGCCTGGAATTTTCTAGAAAAGTAAAGAAACAGTCTCGGAGTTATCACAACTGAAATTTCTATTAGGCAAAGCGCATTTGATGGAATTCACCTGATGGTCCTGTATTGAGAATTATTAGTGGGCCGAAACCTAAATGCCAAGGACCTGACTGTCATACCAGATTAGCTATGTATGGATAGAGATTTTGATGAACAACCTATTACAGACTAAGTTCGAAAAAATGGAGACTTTGGAGCAAACTGCGCTCTTCTTTCCCATATATGTATCTTTATCAATAAAGTTTGATCTGAGCAAGAATAATGACCCTATGCGTTGATAATAGTCATGCTAGAGTAATTATCGCGAGGATCACCTTATTTGATCCATGTAACATGAGATGGTATAAACAACACGTTAACATGTTGTATATCATATTGTATATTAAATTCAAATGTATATAAACAAATTAATTTGACTTATATATATAGAGAAGTTCTCTTCGATTTTACTTAAAAAAAATAAAGGAAGTAAGCTAATGTAATGCTAAAGAGACCTTTATTCAAATAAATCAGAAACTTCAAATCTTCCTAGTAACTATTAGAGTTAAATTGGTTAAACGCATACACTCTCTACAATACATAAATGATAGTTATTATTTGATTGGCTATCTACTTACTGCGGCATAAAAAATAAAAATTTTGGATTTTGCAATTTTCTGACCCGGCCGGATATGAAAACCATTAAATTTTATTTTATTGCCTTATTAAATATTGGAGAGGATTTTCTACTAGCATATAAATTTTAATGTTCGTCTTATAAAACGTAAAAAAAAAATTAAAATTTAAACGTACAAGTTGAAACTTTAATAGAATTTTGGCAAAAAATCGAGTGTAACTTTTTAGAGATATCTTCTGTGAAGAGTTTTCAATTAAAAGAAATTAGAAAAATAAGTGCAATATCAAGACGGATTCTTTAGAACTTTGTGTGTTGCTTATTAATTAAATATATGTAATATGATATTTAATTGATTATTTTAAATTCACTGATTAAAATCTGATCATAGTAAAATTACTAGTATTGCTGACATAATTTTGATTTACTTGAATTACACGTATGTCTGTAGCGCCACCACTTGAGCTCTGGCATGTACTTAATTTTTTTTTATTTAATTTGTTTTTATTTAATAACTATTTTTTAATTTTTTTTTCGTTTAAATTTTTTGTTTTTTTTTATTTTTTATTTTAACTTTTTTTTCGGTATACTTTTATTTTTTTATTTTTATTTAATCCTTTTTTTTTTGGATTTTAATTTTTATTTTTTTTTCGTTTTACTTTTTTTTGGGGGTTTTTTATATTTTTTTTATTTTTTTATAAATTTTTTCTTTTTCGCTTTAATTATTTTTTTTTATTTTAAATCTTTATCTTATATATTTTTTTTTGTTGCTTTGGTTTTTTTACGGTAGATGAGGGTTAGTTGGGTAGATTATGTGCGTAAAGGTGGGAAATGTATCTTTTACAGGTGGAAGAGAGGGGCAGATGGACCTTTTACAGGATGAAGAGTGGGGAGGATTGATTTTTTACAGGAGAATGGTATAGCGATAGATGTTTTTCAGGTGGGTAAGTTTTGTGGGAAAGTGCATATATGCAATGATGGGAATAAAAAGTAAATTTCCAGACTAGAAATTTATTTTTTATTCCCACCATTGCATATATGCACTAGAGATGCGGTCATTTAAAATTTAACAGATATAGTGGATATCCAAATCCTACTTATTTGTACAGTAATAAAACCAAAAAGGAAAATTTATTAACAGGCCAGTTTCGGAGTTTCAGTATAGTTTTGGAGTATTGATATAGTTTCGGGTCTTTAGCAAGTTTCGCCAAGGAGGTTATATCCGAAACTGATAATACCAGTTTTGGTTTCGGTCAATTCGAAACTATATAGTTTCGGGCAGCATCATTAACAACCTGTCTCACCAACTTCTGAAAGTTGGGTCTCAATGTCAAATACTATCAAGAACTGTACCAGTAGGGTTTCCTACCAGTTTTAATAAAGTTTTCCATTGCAACTAATGTTGCATAGTTTATATTTAACAATAAAATGTCCCTTTTCTCTTCCTTCTGTTTCACTACTGAGTTGGGAATTTTTAGTTTTGTATATTTACTTGATCCTACTCCTGCTCCCATCTTAATATTCCCCTGTGCCCACATGGTGGCTTCACTATTAGTAGACCTACAAGATTCTGATTGTTTTGACTGTTTCATTATTCCTAGTCTTTTTTCTCAATTGATTATTTGATCACACCTTTTTTTTCAAATGTCCTCATAAAAATAATCCCGGTAACCCTGGAGAACTGCCATTATAGCAGCCTTAGTATCTCTGTAACTTGGAAAGAATTCATTGAGCTTGTCTACTACCTTTTGGCTTATCAAACCTTTGGCCATGTTTAACCTGATACTGGCTCTACTATTTATATTACTTCCAAATAAAATCCTAGAAATTGCAGGTGGGTTGATCGTTCTTTTAGCTTCTGAAGTGAGCGTGTTCCATGCATTTTCTTCTGTGAGTGCTTCAATTCTTTTCCATTTTGTCTCGAAAGCAGTACATTTTGTGATATGGTTCAGTGTCTCAACTTCGCTTTCCTGGCAGAATATACAGTTTGGCGAGTCATAGATATTCGGTTTTCGCTTATGTAGTACTTTAAGAGTTGGAGCCAAATTCATCAGAAATTTAATCTGTGTTGATAGCTTTTTGCTTTTGGAAATAGAATTACACCTGGTTCTGAGCTGGGTTTTATACCTATCCCAGAAAATTTTCAGCAAAAGTTATCTTCTTCATCTTCCACTTTAACTGCTTCGAAGGCTTTTGTTTCACTTCATGTAAAATTTAAGCTCATGTTGTGTAGTATGCTAAGAAATTTACGAGTGGACATTTTGACCAGAATCCCTTTCCAATATAATGCCCCATATATCAATGATCAGTTTTTTATAGACACCAAGTTTGTAGCAGTATCTCTGATTAATGCTTTTGCTAGATGATCTACTCTATTATTCAATACATTATCACTATGGCCTTTAACCTTTTGCAAATTAAGCTCGAGATGTTTAATTATACATAGTTCGACAATTTGTAAAATGCAGTTTATCACCTAAATAAGCAATTCTCTTACATTATTATAAAATGACTAGCTGATTTTTATTTAATTCCTGGCTTGAAATATACTTTAGAAGATAATTGATTCTAACACTTTTCTTAACAACTGGCCTGGCCTACAAAGGTGTGGGCTGAGGGTTGACCCACCCATTGACCTGGCCATTGGGCCGGGGTCGACCCATATCACTAAAGTGTATAATAAACACTTAATAATCTTCTTTACCATCTAATTCTGAGTTTGTACATTTTAACGTTGTTGATTGGCTCAATTGAGAACTGTGAGAATTTTGTGTCTACGCACTTTAATGTTTTTGATTGGTTGTAACCGAGTATATGATTAAAACAGCATGTGAAGTATTTCTTCTCTATACTGTTTGTTAGCATTAACACTTTTATTTGGTTGTAAACAAAAAATGTGACTTGAATGTGGGAAGATTAGCAAAAATTATATAATTCCCATGTTCATAATTTCTGTTATCATTGTGGCATTTTGATTATTTGCATATTGTTGTTGTTAATTGTCTATATAATTATTCGATTGTGACATAATTCTTTTAACTTCCCATATTCAGTCACATTTTTCAGATATGACTAATCAATTTTAAGTAAACAGACCCAGGTTTAAATATAAAGAAAAGAAAATGTTATAGCGAACAAATCCTAGATTAATATATAACTAATAAAAATGTGCTAATAAACACATCCTGTATGTCACTAGAATTACAAGTTTATTTTATTTTTTTTTCTCTTGCTCTATCCTCCTATTTTGGGTGTGTTTGTTTTTTTCTGGGCCTGTTCGCTTTAATACTTTTGATTGATCAAAACTGAAAATGTGACCTGAACGTGGGAAAATTAGTAAAATTACATAATTCTTATGATTATAACGGTATTTCTGATTATTTGCATTATTGTCGTTGTGATTATAGGATGAGTTAATTATTAATCTATAGATTGTAACATAATTCTGTTAAACTTCTCATGTTTTTTAGATATGACTAATCAAAATTTAAGCAAACAGACCCAGGGTTGAAATATAGGGAACAAAAAATGTTAGAGCGAACATATCCAAAATTGAAGTCTAGAGAAAAATAACAGTAATATATATCTATCTGCTCGCTTTAACATCCTTCGAGTAATTATTAATCATTCCTGTAGTTATTTGAGCATTTCGATTATTTGCATTATTAATTGATTGAAATGCCGCAGGAATAATGTAATAATTACTAGATCGATATAACTGTCATATAATCTATATTATTTAATTTTTCTATTATATATTATTTATTTTATTATTATTTAATTTTGAGTTCATATGTTTTAACGTTTTTGATTGTCATATCTAGAAAACATGAACTATGCATGAAAAAACTTCTATATTAAACATAATTTGTAATTAATACGATAGTTGCTTTTTAACAAATTCAGCAATTGATTAATTAGCATTTATAGTACTAACTTTACAAAGTTAGTAATCATCTCTGACTTAATAAATTGTAATTGTTATGAACTTGTCTGCATAATTAACGATGTAAATCATAGTAATCAATGCATAAAATTAAAGCATGAGAATCAAGAATATTGAGATGGCCTGTTATTCTTAATTACATCTTCAGTTGTTATCTGTTTTTTTTTAAAAATTCTTTCATTTGTTATGCACACTTTGTAGATATTAAAAAGATAAAAGCATAATAATTCCAATGCAAACTAAGCCTTAACCAGAATTCTTTACGAAAGGAATTAAAACATAAGCTACCAAAGTTAATTTTTTGTTTTGCATTATATGGAATCTAAAAACAGGTCAGTAGTTTGTATTTTTTTTTTTTGTCTTTTTAATTTACTATAAATTATTAATAGTCATGTTACATCTAATCTACTAACATTATGCAAGTTTAATTTTTATTTTGCATAGCAGAGCAGTTATATTTTTTCCATCAGTCTTTTCGAACAATTATAGAAAATTAAGGTCTAAATCATCTACATTAGATAACATCAGATGAGAATAGCAGAAAAAAATAAATGTTAAAAAATCGAACAATTGGCACAATCATAATAAAATTTACTTTTCAATGCATTTTCAGCTTTAAATTTATATTATGCATCAAATAGGTTTGTAACAATTTTTTTTTTACTATAATTCTAAGGCACCCAAAGTTGATTTTCGTTTTGTATTACTGACCCATTTTTCAAATTTCAATTTTTTTTCAATTTTAGATCCCAATCATGCCTAGTGATGCCACCGAAATTGATTTTTGAAAAAGGCCTATTTCGTCTTCATTAGAGAAAATTAAAATTTTTATAAAGAAGAGCAAATAAAATTTATATAGATATGTTCCTTATAATTTCGTCTATTCAAAAAAAGTATCAAATAATTTCGTCTTTCAAGTAAAATAGGTCAAAAACAATTTCGTCTTTAAATTTTAATTTCGGGTTTTAGAATCCGAAATGCTTTCGTCCTCATGTATAATCATGCCAGTTGTTTGATTTTTGACATTTATTGTTTTCTGTCATTCACATTTGATGTCACCTGATGGCGACCTTAATTTCCTATAATTGTCTGATTGATTGATGGAAAAATATCTAATCCAATTTTTTAATTCTTTGCTTGCAAAATGAAAAAATTAACCTTATATAATTTTTGTAGACATAAAAACTTAGGTTGGTTGAACAGATTTTTATTTTTTATTATTATTTTTTTTTAATTTACTGTAAGTTATTCATGTCTACTAAGACTATGCAAGGTTAATTTTTCAATTTGTATAGCAAAGAATCAAAAATTGAGTCAAATAGTTCTATTTATTCCATCATTTCTATTGAACAATTATAGGAAATTAAGGTTTTCATTAGATGATACCGGATGAGAATAGCAGTAAAAAAAATGTCAAAAATTGAACAATTGGCATAATTGAGATCTAAAAAAAGAAAAATTGACTTTTTAATGAAATCCAACTTTAAAATATGTTTATACATCAAACAGGTTTGTAACAAATTTTTTTACTATAATTCTAAGGCTACACAAAGTTGATTTTTCATTTTTTATCACCCGTTGACTTATTTTTTTCGATTGTTTAATTTTTCTTCTTTTAGATCCCAATTGTGCCAATTCAATTTTGTCCAATAGGATTAAGGATAAAAAATCTATTGCGGGATTAAGCAGTAGCCTGAAGCTACTCCAAATCTTGCTCTATACAAGCAATTCCTCTGTATTGCTACAGATATACAAGCTTCGCTATACACATTTGAATATAAATGTTTTTATAATATATTTTATTTAATATTTTTACTCAAAGGGCCTAAACTAACATTTTGTTCTAACATGTGGTCAGTTTTTTTTGTTCAATTTAATTTACTATAAATTAATATAATAATGTTCGCATCTACTAAGTTATGCAAGGCTAAGTTTTTTTATTTTTTTTGTATAATAAAAAATCAAGGTTGGGTCAAAATAATCTTATTTTCTACCAATTATATCGAACAATTACAGGAAATTAAAGTCTCTATAGGGTGATACTGGATAAGAATAGCGAAAAATAAATGTCAAAAATTGAACAATTAGCAGAATTGAGATGTCAAAAATCAAACAATTGGCAGAATTGGGATCTGAATAAACAAAAACAATCAACTTTGCATAGAATAAAAATATAGACAATTGTATTGCAGACTACAACTATAACCATACTATAGTTTTCAAAATAGCAGGTAAGTATTAGGCCACGCAAAGTTAGTTTTTCACTTTTCGTAATATGGTGTTCCAAATTTTTAGTTGGCAGGTCAATTCGTTTCAGTTGACATAACATGGAATTAAAAAATTTTGAATTATTTTTTCAGATTTATTGGATAATTATGAATTAAATAGCAAAAATAGAATAATTGACATAATTGAAATTTTTTTTAAAAAATTTTTTTTAAAAAAATTGGGCCAACAGGTTATGAAAATGAAAAATTAACCTTGCATGACCTTATAGAATTTTATATACCCAGAGTAGGTAAGCTTTATATAAATTTTTACAGTAACCATTGATAAAAATCAAGAAGATTTAATTACATACCAGCCAACTTCAACTATATTACAATTCTGTAACAGTGTTTTTAAAGTAATGTTAAAATCACAATACTCCTAATACAAACATAACAATATACTATAACACCAGAATAGCAAGTGCAGCAACAGAATTTTCACCAACCCATAGTAGAAATTACAATAGAAATCATGATACAAACTAATTCAACCATGCACTTTAGTAATTAGAATGGTAATTTTGTAATGTAATTTTTAGTATATAATTAACATTATAATAGTTTCAAATAAAACTAATTTAATTTAAACATATTGTTGTCTTTGGGAATAATGGGTAAGTTTTGTAACTGAAATTTTTATGATAGAAATTATAATTATTCCATGCAAACTAACTCTACCTCATTCATATATTGTGGTGGTCAGAGTAACAGATAAGTTTACAACAAAATTTAATATACTGTAAATGATTAAATCATATCAATTTTAATAAATCTTACTATTGTAAATACCATATTTGCGACTTGGTTTTACATAATTGTGTTAAAAACCATAACAGTAATTTTAACTAATGTAGTCTTAATCACAGAATTTTTTGTAATAGTTAATAGATTGGATTTACCCTTTTGTACGAAATATAGTACATTTTAAAAAATGCATTAAAAATTTAAAAAAATTAATAGCTTAATTTTTTTTATATACAAAAATCTAATAAGTATTCAAAAATAGTTTAGCAGTATTGTTTTTTAAATTAATAATAAAATTTTTATAAAAAAATTTTTTTTTATATATTGTATTTTTTGTGATTTCTAATGTACTAGATTTCGTACATTTGTAAAGTAAGTTATAATTATAATTTATTAATATATTTGGCAAATTAAAAGTTTTAATAAATAAAAAATTGTACAGGCTTGTTATAAAAAAAATATTATTATTAGTTATATTATAAAAATTATTACTTATATTATAAGCTTTTTTTAAAAATTTTTACAAATTATTACTTTACATAGTAAGCCATATGAGTTTAGCTAAAGTTTAAAAAATTTCTTGCTAATTAAATTTTCTAAATTCTTAATCAAAATTATAAATATTTATGAAAAAAAAACTAAATTTACCCATAGGGTATGCTACCTGGTTACACAAACTACAAAATTTTTATTTATAGGGTCAAATACCCAGTTACAAAAATAACAATATTTAACTATGTTATAGAATTAAATTTTTGTATTTGTTAATTTAGGGTTAGGGTAAGTATCAAGTTTAGGGTTAGGGTTTGGCAGTTATATAGTAAAATTGTTTAAAGAAAACTTTTTGTTGAGCACGAAAGGTAGTTTTCTATGCAAATTTTGAGCAATAAGCAATTTTTAATAAAATGAATGTTTGTTTTGCAATTTTGGATTGTGTTACATTACACAAGATCCTAAAATCTAATTGGTTTGCTGTGTGGGTGGGTATATACCCACCGGGTACAAATAGAAATTCTCAATATTTATTATCTAATTTCAATTACAAAATTTTTTTTAATCCTAAATTAGTATATCTCAAGTTATATTACTTTAAACTTTAAAAAAATTACATCTAATTTTTATATATAAATTGGATATTTTAGTTATATAGTATTTACTAGCAAAAATTTCAAATTTAGATTACTTCTTATATATTAATCTAATCTTAAATAAAACTTTATAATTATAATTAACAAACTTATGCTTATAATTTTATTAATAGTTTAAATAAATTTATTTAGTAAAAAAATTTTTATAATCAAAAATATTTTGTAAAATTACTAGTAAATGTGCTAAAGACTAGGTTAAACTAGCAAATGCGAATTTTAAAAAAAATGTACAAAATTTAAAAAGCTATGTAAAGCTATGAGTTTTTTAAAACAAGTAGCCCATAAGTTAAAATATTATTAAAAAATATTTAATTAAATAGTTAATTTTAAAAATTAATAGATAATTAAGTTTAATTATGTACTAAATCAGATACAATGTACTAGATCTAGTACAGGTAAATCCTATCCATTAATAATTAAAAAGGTTGAATAAGATAGGTGGCGCGAATGTGCCACCTATCGCACTAGTTCATAATAATAAACTTATATAATAAAATTTAAATTTATCATTTAAACAAAACTGATTTGTTAAATATCATCTGGAACTTCTATAATACTAGCACTTTTAGTGATACCCAGTTTTGATAATCCAGAATAAATTTCTGATATAATATGGTTTGCTCGTATATTTATTGTTTAAATTTTCACTAATAATAGATGAATTTTTATTGATTTCATCACTAGCTAAGAATTGCTTTTTTTCAATTCTACTTTTACTTTTTTTATTTTTGATAATTTTTTCTAAAAATTGCTTACTTTTACTAATTTTCAACCATTCATCTAGTTTAGTAATTATTTCTTTAATACTAGGCCGTTTTTCTGGATCAGAATTCATGCAATGATTTGCCAATTCAACATTGCAATCAGGAGTACCAGGTGCAATATTTGGTCTTAATCCATTACAAATTTTAACTACCAGATCAAAATCAAATTTACAATCATTAAAAGACCTTTGTCCAGTTGTCATCTCGACCATAATAATTCCAAATGAGTAAATATCTGATGCTTTTGTGTATGGCTTTTTTTGAAAGAGTTCGGGTGCAATATAAGGTAAAACTCCATGAATACGTTCCTCTTGTTCTTTTTCGTCGAGTGGTTTTGATAAACCTAGATCAGTAATATATGCTTCATAATTTTCTTTTAGCAAGATATTTCCAGGATGTAAATCTCGATGTAAATATCCTTTAGAATGCATATGATAAAGATTAGACACAATATCATGGAGTATTTTTAATTTAATTTTCCATTCAAATTTAAAGATATTAGTAAGGTTTTTACTTAATGATCCATATTTTGCATAACTAAGTACTAAAATATAGTCATCTGTTTTTTCATCTCTAGATATTCCCAAATATTGTTCTAAACTATGACATGCTTTTAACTAAAAAAAATAAATTAAATTAAATTGTAATATTCGAAAATAAAAATAACTATTAAAATTGCTTAAAAAAATACCTCTTTTAAAAATGGTTCTTTATTTTTATTAGAATCCTTTACAATCTTAATTGCTACTTATTCATAAATTCCATATTGTTTTAGATATCTTGTTTTAAAAACAGTAGAAAACGCACCTTCGCCTATCTCTTCAATATTTTCAAATTTATCATATGGTATCCAATGAAAAAATTCTAGTTTTTCTTGAACAGTATTTTGTTCAGTAATAGCTGATTTTAAATACCATTCAAAAGCAATATCAATATTCTTTTCAACAACAATTCCTTTCCGGTAATATTCACCAACATAATACATTCCATTAGCATATCCCATTTCTGCTGATTTTTTAATATATTCAAATTCTTTCGTTACGTCCTTTTCAACACCTTTTCCATTATTGTAACAACCTCCAACATTAAATATTCCTGTAGCATGCCCCAGATCTGCAGCTTTTTGATAATATATGAATGCCTTATGTGCATCCTTTTCAATTCCAATTCCAAATTCATAACAATTACCAACACTATTTGTTCCCATAGAGTCTCCCATCTCTGCAGATTTTTGATAATAAATCAATGCTTTTTTTTCGTCGTTTTCAACTCCAATTCCGTATTGATAACAAAATCCAACATTACTTATTCCTCTAGCGTATCCCATTTCGGCAGATTTTTGATAATAAGTGAATGTCTTATGTTCATCCTTTTCAACTCCAATTCCATTATCATAACAAAATCCAATATTACACAATCCACTAGAATTACCCATCTCTGCTAATTTTTGATAATAATTGAATGCTTTACGTTCATCTTTTCAACCCATTTTCCATAAAGATAACAACTTGCAAGAATAAATTGAACTGTAGAGTTGATTGGATTATCTAAACAAAAATTGATAATAATTTTTGGATTTTGCTTCTTCTTTATGAGAAATTGTTCTAATGTATAAAGAATTGAACGTGAAGATTTGCCTTTCATAATTTCTTCATTATACAGATTACACATATCATCAACAATTTCGTTTAGAAATACATATGAAAAATCCTGTAAATTAATATCTTCTAAATACAATTGAGTATCATTGCTGGCTATTTGAGTAATATCTGATGAACACTTGATTTTTCCAGGTTGATTTACAAATAGATTATTGCAATTTGACATTTTGACGCAATGAAAAGTAAGTTGCATATCGATATAGTTGCATCAAATTTATACGCAGAGTTATGTATTACATTGCACAACGTGCTTAATGTATTAGGACTTTTGTGTGATATTCAAAGTTTAAAGCACGTTTTCAAAGAAAACAAAAATAAAATAAGAAAAATTGCATAGCAAGTTTTATTAGAGTTGTAGGGCTTTGTTTTCTTAAAAAGTAATTTTAATCATCTTTTAAAAAAAATTAGCATACTAGCGACTTCTCATATATCGTAACTACTTGAAAATGGACACAATAGAGGAATTCATTTCTTTTATTCTTCATAAGTAGCAGCTATCGACGCTATTTATGTCTAAATCTTGTTAGCTTGTATTAATTTGACTTAAAATATTAAAAGTAACCAAAAACTCGAATCTCATAATCCGTTAAAAATTGCAGTGATAAACTTTAAACAAATTTCTATTGCCACTTTAATCAAAGTTTTTTGAATCTATAATCTCTAAAATATTTCAAGCACATTTGGATATTTGAGGCATGCTTAGGTTACTAGTGATTGGTCTTGTCAATTCATTACTCGAATACTCGAATTTGTCTTGATTCTAATTGTGTAATTTTAACTCGTGAATCAAAATATTACTGTACTTATTTAATAAGAATTGTGAAATAAACTTTTCTTTGCCTATTGTAATATGAATATATCCGCTTTGTAAATAATTATTTAAAACTCAAAAAAATAATTCAAATTGAGTAAACTTGAAGAACTAAAAAGAGCTTACTCGATCAAATAAATCGAGCAAAACTCGTAAACTTTGGGTTTAATTCATCAATCATGCATGAGTTTTAGCATGAATCTAACCATTAAAATTACACCCTAGATTTTTGAATTAATAGAATCATTTAAAATCACTATTAAAAAAATCATTTAATAAAGTCAGCATTATATTGCTTTAATAATTCAATATATATTTATGGACAACATTGCGTTATTTATTTATAAGCAATGTTTTCTTAAATAATTGCTGATCATCTTAAAACTACTTAATTAAAAGAACATTCACTTTGGTCGGATATATATATATATATAAAATAATGATCAATGATTACAGTAATGATATAATGATATAGAAAATAACTAAATAATGCTTTTGTATCCTTATTTTTCTTCAATAAAATGCTTTCCTTCAAATCTTGAAGATCAAGTTATAAAAATTATATCTTATTTTTTATCTGCTATTCTCAAATATATGCAAATGAAATTATTACAATGTATAGCATTATCATTAAATTTTACAGTGGACTCTAATCGATATCATCAACAACTTTTCCTATATTACTGCGAGAATAATTCATTTTCAATAGTTATTAGTAAAAATTGTGCAATGAAATTGCATGAAATAGCTTTGTGATTTTTTAAATACTTCATATGGACTTAGTTTATTTTTTCGCAGAGCTTTTATTTTTAATGCTTTGATTAATAAACTGCGGGCTTATTTAAATTTGAATGTTGCGAATTGAATTATCACTGATTGCATTAAATCTTAAAATGTTAAACTAATTAAAAATCTTTATTCTCATTTTCATTATGTCTTACATATCAAAACATATCGATTAAATAATAAAAATTTCAATGTAAAAATATCGATTAAATAATAAAAATTTCAAAGTAAACATATTGCTTAAATAATAAAATTTAAATATAAATTTCATTATACTTATTTTTAATAACATTTAAATTTAAAAATTAATGGATGCGCATAAACATTTTTGATTAATCAAGTAAGTATATTAATAAATAATTATGGTCAATTATTAATTAATAAATAATAATAATCATTTGCATTTAGGCCATGCAAAATTAATTAGTTGGTTTACAATATCATGTCGGGTCAAATTTGGAATCTTCTAAAAAAGATTTTTTATATGTTTTGATAATAAATAATTTTTTATAAAATTTTATATATGAAATTTAATGCATGTTAAATTTCTTGTTAAGAAAATCAAGTAATTAAATTTGTATTACCTTAATTAATTTGTATTACCTTAATTAAATTTGTATTACCTAACAGCTAATTAAATTGTATTTCTTTAATTAAATTTGTATTTCGATTTAGATCTTACATGTAATGTCTCAATTTTCCTTTTTTTTTGGTCGATTATTTCAGCATGTAGAGTTTACGTATAGTTAATATGTGACTAGGACTATGAAAATAGTAAAAGTAATCTTTTTTAAGTGAAGTTTTGGGGTTAATGATTATTTTTTATTATTCTTGCACAGTGTTTATAGACATTCTTTCGAAGGTAGTGTAGTTTATATAGTGATTTTTGGTAGTAAATGCAATTTAAATTGTAAGTTATAAGTAAGTTATACAAGCTAGTAATCTAAATAAGTGAAAAAGGTAAAGCATCGTGCTAATGCTATGAGTCTTGTGAATTAAATAAGCTAAAATAATGTGATAGCTTAAACTACTTACTAAATTACTTATTAAACCTTTGCTCAAATTATTTTTTATACCAGTGTTATAAGTGGTGCTTTGCGCCACACATCTTATTTAATAATTTTTTTAACTATAATAGATTTTACTAACTATTGCAGTACATACAGTATGCAGTTAAATTATACTTAGACTGTTTGAAATTACAATTTCGTTTAACGTTCTCCCTCCCCATTTTCAAGAGATCCCCTTTGAAATTAAACAGGCCAATCAGAACGTTCATTATGTCTGAAATTCCAATAAGTCATGCTTATAAGCCAACCAATAATAGTGTGGTTATTTTTGAAATATAACATAATGTTTGTTTAAATTGACCACCTCTTCACTGTGTTAAAGCTTCATAAGTGAATTAAATGAAATTATAATTTAAATGGCCTTATTATAATTTCTAACTATAAGTTACGGTACTGTAAAAAATACTGGTACAGAATTCGTATTCCAGTGATTATAGTATGTGTTAATTTAGCGTGTATCAGATTTATGTGATTTCGATCATGAAAATTCTGTCACAAAATTTACTTACCATTCTTGTGAATAAAGCACATAGTTGAATTAGCTTGCATTAAATTATTATAAAAAATCTTAATATGAAACTTACTTGCTATCTACACAGTATGTGGTTAAGGTTAATATAGTTTGCATTAAAATTGCATGATTACTATCGTGAGTTATTTTATTTATTATTCTAATAAAGTAAACCCTTAAATGAATTAGTGACATTATCTTGAATAACTCAATTACTAAATTGTTGTAAACTCAACAACTAAACTAAGATGAATATGTCCCTTAAAAAAATTTATTAACTTCAGTTAATAAGTGATCATTAGGTTCATATACATACTAAGTCAGAATAAATAAAAATTAGGTTAATTGCTTACCTTAAATATAGATATTTTGACCAATTAAAAAAGATTTCTATTGTAAAAAAATCTGTTATATAGTATGTAATTAAGATCGTATTAGTTTTGTATTGGAATTATCGTAATTTTATCATGAATTACTTTTTGAGCATAACTTCTATTCTGGTGGACACAGTAATTAGTTTGCATTAAAATTATCATGATGTTTATTGTGAATTATTCTGGTAAAAAAATATACTCATTCCAGTAATATACAGTATGTTGTTAAAGTTGAGTTAGTGAATTGAAGTTGCATGATTCTTCTGTGAGTCGCTATAGCAAAACTTGCTCTTTTAGTGATACATAATATGTTGTTAATGTAGAGTTAAGTTTGTATTGGAATCATGATTTCTATTGTTAATTACTAAAAAAAATTCTCTAAGTTTGTATTAGATTTCTATCAAGCGTTACATAATAGCAGAGTTTTTTTCAATTTTTAACAACCGCCCTACCTTATTTAGTGCTTCAAGGGTGCATCAATTGTAGACTGGATTTGAATAAGGAGAGTATCTCTCTGTATTTAGAATACAAACTAAAAATTCCAATTATAGAACATGATTAAAAATTTGCTTTGTGTTCGCAAAGCAGGAAGGTGCTCTCCTCATGCAAATCTGGACTACACTTGATGCATTCTCAATGCACTAAAATTAGCTAGGACAAACATTAAAAATCGAAAAAGACTCTGCTTTACAAAGACTTAATACTTTGATGGCAATTTTATATGATCCTATCATGAAATAATGTAAAAATTAGCATGGATCTTGCTCACTATCCCGGAGATCATAGTATATAATTAAAGTTGAATTAGCTTGCATTGGTATTACTGTAAAAAGTTCTATCACAAAACCTACTTGCTATTCCAGTACACATAGTATCCAGTCAAGGTTGAGTTATTACCGTAAAAGCATCCTATTTTGTTATTCTAGTGGAAAGGACATTGAGAGGTTATATAAGTAATATGCATGGTTCTCTGTAATTTTCTCAGAAAATTCTACTGTTTTTGGGTATAATTTTATTTGTAAAGCATAATGTTTGCTTATTTCTGTTAGAAAACTGGATGGGTTGCTCTTATTCATTGTTAATATTCGGTATTTCTAATTCATATAATTTACAGTGCGGGAAAGTATAAACCAACACCCCCCACGCCAAATTTTGAAATAAATACTCAATTCTAATTGG
This sequence comes from Gigaspora rosea, assembly GCA_003550325.1. NCBI lineage: Eukaryota > Fungi > Glomeromycota > Glomeromycetes > Diversisporales > Gigasporaceae > Gigaspora > Gigaspora rosea. The sequence goes on from QKWP01000031.1 coordinate 262,720, forward strand.
CTAGAATAATGTAATCAATTGTGATTGGTCAAAAATTACATATGAGTTTCTTTTTTTTATATATTAAACGCCAAATTTTCAATTTCATAGTAAACTTTAAATTGATATAACCTTTTAAAATTAAAATAAAATAAAAATCTTTTTTAACCAAATTGTAGCTTAGCCTTAAAGCTACAATTTGGTTAAAAAATTTTTTGAAAAAAAATTTTTATTTTTAAGTTATATCAATTTTTGTAAAATACATATAAAAAGGTGTTGGTTTATGGTGTCCCGCACTGTACTATCTGTGAAAAAGTTATTATACAATAGTTTAATATAAAATGAATAATAATATAATTTTATATAAAAAATTTCAAATTACCTTGATTTGTATAATTATTGTTAAATGAAATAAAACTACTTTTATACAGCGAATCAATATTCATTTGTATATCTTCATTTTTTATATTTTGTAATTTTTTATATGATTCCAATAATTCTGATAAAATGGTTTTGTTATTTTGCCATTCAACAAAAATTTCATAAACTTCTTTTGCAGTTGGTTATTTTTCCGGATCTGTATGCCTACATTTCTTCATCAAGTCTATATAGCATATTGCAGTATTTTCGTGAATAGGTGGTCGTAAACCACCACATACTTGGATCTGAAATTGTATTTTAGATTGTAACATGGAAACTTGCTCAAAAGGTACAGGCTTTCTATATAAAATTTCCCACATAATTATACCAAAAGAATAATATCAGATGCTTTATTATGTGGTTGTTTGTTCAAAACTTCAGGAGCGATATAGGGTAAAATTCCACAAACTTCATCAGATTTTGATTTTAATTTTATATTGGCAGTTATCGAAAGTCCTAAATCTGTGATGTATGCACTTTTTAAATTATTTAGTAGTATATTTCTGCTATGTAAATCCCGATGAATAAGACCATAAGAATGAATTATCTGAAGATCTGATGCAATACATTGTAGCAGATTTAATTTATTATTCCAATTTATTTTTGCTATTGCATGTAGATTTTTGCGCAAACAACCTAATGATGCATATTTCATGACAAGAATATAATCTTAGAAACATCATCCCTTGATATACCAAAACATTTAAAATGTTGAATCTTTAAGACCGATATCACAAAATTGTTAAGAAAAAAATGAGTTAGTATAAATAACAAAGAATCATGTGATTAACAACAATATTTCATAAAAATTACCTCAATGATAAATTCTTCGCAATAATTATTTGATTATGAAGTAATTTAAGCGCAACTGATTCCAATATATTTCGAATTTTATCATACTATTTAGCGTAATATACAGTTGCAAATCCACCTTTACCTATCTCAATAATATTTTTAAATTCATTATAAGAAATCCAAGATATCTGAAATTTATTTTCTAATAATATTTTTTTTCAAGTCGTCATAAATTTCTGAATTATATATCCACTTGATTGTGCCTATAATTTATTTGTAAAATTTAGTAAAATAATTTAATATCTAACTTATATATTTCATAAAAATTAACAATAATATAATACCTATTGCTAAATCTTTTTCTCTATTGACTATTTAAAGTAGTTAATAAATAAGTATATATTATATTATATACCGATATATAATAAAGTATTTTATGTATTTTATAGTTATTGATCTGGAGATATCAAGTCAATCAATCATATACCAATATCAGGTGTAACTATCTTTTTTCATGTCTAGAAGATACTCTTATGAATTCACTTTTCTAAACAATTATAGGATATCGGTCTAATATTATTCTAACTTTAAACATGACATTAAATTTTTATTCTTTTGTTTACAATTACACTTGATCTTATAATTGAATTGTAATATGTCTCAATTCACTAGCTCAAATTTAAATTCTATATTTACCTTTAATACTAGTATTTGACTTGACTTTATCTAAATCTCTTGTTATTCCAATTCCATTTTGATAACATTCTGCAACTGAAGACATTCTATTAGTGTTTCCCCATTTCTGCAAATTTTTGATAATAAATGAATGCCTTGTGTTCATCTTTTTCAACTCCAATTCGTCTTCAATATCAATTTTCAAAATTATAGGTTTCGCTTTTGTCACCCATCTTTGCAGATTTTTGATAATAAATGAATACCTTATTTTCATCCCTTTCAACTCCAATTCCTCTTTAGTAACAATCTCCAACATTATTTGTTACAGTTGAGTTTCCCATCTCTGCAGATTTTTGATAGTAAGCGAATGATTTATTTTTATCCTTTTCAACTCCAATTCCTTTTTCATAACAATATCCAACACAATTTGTTCCATCTGCGTTCCCCATTTCTGCAGTTAGTTTGTATTGGAACAATCATGAATTACTATAAAAATTCTATTGCAAAACTTATTTACTATTCCAGTGAAACACAGTATGCAGTTAAAATCTTTCGTGAGTTATTGTTAAAAATTATGTTATAGAACTCGTTTACTAATGTAAAATGCAATGGTTAAGGTTGAGATGGTTTGCATTGGAATTTTGTTATTTCTATCGCAAAAAATCCCGGTAGCACATTGTAGTGGGTTGAATTAGGTGTAAAATTCTGTTTACCAATTATTGTAAAATCATGTTACAAACCTTATTACAGAATGTGGATGAAGAAAAGTAATGTGGCAGTGCTAAACTATATATTTAGAAATAATCATCAAATTCTTCACTTTTTTGCCTTTGACGATCAGTCAGGAATAATCCGGTCTAGCCCAGAATAGTGTTCTGACCTGGGTAGGCCTCACCTGGGGTGACCCGGGTGACACGTTGAAATTATAGCTACCCGGGTGGTCAACACACGGGTCACCCGCGAGTCAACCCATGGGTCACCCGTTGGTTAACCCATGTGTCATCCATATTTGCAATATTATAATCTGCGCATAAATCTAATTTGCTACGATAATATATTCACATAGATAAAAAGAAAAACTTAAAATTAATAAAAATAGTGAATGTATTAGCAAATATTAAGAATAATTACATTCCACCAAAGATTTAGAAGATTAATTTCTAGTTTTTGTATATTTTCGCTTTTTTTTCTTTTATGCGTGTTCATATTCTTCATTGCGCACATGTGTAAATGTATATGTCTAAGAAATTTTATACTAATATGCTCATACAAAATTAGGTAAAATCCAAATATTATAAAATCTTTCTAACATTTGACTCAGTGGTTTTTTTTTAAAATCAGTATATGGGTAAGCTAATTGGTCTGGTATTAGGCGTAAAATACCAATTTTAAAAAACTAAAGCTTAATAATATATAAAACCAATATGGTACAGATTTTAAAATAGGTATTTTAGACCCTGGGTCGGATAGCGCAGTGGTTAGCGCTCCGGGGTCGTATTCGCAAGGTTGCCAGTTCGAGTCTAGTAGATGACAAAAACTGTGTTAGAACCACGAATATTAAAGATCTATGATGAACCGTCGAACATTTTCTGTTTCCGAACATGGTACTACAGCAACAATGAGTTGCATAACATAACTACAAGGTCATGTAGCGTCCAGAAAAGGAAAAAATCCAACAAGAAATGGGTCATGTAGCATCCAAAAAAGGAAAAAATCTGACAAGAAACGTTGTAAACATAAGGACCATCCACTATAAAAGAACAAGACAAACAAGCATAGAGTCAAGGATACTGCCCAAATTAGGAAGGCAAGAAGCCAGGAACCTAACGCTACACTGAATGAAAATGGAAGTGGCTCCTGGGGTTGATAACAAACAGCTGACCTATATAGCGACCCAGCAGAGTATGTAGTTCCTTCAAGCTGCCTATGATCCTACGAAGTATGGGGCACCGGGCATGGTTGGCTTGCTGGAGGAAGCTAGGAAAAACGGACAATTGGTAGGAGGTATAGATTAGTATAAAATAGTTAAAAATAGATAGTGAAATGTAAATTGACATGTTACAAAACATTGATATTAATAAATGAGCACCAAACGCGCCCAACAGAAATCGAGCTAAAGGGTTAAAAAAAAAAGAAGGTATTTTACACCCCTTTAACATACGATCTGATCATCCATACTAAATCTATTTTAATACTAGTTCGATAGGTAGCGCTTCGCGCTACCCATCTTATTTGTTTTTATTTTTAACATGTATAGAATTCTGCAACAGAACTTATTTCTCAATATAGTGCATAAGTGGTTGTTATAGTGATTTTTACTTTTATTAAGCGAAAAAAAAAAATCAAAAAAACCACGAACATTTGATCCAAGTTTAAAAGACCATATAATGCAAAACTAAAAAAGAACTTTTGCAAGACCTAATTAGATGCGAACATTATTCTATTAATTTACAGTATATTTTTTTAAAAAAAAAAAAAACTGATTTACATACTGAAGTTTTCAAATTTATGTAATACAAAATGAAAAATCAACTTTATGCGGCCTAGTATTAGTTGTGAACATTGTTTTGTAAATTAAAAAAAAAAAGAAAAAAAAACAGACCTACAGACAAAAGTTTTCAAAAACAGATTTACTGACTTAAGTTTTCAGATCTCATGCAATGCATAATGAAAATCAACTTCATATGGCGTAATATTTGTTTTGTAAATCAAAAAAAAAAAACAGACTTACTGACAGAAGTTTTCAAAAACAGACCTACTGACAGAAGTTTTCAGATCCATGCAATGTATAACAAAAATCCCTTTCAGACGGCCTAATATTTGTTTACAGTAAATTAAAAAAAAAGAAAAAAAAACTGATTGACTTATCAAAGTTTTCAAATTCATGTAACGCAAAATGAAAAATCTACTTCATGTAGTCTAGTATTAGATGTGAACATTACTCTATTAATTTACAGTAAATTAAAAAAAAACACAAAAAAAAGAAAAAAAACTCCCAATCGACTTACTGAAGTTTTCAAATTTATGTAACGCAAAATGAAAAAACGTTTTGTGTAGTCTAGTATTAGATATTAACATTACTCTATTAATTTGTAGTTAATTAAAAAAAAAAGAAAAAAACCCGATTGATATACTGAAGTTTTCAAACTCATGTAACGCAAAATGAAAAATTAACTTTGTGTGGCCTAGTATTAGCTGTAAACATTATTCTATTAATTTACAGTAAATTAAAAACAAAAAAAGGAAAAAAACCTGATCGACTTACTAAGTTTTCAAATTCATGTAATGCAAAATAAAAAATTAACTTCGTGTGGCCTAGTATAATTTGAAAACATTATTCTATTAATCTATATTAACTTGAAAACAATAGATGCCCAAATTTTTCAGATCCCATGCAATGCAAAATAAAAAATCAACTTCGTGTGGCCTAATATTAGATGTGAATATTACTCTATTAATTTACAGTAAATTAAAAAAAAAGAAAAAAATGACAGATTTACCAAAGTTTTCAAATTCATGTAAAGCAAAATGAAAAATCAACTTCATGTGGCCTAGTATTAGATGTGAACATTATTCTATTAATTTATAGTAATTTTAAAAAAAAAAACTGATCAACTTACTGAAGTGTTCAAATTCTTGCAACGCAAAATGAAAAATCAACTTTGTGTGGCCTAGTATTAGATGTGAACATTACTCTATTAATTTATAGTAATTTAAAAAAAAAAAGATCAACTTACTGAAGTTTTCAAATTCATGCAATGCAAAATAAAAAATCAACTTCATGTGGCCTAGTATTAGATGTGAACATTACTCTATTAATTACATTAAATTTAAAAAAAACCTAGATCAACTTACCAGAGCTTTTAAATTCATGTAACACAAAATAAAAAATCAACTTTGTGTGATCTAGTATTAGTGTAAACATTATTAATTTACAGTAAATTAAAAAAAAAAAAAAAAAAAAAATATCAGACTTACCGAAGTTTTCAAATTCATGCAATGCAAAACGAAAAATCAACTTTGTGTAGTCTAGTATTAGATGTGAACATTACTCTATTAATTTACATTAAATTAAAAAAAAAACCAATCGACTTACTAAAGTTTTCAAATTCATGTAATGCAAAATGAAAAAGCAACTTTGTGTGGTCTAGTATTAGATGTGAACATTACTATATTAATTACATTAAATTAAAATAAAAAACCGATCAACTTACTGAAGTTTTCAAATTCATGTAATACAAAATGAAAAATCAACTTCATGTGGCCTAGTATTAGATATAAATATTATTAATTTACAAAAAAAAAAGAAAAAAACCCCAATTGACTCACCGTCATCATTATTAACACAATAAAATGTTTTCTCACAACTTGATCACGTTTTTTGGATGCAGCCAATAAAAACAATTGAAAATTATATCATGTAGATAGATAAAATTGGTAAGTTTAATTTCGTCATCATTAACTGGTTGTAAAAATAAGTTTTCCACACAACGGTCACGTTTTCTGAAGTTGACCAAATAATAATATTTAATCGTAAGCTTAGCCCGTTGTCACTATTAACACAATCTAACATATGAAAAATAAGTTTTCCCACAACTTGATTGCATTTTTTTGGATGGGGCCAATAAAAACAACCCAAAATCATGTCATGTAGATAGATATTAACTGGTTGTAAAAATAAGGTTTCCCACACAATGGTCATGTTTTAATCTAATAATCTAATAATCTAATAATAAAATTGGTAAGTTAAAACTGTCGTCATTATTAACCATATCTAAAAAGAAATTTTCTCACACATTGGTCACATTTTCTAAAGTTGATCAATTAATAATATTGCTTACCCATCGTCACTATTAACACAATAAATCGTGCATATAGATTATATCAAAATAACATAAGAGCACGTGTTATGAGCTATCCAATCAAATCACGAATAACAGACCAATTAGCATTCAGAGTGGATCTCTGATTTCTTTATTGTAGTTTTTAATTAATAATTATATGTAACTGATAGCGAATTATATAGTACACTATATAATATTATCTAAAATCTGTACCATATCGGTACCATATTGATCTGCTATAATTTCCATACTATACAAAAGATCAATATGATCCGCTTGTGAACAAAGTCACAAGGCGGATATTTATTGTGAGTCACCGGACTTTTCAGGTGATCACAGATCATAGGAAAGTAATGGCCAATGCATAGTGCAGGATGCTAGATTGACCTCTCTGGATCTCAGTAAAAATGTATTTGCAGAATTCTGACAGAATTCATGATCACAAGTCAAAAACCAATATATCGGGTATCTATCGGGTACAATATAACTATAATTAAAAATAGATAAAATGCTACATATCGGTGACCTATCATATACATATCGTATAGTTTGGCTAATCTTATATCTATCGGGTATCAGATATGTATATGTAATAAAAATAATTTTAAATCTACATATATTATAATTCTAAATCATTGTTTACAATACAGATATCCTATATATTCAAATATATCCTTTAAAATATAAAAAATAATTTTAGCACTTAAATTTTTTTTAATTTTATACATATCGGGTACCCGATAAATACAGTATTAACTAGCAATGGGAATTTAATTGTTACAAATTGTTAATGATAATTTCTAAGCAATTAATAAATAAATTATTCAATATATATAGAACATTATCATAGAAAATAATTCAATCAAAATTTAATCAAATCATTGATTATATCAATGATAGTTTGTATTTATTTAGTATATTTAAGAGAAATTAATACATATATATAAGAATATTTGATCTAAACAATTATACAGTGATCGGAAGTAAATCACCGGAAATTTCCAGATCTACCGGGAATTTCATATACGTATGATAATCTTTTTTTTAACGTACATACGTCTTTTTTCACTTGTGTTTTTTTTTTAACACACAATTTTAATTGTTTTTGATGATAAAAAAACCCTCCCGCCAAGAATTAAGCCTAGAACAACGAAGCCGTATTGCCGGCGCTTACCTGTGTGGTGTTAAACCACTTGACATTGCAAAAGTTTTTGATCTCCCGAAATCAACGGTGTATGACACTGTTAAGCGATATGAAGAGACAGGCTCAGAGCATCCGAACAAACGCCCTGGTCGCCCCGAAGCTCTCTCTGCGCGTGACAAACGCTCTTTAGTTCGTATTACAAAAAAAAATCGGAAGGAACCCTTGGCTGTCATCACTAACGAATTCAACGTCCAACATGATACGACGCTTACCACCAAAACTATTCGAAAGTACCTCCACAATTTAGGTTGGAGAAACTGTGTCGCCTGTCGAAAACCTCTTTTAGACAAAAGAAAAGCACTGGAGCGAAAAAAATGGTGCCGTGAACATTTAAAATGGGTAAATGAATGGCAAATGGTTGTTTTTACGGACGAGTCAAGGTTTTGTCTTCACAAAGCAGATGGTCGTGAAAGAACTTGGCGTCGAGTTAATGAAAAATATCATAAAGATTGTATAAATACGACTATGAAGTTTGGTGGTGGTTCTGTAATGTTTTGGGGCTGTTTTTGTTGGTGGGGCGTTGGACCGTTAGTAAGAATTAAGGGTAATATGAATTCGGATAGTTATGTTGATATTCTTGCAAAATATTTTATTCCTTGGGCAAATTCTTTAATGGAAAAACATCATGGTGAAATAAATTTAATTTTTCAACAAGATTTGGCTTCTATTCATACATCTACATATTCAGAATGGTGGATGAATTCGCATAATTTTAATATATTAAATTGGGCACCGTATAGCCCTGATCTTAACCCGATTGAAAATCTTTGGGAACGTCTTGATTCTGCAGTTCGTAACAGAAAACCCATGCCTACAAAGTTAGAAGAATTAGTTAAAATTATAGAAGAGGAATGGTATAACTTATCAATTGAATATATTCGTTCACTTATCTGTAGTATGCCAAATCGAGTAAAGACAATATATAAAGCCCGAGGATGGTACTGTAAATATTAAATAACCCAGGGTTTTTTTTTTTTAGGAATGTAAATATAAATATTTTATTTTATTTTATATAATTATTTTGTAATTATATAAAATATAATAAAATAAAAATCGTACGTAAAATTTGGCCTCTTATGTGTTACCTATAAAATTTCCGGTGATTTACTTCCGATCACTGTATTAAACTATTATTGGATATTGCAAAACTTGTTATCATTGGTGATAAAGACTTTCATTACTGTTGAATATCAACAACTAATATATTAGATAAAGATGATGAACTGGATGGTTATAATTATGAAGTAGATGAAATAATAAATATTTTCATAAGTTCTTGACCAAATTCAATAAACATTTTATAAATATAAAAAAAATAGCTTTTAGGGAGGTAACAGTTGGATCCTAGGCCTACCTTTAAAGGTTATAACTGCACCTAAGAAAGCTATTTTTTATAAAGAATAAATATAGTAAATAACTTATTTTTGCAGACCAAACAATCACTTTTGCTTAAGTACTGAGCTATCTAATGGTAATTATTAGCCCATTTAGTCTAATAACAAACATAGTCAGAGGCCCTATCGCTCATTATTAGAGACGAAATTTTTTGCTTAACTATATCTACTCGTCCAAATAGCTCTAGCAATTGTTTTATCAACACAAAAGGTAAAAGAATTAATCTGCTAAACAATTCCGTAAATTAGTCTTTAAAATTAAGTCTTCATATGACCAAACTTTAGTATCAGTCAGTAAATCTGTACTTTGAGCAATTCCCCATTTAATAACATGATCCCAAATTTTTCCTTCATCCATCTCGCTTAATAAGTGAAATTAGTGCATTTTCTGGAAGTGAGATAAAATTTTCTGACAATTAATCAAGATGAAATTCGGAAGCAACAAGGATGAGTTCAAAAATAAAATAATACATCTTGATCTTCTTCTAACAAAACCACTCCTCTGTAAATATATCTATTAAATTAGTAAGTTTAATAATTTAAAAATTAGTTCTCACATATACATGATACATAAACTAAGTAATCATCATTTTAGTGATCCGTAAGAATGTTACTTTAAAATAAAGGTTTAGTTTAAATATACATTTAACCAAGCCCAAATGAACTAACATTTTTTAGATACTTTACCCCATGAAGTAAGCCATACTGTAATTTATAACCTCAATATTCATTGAGGACATATTTCTCTACACCCCGAACTAACAGAATACTTAAAAAACTATTGTCAAAAAGAATATAGAATAAATTAATTGCAAAAATTACTTTATGATTGAGAAAAATAATAATATTATGTCAAGACTAAGAACCGAGCCACTAACTAATCGATTTCAAGCAATTACTAAACAACAGACAGGAGAAATGATTGCTCTCTATAATCGATACTTACCTAATTATTATTTCAAAATATTGAATAGAAACATGCTTTAAATTAATCAATTTAATGTTTTTTTTACTGTTTTATAACCGAGACCTTGCTCTTTTTCATTTATTAATTTTCATTATTATATGCAGAAGAGAATAACAATAATGTATTAAAATTATTGGAGAAAAAAAAACTTGGACTTCATGATGGCCTTCCGCTACCAACAATCTTTATCCAAGGCCTAATTGTTAGCTGAGCTAAGTTTAACTTCTCAGACTTTTAAGATAAAAATTGTTAACATCGATAAACTTGTCCCAGCATAATCGGCCCAGGTCCCAATATGTTAAACAGAAAGCAGTCATATAGTCCGGACTGCTTAAGACGAAGCTTCTAGAATCTTCTCCTAGTGGTTTCTCCTTAAGTCTCGCACGTTTCATGACGATTGTATCCAATACGGTAGGTGCCTTTCCTTTTTGGGAGCAGTAAATACTGCAGATCTTTTGAAGGGGGTATGCCAAACGCCCACTTTTTGAAAATTCTTCACAAACTAGCGACACCAAAAAAATTCACTTGTAGCCATAGTAAAGACAGTTGTTCTCCCTGTATAGTCCAAAATCTATCTGAGAGCTGCCAAGTAATTCACAGATTGCGGTGAGTGATAAACTCTAAGCTTGTCAGCAGGTAGGCTATGAACTTTACCTCTAAAGGACAAGTGCCATCTTTTTGGGTAAGTGACAAACTCTAAAGCTATTAGCAGATACTCAGTTAACTGTATCCTAAATAACAGCTGCCAGGGTGCATATTTTAGTTGGTTTTTCTACTATTTCTTTAAGACTGTACTTCTGAAGTGTTAGCGTTTTTGTTGGTACAAATGATTGGTGGATAGAGTTACAGAGGATCTTTTTTAATCATTTTAATATTATTTTTATCTTTGTTAATATTTGCTAATTCATTATGTAAATACAAAGATCTGTATCTTAAAATATTAGTATGCACTTGAATATTTTATTATTTGGTGAATCCCCATTAATGTGAATTTGACTTCATTGATATAGCATAACGTGTTTAATTATGATTGGTAATCATATCGGGTTGGTGGGTTGATTTACAAAAATTGCTATGCTAAACACATTTAGCATCAAATGATCATTCAAGTTGACGGCAAAGACAACAGATCAAAAAGGGAGCTAACAGCCGGCCCTCATATACGGGTGGGAAACTACCAGCTGACTCTACAAATAGCTAAATCAATTATACATCAAATGCACTGATGTATGCTGTATGTCACACTGAAACAAACTAATAAAGTTCAGTATCCAGCTTTATATGCTGGTGTGCTTCCAAACAAGTAGGAATCACAAGCGTGCGATCCTGTTCGATTTGGTATTTTATCATTTTTTTTATTTATTAACTAGCTAGTAACTTCTATTTTCCTGTACCCATGAGTTTTATAGAAACTGTAAAATAATAAAATTATATTCTAAAATATAATATAAATGTTTGATGCAGTCTGTGAATTAGTCGTCATGATGAAGATTTATAATAAGACAAAAAACTATTCTTAGGTTTAATAAGTTTAAATTATAGTAGCTTCACTTATACTGCAGTATTAATCACTTACAAGAGTTAACAAAGGTAGTACCTCAACTCTATTCTTTAATTAAAGGCCATTCAAATCGACTCTGAATACTACTTTGTATATAACTTGATTCTGGACGAATCTGGATTCAATTATTCAATCCGTATTCTATATGAACCATTAGTACGATGGGTAGCACTTTGTGCCACCCATGTTGCTTAGTATATTTGGTCAGTGTTGGCAATTTTTTGCAGTTAATTTTTTTAGCAATTGGTTGGCAAACGCCCAATGGCCAATTGGCTAATATTTAAATTTTGGTCAAAAATTTCTAAAGATTTTAATAAAAAGACTATACTGTATTAGATTGCTTGTTGCGGTTTTATTATAAGGTATTAAATAATAAATTATAAGGTATTAATGAATAAAAAAAAAACTATTTTTTAACAAATAAATAGTATTTGAGGCTTAAATACAATTAATATAAAGATTAACATTAATACGAATAAAGTAGATAAAATGTAATTTTTTATATCATAAAATAGACATAAGCCACTAAGTCTTAAATACACTGCTGCCATGTTTGGGAATCGATCTTTTTAAAGAAAATCAGCTCGGATTTAATCTGAAATTGAGACCTACTGAATGTGTAAGAAGTTTCATCAAAAAAGTATAAATAAAACGTAAGTTTGCAAGGTGAGTAGTTGGGCAGGCAGTACTCTAATAGTATGGTTTATGAATTGAAATTGTAAATTTAAATAGAGTAATGTATAGAGTATATAAAATGTAAAGAATTTTTTAGGCTAATTTGGCATCAAGGCAAAGACAGATTGATCTTTAATCAAGTATTTTCATGGTAATTTTAAATAAAATAATATAAAAAAAAATCCAAAAAAAAAGAAAAAACCAAATATGAAAAACAACCATTGTACAAGAAAAGTACCGAATTAAAACAAAACTATGTATTCTACATTAAAAAAAAATAAGTATTAAGCCAAAATAATGTTTTATAAAAAAAAATAGCCAAACAAATATAGCAAAACATTCAGTTTGTTCTGTACTATACGTTATTTTTTTATATAAATTTTTTAATGCTTTTTTTATTTTAAAATTTTTTTATTATTATTATTTATTTTTATTTAATATTTTTTTTTCGGTATTTTTAACTTTTTTTTTTTTGTTTTATTTATTTTTTTTTTAACATTTTTTTTAATTATAATTTATTTTTTTATTTATATTAATTTTTTTATCTGTTTTTGGTTTTTTATCATTATTTTTATTTTTTTTTATTTCTGGGGGTTATTTCTGTATTTTTAGTTATTTTACAGTTTTTTTTATTTAATTAATAATTTTTTTTATTAATTTTTTTTAGATGATAATTATGTTACACAAAATTAGTATATAGGTAAGTTAAATTGTTTTTTTGTTTTTTTTTTTAAATTTACATTTTTTTACAGTATCTAATTTTTTTTTGATTTTTGGGTTCTTGTCGTTGGAGTCGTTTACTTCAGTCCTTCTTTTATTGTTGGAATCGTCCATTTCAGTGCTTGTTCCTTGTCGACGGTGTTGCTGCTTTTTGTCGCTTGTTGTGTCACTACTTGCGTCATTCGTCATTGGGTATCGTCACCTTGGTGTTGTAGTTGGATGTTGTCATCTTAGTGTTATTGTTGTGGAGCTGCAATTTCAGTGTTGTGGATTTTGTTGCTTGCTGTATGCTTTGCTGCTTGCTTGCCATTTGCTTCATGTTCTTGTTGGTTTGTGTTTCTTGTTTGCGTGTTATAGTGTTATTTTGGCGGGATCTATTAAAGCCAGGTTCCATTACATAACTGACAACCAATCAAATTGTAAAATTTTGATTGTCACGGATTAGCCCGACAAGACAAAAACAAAGAAAAAAGTGAAACCCACCAAAAATACATGAAACAAGTGTCTAAACCTGTCTCGGAGCATTAATAAAAAATGTCAGGAAGGCAATTTTACCTATAAGATATTCTAAACCCAGACTTCTAACTAACCCTTATCTAATTTTAATAAATAATAAAAAATATATAAAGGCACCTGGCTTTAATGGTCCCCTATTTTGGCACAGTACAATTTCATTGATCTGCGTTAGCATGGTTTCACCATTGGTCTGGTGGTATATGAAGTCTTTTGAGCCAAGAGAGAGTTAGCATGAGTTTAGGGATAGAGTATTTTTAGGTAAGTAATAGTTAGAGCGGTTTTGTGCTTTCTTGTATTTCTGATTTGTGAACTGTTTTTAATGCATCTTTTTTTCTAGGTTGTTAAAGACGTTTTGAATTTTCTTGGGCAATAATTTCTTTGTTCCGGTTAATAGGTGTATTTGTACTATTGTCAATGAATTTAGTTGTTAGGGTTAGAGTTAGTTACAATTATCTAGATTGAATAGATTAGAGTAGTTTAGTTTTGATTAAACAGTATTAATTGTTGATGCTATAATATAATTATTGTATAATTTGTCATATAAGCTTAATAAATTTTTTTTGTATATATTTAATGCTACAAATTGTTATTGTTACTTATATAGTAAAATAAATTAAATAATTTAAATAATGTAATATGTACAGTATGTCCGTTATGCCAATATGTATATAATATGTATATATTGGTAATCTTATTAACGATGATACATAATTCGCATACATTTTAAAATAAATATAATAACTTAAATTTTTATATATTACTAAGCAATCAAAAAAATATATATAATATATGAGTATTTATATTACTTATTTGTAAAAAAAAAAATTTATTATTTTTTGATTTAATATATTTAAAAAAAATTCAAAAATATTCAATTTTTAAAAATAAAAAATTGCAAAAATTAATTTTTTTATATATTTAAAGCTCAACCAATCAAATTTAAGTATTATTTTGTGCTACTACGCAATTAGCTTGGTGTAACTATCAAGAAAAAATATGCAAAATTTCAACTAAAGTTATTATGTAAAAAAAAGTTATAACAAAAATAAAAATCAAATTAACCTAGTTTACTATGTAAAAATTACTAGTTTATATAGTAAATTTAATACCTATTTTAGGTTAAAAATGTTAAAAAATCTATAAATTTGTAAATATTAAATATTTTAATTATGTATAAACATAAAAAATAATCCTTTTAACTTCTATTTTAAGCTGAGATAAATTAAAATTTTATTAATTATAAATTTTACTACCTTGTTATATATATATATATTTTAGTTTAAAAATTATAATATTTTTTATATTTACCAGTATTTAGTTTATAAATTATACTAATTTAAAATTTTTAAAATTTTTAAAAATTTTATTTTATATATAAAATATTATTTAAAACATTTCTGTCTTAGAAATTATATATAGTTTGCATAATAAAAAAAAAATTAAAATTTAATAAAGATATAATTTACCTATATTGTTATAAATTTATAAATTGACAAAGAAAAATATTTAATTAAAATATAATTTATTTATTTTTTTAGCTTAATCTTATAATATATATATACCCAAAACTATAGTTTAAAATAAAAATTATTAGATTAAATATTAACTATAAATTTTTTAAATTATTATAAATATTGTTATCCTATATCCACTTCTTCAAAGATATTAGGTAACTAGAGTGATCTTAGACAGTGACACTTTGTGTAACTTCAAACTTTGTTACTTTGGTATATCTAAGTCAGTATGGCATTTTTTAAGAAAACTTAACAAAGAAGATTTAAGGCAATTTGCAATTACGAAAGAGGCTACAATTAAAAATATATTACTAATAACTGTTTGATTTGTGTAGTTAATAGTTGTTTTTATTATTGAAAGAGTATGAAGACTCGATGATGAACTTGAGGTCCACATCGGCCGCTTTTATACTTTTTGAAATTTTACAAATGTAACAGTCAATATCTTTTACATGTGTAATATATACTATAACTAATATTAATAAAATATATAGTATAACTAGTATAAATATAATATATGTAATAAATAATATATATGTGATAAATAAAATATCTAGAATATATGCTATAAATATGACATCTTTTAGATATGTCAGATCTACGATTTTTGCCCGCAGCAATCGCCTAGCCAATCAGATTGCTAATCTATTAATAAGTATAGGAGTAAATGTTTGACAACTCCTATCTTGGTAACCAGAGGTCGTGCAAGGACGTACTATAGCTCATTCAAACCGTCTCGGCGAGCTGAGTCGAATCGTAGTAGTTTCATCGAATTTGGAACACTGGTTCAAATGTTATATCCGTTTTTGTGATATTTTACAGGTCAACAATATGTCATGTATCAGAAGTAATAAGATTACCTATACTATTTATATTGGGTACATGATGTATTTCAGAATTTATATATACAATATATATACGGCATGTATACAGCATGTATACTATATGTGTACTATATGTATCCGATATGTGTCCGATATCCTACATGAGTCGGGCACATATCGAGTATGTATATAAATATATCTTACACATATCGGTCAAATATCAGGTACCCGATATTATACCAATGTGCATCATTTTGACCTGTTGATATTGGATGTAAAGGAAATTGAAGTTGGAAAGGGATAAGCATAAGTATTCATTTGTGCTCAAATCTGCTAATAAAGGTAATGCTGTTGAGATAAAGGCCATTGGTATCTCTTATCATAATGAAATGAGAGTTGAAAAGAAGGACACAAGGCATTTGTTTATTATCAAAAATCTGCGAGCATATGCATTGCTAGAAATTTGATCTTCGTGATAATTTTCTAGGACCGGAGAGAGGGAAGGACACTAGGCTAATCTCTCAGTGTTTTGGCAGAAATAGTCTTGTGGCAAAGTAAAAAGAAGCATAAATAGATGCATGTTGCAAGAAAGTTACCATAACGATGGAAAATACTGAAGAAACATAGGATGTTAGACATTGTGATATAATGTAAAGAGATTGAGGTTGAAAAGGAGGAACATAAGAAGACATTCACGTATGATCAAACCGGCAGTTATGGTAGAGCTGTTGAAATAAAAACCATTGGTGTCTGTTTTCATGATTGGGGTGAAGAAGACACAAGTTGGTTTAGTACCAAGAATCTGCAGATATGTGAATACAAAAAATTTCGATCTTTACGATAATCTTTTTTGGACTGAAAGGAAGGAAAGGAATATTATGTAGACATCTGGATCTTGGTAAAAATAGTAAAAAAAAAACAAAGGAAGCGTTAGCAGATGTACTGTACGTTGCAAAACGTTATAATAATAGTAGGAAATATTGATAGAATGTATAAAATTGGACATTGTGATATAACGTAAATTCTGAAAAGATGCATATAAAGCATTTATTTATGATCAGAATTGCGGATACAGGTAATGCTATTGAGGCGAAGGCCATTGGTGTCTGTTACTATATTGAAAAAAAAGAAAAAAGGATACAGGGCGTTTGTTCAGTACCAGAAAACTGCTGAGATGCATAATAGAAATTCCGATCAGTACGATGATTTTCTGGAACAGGCGAAGGAAAAGCATACCAGGTGCATTTGCAAAGTACTAGTTAATCTCGCTGAATTCTGGGAAAAATAGTCTTAGAGTAAAGTAAGAATGCATTAGCAGATAGAATTTGCAAGAACATTGCAATAATGATAGAAAATACAGATGGAACATATAATATTGGCATCGTAACAAGATATGCATTTGCAATTCGAATTTGCAGATAGGGAAATTCTGTTAGAAATAAAGCCATTAGTGTCTGTTTTCAATGGAATTGAAGTGGAAAAAAGACACAAGACTTTGGTTTATGGCGATTCGAAGTCATGATTATTTTTTGGAACCAAAGAAAGGGAAAGCGAGGGCAGTTTGCCTCTCTGGATCCTGGTAAAATATTAGCAGATATCTTTGCAATAAGGTTATAGAATGTATGATATAGAATATTGAGAAGAAAGGAGATGGGATAAGCATAAAGCGCCTATTTACAATCAAATTAGCAGATATAGGTAATATTAAGAATGAAAGCCATGGGTGTCCGTAATGAAATTGGAGTTGAAAAGGATGGACATGAGGCATTTGTTTGCTACCAAAAGTCTGCTGATATTGGTGATGGTAATCAAATAGGAACAGAGTACCAGGAGATGACGATGAACCAATCACTGAAATGGCAGGAAGGTGATCCCACGATGAAATCAGAAATTGGCACACTGAAGTTAAATAGATAAACTGTTCATACAAGTAGCCGATGTTTGGGTGATTGAATCATCAGAGTAAAAACCAGAGTCTGGTATATTCATATATATATATGAGGTAGTGTATACACCCCAAATCATACTCGAATTAAGGTTGAAAGTAGTGGTACGTAAGTATATGGTACAGGGTAATAAAAAAAAGTTGTTATACCAGGCTTCACAGCTGCGTTAGTAGTGCAAGAACCTGATATTTTTGTGATACCAGGCTCTACGGCTGTGTTAGCACTGCAAGGACCTGATGTTTTTGTTATGCCAGGCTCCACGGCTGCGTTAAAAGTGCAAGGACCTAATGTTTTTTGTGGTGGCAGGCTCCAGGTCTGCGTTAGCAGTACAAGGACCTGATGTTTGTTGGCCTCCACGGCTGCAGTAGAAGTACAAGTACCAATTTGCATGTAGTTCTACGACCGCAAGTGACAGTGCAGGGACAAAATAGGAAAATTACCTTGCTTATAGTAGCATGAACATATATGCCAATTCTTTTTTACGCTATAGAGAGGACTGAAGGCTGTCTCTCTACTTGAAGTCATTTTGGTCTGTAAATAGTTTTGGATCACCACCTTGCCTGTGGTCTCATAGGGTTTGAATGGTGGTCTTTGCTTGCTGTTTGTCGAGAAATATAAGTTGTCGTAGAGTAGTAAAGGGGCTTCCAGAAGTTACGTGTTTTTTTAGTGGGTGGGTGGGGTCCCAAAAATATCAGGTTATAATTATAATTCTGGTCAAATTTTTATAATTCTGGCCAAAAGTATAAAATTATAAAATTATTTAACTATTGTTATACTGAACCAATTTAGATGATTTAACTACCAAAATGTTGATCTCACTGGGACGATTCTAACAAGCTCAAAATCATTAAAATCCAATCACAGAGTCCCAAAATCGTTCAACTTTTGTGTAATTTAAATAGTAATTTTTTAGAATCACTAAGTAAATTTCTTTAATATTGAATAACTTTTGATCTACTGGCCCGTTTTGGATAATTCAACTACCAAAATATTCGTATCAGTGTGATGATTCAACAAGCCCAAAATTGCTAAATCACAATCACAGGATTCCAAGATCGATAAATATATGTATTGTTAAACAAACAAAAAAATCTTTATTGATCTTGGAATCCTGTGATTAGAATTTAGCAATTTGGGGCTTGTTAGAATTGTCTCACTGAGATGAACATTTTGGTAGTTAAATCATCCAAAACAGGCCTGTGGATTAAAAGCTAT
The DNA here is from genome assembly GCA_003550325.1 of Gigaspora rosea. NCBI lineage: Eukaryota > Fungi > Glomeromycota > Glomeromycetes > Diversisporales > Gigasporaceae > Gigaspora > Gigaspora rosea. The sequence continues at coordinate 281,969 of QKWP01000031.1, forward strand.
TTAATCTTAAAGAAATTTACTTAGTGACTCTAAAAAATCACTATTAAAATTACACAAAAGTTGAACGATCTTGGGATCCTGTGATTAGATTTTAACGATTTTAAGCTTGTTAGAATCGTCTCACTTAGACTAACATTTTGGCAGTTAGATCATCCAAAAGGGCTGGTGGATCTTAAATTATTCAATATTTAATTATAAATGTATATGCTTGTGTGTAGGTATAAGTAGGGTGGGTATGAACACTCCACACCACTCTTTAATTTAGTTATGGTTAAGAAAATTTGTGTAGTGAGGCAAGTTGTACAGCCCACACTGCTCTCGAAGTAAGTTGAAGATAGTAGTATATAAGTATATAGTACAGGAAAAAAAATATGAATACATATGTTCATATAAGAATATAAAAGTATATGAATGTGTATGTCACATGTATGTAATGTGTATATATAGATTGAAGCGAGTGTGTACACCCCACACCACATTGAAGTAATGGTATAGTATACGAAATGGGAAAAAAAAAGAAAAGAGAAAATACAAATGCACATATTTGGGTAGAGGTATGAACAAGGCTGATGAATGTATATGTTTGTATAAAACAGGCATAAACACCCATTCCGCTTTAATGATAGTTATAGTTAAGGGAATTTGTGTATCTACAGTAAGCAGGTATGTACACCCCATACTCCTCTTGAATTGAGATTGAAAGTAGTAGTATATGGATATAGTACAGAGCATTATAAGAAGAAAGCGAACATGCATGTTCGTGTGAGGTATAAATAAAGCAGATAACCACATATAGCATGTGCATATTTGGAGTAAAGCAAGGGTACACCTCACACTGCTTATAAGTATGTGGAGGAGAATGAATGCATAGGCTTGTGTCACTCTACATGCCTTCAAGTCAGAATTACACATAAAACCACATGAACAAGTATGTTCATATAGTGTATAGGTTGAGATGGGTGTGTACACCTACACCGCTTACACACTAAACTAGGTTTGAAATATCCAAAAGAGCTAAGAAGGTTTGCAGGATGTCATGTGAGGTAATGTTATAGAGTAGGTATGATTATGTTTAGGTGTAGTTGTGTATACACGAGCAGGTATAGTAAAGCAGGTGCGCACATTCTGGGCCGCATGAAAAAAAAGGAAGGGAAAGAAGAGAGAGTAGTGATACAGGTATAGGATGTTTCTTATGCCCAAGACGATACGATCCTCGTCAACAATTCCTTACTGTATTACGTCATTTGTACAGAAGGACGTGACTATAGGTATAAGGTTGGTCATGACTGTTGTGTGCGAGGAAGGGGCACACGACGAGATGAGACAAGCAATAATAATGATCCACTTGTGAACGAAGTCACAAGGCAGCTATTTATTGCAAGTCACCAGACTTTTCAGGTGATCACAGATCATAGATGGAATGGTATTTGAGTAACCTAATGATCTGCATCGATCTCTTTGTTCTTTGATTTTTCTGCTCGACATTGTGTCCAGCTACCCTCCCACCACGCCCAAAATGGGCGATACAGGTTCACTGGAAAAGAAAAAACAAAGAAAGAGATCAAAGCATTATGCTCAAAAAGATCTGCTCACGTGACATCCTGTGGCTTGTTTCGTGACCTCCATTCTATACTGTATTACGTCATTTATACAGAGAACATAACTGTAGGTATAAGGTTGGTCACGATTGTTGTGTGTGAGAAAGGGCACATGATCAGATGAGACGAGCAATAATAATGGTACAGATAACCAAAATTAAAATAGCATCAATGATTATACTGATCTAGTTTTTGATGTAATCAAATCAAAACAGTGATGATAGATTATACATTTTAATACAAGTCTGCCCAATTGTATAGATTCTTATACGAACAAAGTAATACAATTCGTTCTTTACAACAATTTTGAACCATTTTCAAAAGCGATAAATATGACTACTATTATAGTTAAACCCAAAAATGTTTTATAATAAGTTTATTAACTGACTTGATTGACTTAGTGAATTTCATCCTATCCTGAAACAAGATTTTCTTCTATAGTCATGAGGCTTAATTTTTGCACTTAGAAATGCCTTATTTTACATGATGAAAATAATTAGTAAAAATGTACAAAGCAATCGTGGCAGAAAATTAGTTTTATTAGAAAAGTGAAGATGATATATATTAGAGCCTTTCATATATCTGAATCTTGTTTTTGATACAACTAATAAAAACATATATCATCTTGGAACTGATATAAAATCATTTAAACATAACCGATCAAATTTACCCGCAGGGCCTGTAGCAGAATTTTTTTTATCGGGACTCACACGGGCCACACAGATGGGTCATCCGCAGGTGACCCTAGCAGAATTTTCTATTATCAGGACTCACCTGGGTCACCTGAGTGGGTGACCCACAAGTGACCCAGGTCGCGATTTTTAAGACGGGTCAGAACACTAGCCCAGAAGCACAGCCATTTAATCCCAATCGGGCAAGCAGATAGGCTGATTCCACATGGATTGCTACATGAAAATAGATAAGTACAATAACTAACAATTTTAATTAGTTGCCTATTTGGGTCATTACAAATTGCCATTATAGGGTTAATACAAGAAGCACTAATATACGCACGTTTATCATTCCACAAGAACCAAGTTATGCACCAGAACCCTCCCAACCTGATAGACCTGCTTTAAATTGATTAATTTTCGACTCATGATCTTCCTGTGTAAACCAGTTTATTATGTATAATGATAGTTAAATGACAAAATAAGGCAACAACGAACAAATTCATTCAAATCCTTCATTACAGCTTCTTGCTATTTTTTTGCAGATCAGTGATTATCAATTCATCTAACCATTAAAAAATTTGACGAAAACAAAAAATAGAGAATAACACACAATTCTACAAATAAATGTAATATGAAATGTTCATAAAAACTATAAAAAAATATATTTCAATATGAACTAATCACTTTTTAATGATTCGAAAGAAATTTTTTTTTTTCGCTCAAGACTTAATACTATATCTATATCTAGATCTAGATTTAAATCTAGTATAAAAATGTAAAAAAGCAAATTTCCTTTTTTGAATATTGTGAGAAAATTATTTTGATGATCAAATGCACAAGAATACCACAAATTACCATAAGCAGCAGAACTACCAACCGTTTATAGCAAAGGTTAATTACACTACATTACATAGTTTAACTATTTTTGAGAAAATGGATCAAGCAAAATTAAATATTGTTAACGATATCTTGTGATCTAGTGATCGTAATTGGATGATTTTTATACCATTCAATTCATTTCTCTGAGACGATTTGAATGGTATAAAAATCATCCATTTCTGATCACTAGATCATAAGATACCTGCCCTGTCCACAATACTCCTGTCCACAATACCCTTGCCTCCTTTATATATTTTTTATCACGTAGTTGATATTTTCTTAGAACAAAAAAGTAAAAATGATGTGAATAGTAATGCTTTGGTGACAATATTCCTAAAATCAATAGAAAATTATCAAGGAATTTCCTTTCTTACAACAATCTGATTATTGTAATTATTTTTGTTAATTGAAAATTTCCAGACATTTATTTACAGTAGCGTTATCCAATTTATATAGTTGAAAGTTTTATAAGGCTTTTCATTCCATGAGCTACCCTTCGTTTTGTCAATTTAATTAGATTATCTCAATTTTTGTGATGCACAATTTTTACACTAAGGTTTAGTATAATCTTTAAATATGACAATCTTGATGAATTAACATGTGACCAAGTTTGGCACATTTACTTAGATTATAAAGATTGTAAAGATAAAAGTCAAGTCGTTATTAATAAATTAAAAGAACAACAATTGAATGGTAGGAAATAAAAACTGCTGCTCAAATAGCAAAGGTATGACACTATAATTCATTATTATTGATATGCTAGCATTTCAAAATTTAAAAATTTGCCAGACAAGATTTTTGTATTTTATATCACTTCCAGAAAGAATAAATTTTATTCAAATTAAATTGCTTATCAAAAAACACAATTTTTTGCTATAACTAGGGGTCGTCTAAAACCATGTCTAGCACATGACATAAAGCCAATAAGATTGTTTATTTTGATTGACACAGATCAGCTCGAAAAGAAAAAACAGAGAAAAAAAAGTGAAAGTCACAAAAATACAAGAAACAACAGTTTAAACCCATCTTGGTGCATTAATAAAAAATGTTAGGAGGACAATTTTACTATAAAACATGCCCTAACCCTAACCCCAATCTAAGCCTTACCCTAACTTTAATTAAAAAAACAAAAACACGTGCCTGGACACGGCTTTAGGTGTCCCCCATAACTAGGCTATCAGATATTTTGATTTTATGCACATCTGATACTTATGAATGGTATTTACAAAGTATTTCAATTCTCAATTATTACTGCAAAAACAGATTCTGATGCTATTATCACTACATTACATTAGAAAAAATCTTGAATATTTCCATAAAGAACCTTTATGTATTCTAAATGGTTATTTTATAAAGAATTGCATGTGAGCTGTTAAAAATTATTGAATTGATTGTCTATTTTCATTGTTAATTTTTTAGTTTTTAAATTATTAGAAAATAGTATGAATTGTCTCCAATAAAGCTTAGAAATTTTCCTACTATATACAGTTTGACCTCTCTATAGTCACACCCCATAGTCACATCTCTATATAAGCACCCAATATTGTGCAACAAACTTAAAATATAGTAAAAAACCTCATTATAGTCACATATTACTTATAATCACTATCACCAAAAAATTTTGATTTTTTTATCTATTTTATTAATAATAAACCTCGTTATAGTCACCAATTTTGACTAAATATCTATTATAAAATCTGATTGGCCAATATTCTTATTTAAATTTCTATTAAAAATTCTTAAAGGTTTGATAGCAAAATAACTTTTGATCCAGCAGTCCGATTTGAATAAAACAACTACCAAAATGTTCATCACAATTGATGATTCTAATGAGCCCAAAATCATTAAAATTGAATTACACGCTCCTGAGATCATTAAGGATTTGTTTCACTTTACATGTTTAAGAATTGATTAAATTTAAACATCAGAGTGAAATTTCTTAATTACCAATCTGGATAAGATCGGCACTATAGCTATATTATTACCATATTTGGGGGTCGTCTAAAGCCAGGTGCGTTCACATGATATAAAGCCAATCAAATCGTAAAATTTGATCTTTACGGATCAGCCAGATGAGACAAAAACAAAGAAAAAAAGTGAAAAACGCCGAAAATACAAAAAACGAGTGTCTAAACCTGTATAGGAGCATTAATAAAAAATGTCGGAAAGACAATTTTACTTATAAGTCAAGCCTAACCCTAGCTCCTAACTAACCCTTACCCTAATTTTAATTAAATAATCAAAAATATATAAATGCACCTGGCTTTAGCCATCCCCCATATTTGGAATTGGGGATAAACAAATATATAAACAATATATTAGTAAATCTGTTTTAGGCCTAATAAAAAGTTTTTTTTTGTACTAAGTAAATATTATTTTTTGATATAAGTAAAGTTGTAGAGAACGTTCTTGTGCATCTACTAGTAAAATTTCATTAAAATCGGACCAGTAGATAAGAAGATATGAGTAAAAACGTCTTTAAAATTCTTTAAATCATATAAAAATTTTATATATACAGGCCTGATCCAGATTTTGTACTACTTTGTTTATATATTTGTTTTGCCCCAATTCTAAATATAGAAATATTGCTGATCTTATCTGGATTAGCAATTAAAGATCTTAGTATTTTGAATTAGATTTGGATGATTTTGGACTTTTTCAAATCATCTCATTGAGTCAAACACTCTAATAGTTGTTTTATCCACTGGATCAATAGTTATTCACTATCAAACATTTTAAATTTTTTAATAATTTCAAATATGGCAAATATTTTATTGGCCTTTGGTTTGAGGGGAGACCGTCCCAAATTAGGAAATAGTTGGGACGATCATTACACAATTCATTAAAGTTTTTTTATACAGTTTACAATACTCTTTTCGTGAGGTCAGCATGGCTTATTCGCATTATGAAACGTGATAAATTAGTATACAAACTTGTGGCTTTCGTATTGTACTTTAATAAAATAGTTGGATTCAAGATGATTTACCGGATATTTATATTATGATTTATGTATTTATAAGTTATAATATAAATATCCGGTGAATCATCTTGAATCCAACTTTTTTATTAAAGTACAATACGAAAGCCACAAGTTTGTATACTAATTTATCACATTTCATAATGCGAATAAGCCACGATGACCTCACGAAAAGAGTATTGTAAACTGTATAAAAAAACTTTAATGAATTGTGTAATGATCATCCTGACTATTTCCTAATTTGGGACGGTCTCCCCTGGAGCCTTTGGTCATATGACTATGACAAGGTATTTTATTTATAGTTATTTTATTTATAGTCACACCTCTATACAATCACCAAAATAGGGTGCGGCGGACTTAGTAATTATAGAGAGGTAAGACTGTAATATGTATTCAGATATTATGACCCTTTATATTATCATCTATTGGAATTATTACAAGTGGACAAGTGTGTTTTTAAAATATATTTTGGAAAGTAACATTTGTCATACTAAAAAATCATGGGATATAAATATGAAACTTTTATAATAGATATGCATTATGCAAAATTCAATTAGTGGCATTATAAATTATTTTAGGATTTAAACCCTCACAAGTGGAAAGTAATAAAATTTTGAATGATGATGAATTTTTAAGTAATGCCATCCAAATCACAAAATATTTTTTTCAATAATTTATTAAGCTTAAATGAAAAATTTATTAATACTTTTATTTATAATTGCTTTCATAAATTGCGAGACACCTAACAAAAAATTAGCTCAAATTTTTTTCGACCAATTTGATTATGTCTGTGATTTCGGTATAATATGGGCTAGGTGCTGCGAAAAGGGACCAAATTGACAAAACAAAAGAACTTCAGAAAATCAATTTTGTATTGTATATCTTATAATAACTTATAAGAAAATGCAAACTTTAAAGGGCTACACTGCAAAATTTTATTAATACAACAATTTATGTGTTTTAAGTAAAAAATGATCCTAATCTCATTCTAAATTGATTTATATAAAAAAATTACTTTTGAAAAAATTGTCAATTTGGTCCCTTTTCCCAACACTTAGCCCATATATTCAATAATTATAACGATAAATTGATATCTATACTTAAGTTAAGATCAAACCGAATATAACTATGTACTATACTATAGTGATGGCAAATGACCTAAAATGACCCAAATGACCCAAATGACAAATGACTAGTCATTGGGTCATTTCAAAGGTAAAATGACCTAGTGGGTCATTTGAATTTGATTGGTGGATCGCGCAGGGGCATTAATTCGAATTTTGGCCTGAATTAAGCTTAATTTAGGCCGAAATTAGAAATCACATCCTTGCATGTTATTTCGCGCTTATACATAAATATTTATTTTTTCCCTATGCGATTGCCCATTATTATGGCTGATTATGATTAAAATGGGTAAGAATCATTTTGCAAATACTACAGTACTATTTATTATTTTGTAAACAATTTGGCGATTGGCTATAAGAATTATATGCCGCTAAAAATATAACATTTATAAAGTCAGATCAAAATGTTTGAGGAAACTATAAATAAAGCCAAGATTTTGGTTAAGTTCCAAGATGTTTGGCCAATTTTTTAAGACGAAACTCATAAGTAAAAAGGTCAAAGATAAATTTTTTTAAAAAAATAATTCTGGCATATATACGAAAAACAATTTTGCCATAAAAAAATTGGTTCGTATTTTCATACACATAAAAGGCAAATAGCCTTTTTGTTCTCTTTGGAAAGAATTCTCGAAAATTATGTACCTTTTTACCCATCGTGATTTGACGTGAGAAAAAAATTATAGGTTTCGTGATACTATATTTATAAGATACTCTCGGATGATAACAAGCACAAGTTCCTTTTCCATTTATGTAGCACCTCTTTGTTCAGCTATAATTATCTATCGAATAACTTTTTTTACAGCATTTTTTTATTTTATTTTATTTTATTTTTTATTTTTATTTTATTTTTTTTTACTTTTTTTATTTTTTTTTATTTTTTATTTATTTATTCTTTTTATTTATTAATTTTTGCATTACTATCATAACTACCTTAACGTTCTATTTGCATATATTTGGGATAATAAAGCCGGATAGAAAAAAATAAGCTTAGATAAGCACTGAGATAAGTTCTAAAGATAAGATAATTGAACAATTACTTTCATTGTTTTGAAAAGCCTGTCAACAAAGTGACAGGACGATCATTATTGCGAAATTAGATGACTTTATGACCGGTTATGTTCCGGGTTTTTTATATATCCTTTTATAGTTCTTTGATTATTGTTGTGATTTTTGTAACTTGTAATTACAGGTAATTTGGGAATAGCATATAATTTTTGAAATTCACATTGTTATAAGTATTGTTAAATAGGCAGCAGGGGTAAGGGATAATGGCTATAAGGACGAATCAGTGTTATGAAAAGAGAAAAAAAGAGTATTTAAAGTAAATGGTCTCGGTAAAAAAGGTTATCTTTCTTTTCGCTATTGCTTGCCTTGTGAAGGCTGGCTCTATTGCCCTCCCTTATCCTCCCAAAACCAAGCAAGTAATGTTGTTATATCAGGCTCTATGGCTGCGGTAGCATTGCAAGGACCTGTTGTTCGGCTCCACGGCTGCAGTAGCAGTGCAAGGACCGTTTTGTATGTGGCTTCGCGGCTGCAAAGTGGCAGTGCAAGGACCAGTTTTAATTTTGGCTCTGCGACTGCAAGTGGCAGTGTAAGGACATAATAAGAATGAAACCCACCTATATTGGCATGAGCATATATGCCGATTCTCTTTGCAGCTATAGGAAGAATGACGTTTTCTCTCTATATGAAAGCATTTGCATCTATGACTTGTTTGGGTTGATCCCTTTATCTGTGGGACATGTGAAGCATTATTGGTGTCCCTTTGTTTATTGTTAATAAGTCTATTTCTCTATAATTGTGTATTTGGATTATGTATATTAGAGCCAATGAGGGTAGCGAGGCCTTATCCCATATGTAATAAAGTCATTCAGTTTGTTGGAATAAAGTCAGCTGATCAAGCAATAATAATGCATAATATGCATTATCGTATACAATAAAATAAAAACTCAATACCGGTATGCACAATTGCCTAATGACAAAATGACCCTCAAATGACCACGGTCATTTGGAAATGATCGTGGTCATAAGGTCACGGGTCATTTCCAAATGACCCAAAATCTGAATGACCGATAATGACCAGTCATTTAAGGGTCATTTGAGGTCATTTGAAAAATTTTCAAATGACCAGGTCATTTACCATCACTGCTATACTACTATTAATACTTTTTGTATGACTAAATAAACATATCTTCATATCCCCGGTTGAATACAAAAGGTTTTATTATTTCAAAGCAATTTATTGTCTAATAGCTGAAAAAATTTAGAAGGCTTATCAGTTCGAAAAATTTCTAAATCTTAGACGATAGTAGCCATTCTATAAGTCATATTCTCAGGCATTTTCGCAGATATTGATTTATGAAAAACTTCGTAATATATTTTCGATAAGAATATATTTACACCACTATATGTTTTTAAATGATATCATACGATCTGTTGAAATTTTCACCTCTAATTTTAAACTATAATTAAACTTTTGTTAAGATTAGAGTTAAGTCTTAAACTATAGTTAAATAGTAAGGTTTTTTAGGGTGTTTAACATTTTTATATAGTTTAATAAACATGAATTATTTATGCCATTTTTTTAAACAACTTACATGGTGAATTTATTTCCGGTGAAAGTTAAGATCGCCTTTCGATAAAATCTTTATAAAATCTTGATTTTTTTTTTTTTTTTTTTTTTGGAATCTCGAGTAATATGCGTATTTTTAAACCAGTCGACAAACTTCTTGATCATTTCCAACCTTTTAATATTATCATCTATTCAATTAATATGTTAATTATGAAGGTCTAATTATATCGGCACTTTTTGATCATTCTTGTTAAGATTTATTAATTGACAGGACAATCTATTTTCATGAATTTACGTATGAAGCAAATAAAAACATTTTGAGGTGCACGCAATTGAAAACTTAATAATGTTGAATGAATCGACATCATCATGGTAAACTATCTGCATATAGAACAAGTAATCTAAAATATATATCTTTTATTTATCGTCCAATAGCTTAACTACATCAGCTGAAAAATCATTCGGCTAACTTTTTATTGACGTCCCAAAATTTAAGAATTAGATATAATAAAGAAAAAAATAGATACAGACGAATTTGATGAATTGGTTTTCTAAATCAAAAATAGATAACATCATTCGCTATGCTCAGGATAATATGGATATCTGATATAGATCATAAATTTATAATACACATTTTACAATAACGCGCTTACTCACATAAACTAGTTGCAATTATAACAAAGCTCGCAATATAATAATAGGAAATTACAAAACCATACATCTTAGTTATTATAAAACTATAAAATTGATATATAACAAAAATTTCAGTTCAAGTAGTTTCTGTATAATGGATAAAAAGATATTGACGAAGGGTAAAAAAAAAAAAAAAGAAAAAAAAAAATTGCATAATTGCAGTTATGAATAAATTATACTAAAGATCGCATGATTATCGAAAAGCTAAATAAAAACATGCTTTTTAATTTATTTTATTTTAAAGCAAATAAAGCTAAACAGTTTTAATAGTTTTTAGTTATAATTCTGAGTTTGTAAAAATTCAGTTGTATTTTTAAACTTAAATATAATTTATACAGTAAACTGGCAACAGATGAAAAAAAATACATTGTGTAAAATTATTATATTTTCTTAAATCTATATCTCTTTTTTATTGATATATCCAGAGTCCGCTATAGAGGCTTATTAAAAGAATGATTTGGCCATTTTTATGTTACTATTAAAATGGGTACGAAGCCACTAACATGCACACATAAATTCAATATGATTCATACTAACGGGTGTGCTCTTGTTTTTTTATTAAACTTAATTTCATAATAAATAAACCCACATATTAAAGTTTAAATTTATCGTTTAAACATAGCTAATTATATCCGGAACTTCTATATCACCAGCAGTTTTTTTAGCATATATTTTTGATAACCTCGCACCAAATTCTGAAATAATATATTGTTTGCTTATATAACTTTTGGCAATCTAGGTAACTTTTTATTGATCACATAGTGATCTCATCTCTTTCTAAGAATTGCTTTTCAATTATATTTTCACTCACATTTTAGATATCGATATAATGCTCATTTTCGATTTCAATATCACACTCATTTTCAATAACGATATCACGCTCATTTTCGATGATATCACTCATTTTCGATAATGATATAGCTCTCATATTCAATGATATCACTCTCATTTTCGATATCGATATCACTCATATTGATATCACTCTCATTTTCGATATCGATACACTCCGATATAGTTATCACTCTCAGTTTCGGTATCGACATCACTCTCATTTTCGACAAAGATATCACCCCAATAATATACAGTACAACAATACTTCTAGTTTAGTAATTATTTCTATAGTTTTAGGCCGTTTATCTAGATTAGAACTCATGCATTGATTTGCCAACTCAACATAGCAATCAGGAATACCAGGTGCAAATTTATAATCATTAAATGAGCATTGTCCAGTTGCCATCTCTACCATGATAATTCCAGGTAAATAAATATCTGATGATTTTGTGTGTAGCTTTTTTTGATAGAGTTCTGGTGCAATATAAGGTAAAACACCATGAATACGTTCCTCTTGTTCTTTTTAGTCGTGAGGTTTTGATAAACCTAGATCAGTAATATATTCTTTATAGTTTTCTTCTAGCAAGATATTTACATGATGGTACATCTAAAGTAAATTATAAGTTTTCTTTACGCTCATGTCTAAATCTCGATGTAAATATCCTTTAGAATGAATACTATAAAGTTTAGACACAATATTATGGAGTATCTTTAATTTAATTTTCCATTTAAATTTAAAAATATTAGTAAGGTTTCATTTAATGATTCATATTTTGCATAACTAAGTACTAAAATATAGTCATTTATTTTTTATCTCTAGATATTCCCAATTACTGTGATAAACTATGACAAGCTTTTAACTAAAAATAAATAAATAAATTAATTTGAAATATTCAAAGAAAATAACTAATAATCACCACAGGTAGGGTGGAGGGCACAGGGTTCATGGGCATGCCCCCTTGGGCATGCCCCCGGGCATGCCTCTGGGCATGCCTTTAAACTAAAAGGCATGCCCCTAGTAGGGGCATAACCCTAAGAGCATACCTAAAATTTTGATTGGCTAATATCAAAATCAACATCACGTATCTTGTAAAACCCGATTAACATAAGGTAGAGTATTATATTAAAACTTGCTTATATAAAAATTTTTAGGAATAGCATATTTATTTACAAAATTTATTGAAATAGATTACTTAGCTAAATTTGCAATTGGTGTACAGCTTTCTAAACAATATAAAACTGTGACGTATAAGCTATTCATTTTTTTCAAAAATTATAAAGGTTAAGTACTCAGTAATGTCATAACAGATCTAATTGGCAAATGACATTGCATATCGTGTGATGAAAAACTATGAAGAGGGCATGCCCGGGCATAGAGGGGCATGCCCAATAATTTTCCCGTGCCCCCCACCCTAACCACAGGTGATTATCACCTGTGATCTACAATGCATAAAAAAATAAACAAAACAAACAACTTTTATTTAATAAAAATCAAATCTCTTTAATATTAGGGTAAGGGTGAGAACTGGGATGGGGCAGAGGGCCAAAATTTAGCGAGGAATTTTTTTTTTGCATAAAAAAAAGTAGTTTCATAGACAAAACTTTAGTTTAAAAGCAATTTTAGCAATTTTTTAAAAAATTTTTTGTTTTTGTTACACAAAAATTGATTTACATGTAGGGTGGAGGGCACAGGGTTCATGGGCATGCCCCCCCTTGGGCATGCCCCCGGGCATGCCTCTGGGCATGCCTTTAAACTAAAAGGCATGCCCCTAGTAGGGGCATAACCCTGAGGGCATACCTAAAATTTTGATTGGCTAATATCAAAATCAACATCACGTATTTTGTAAAACCCGATTAACATAAGGTAGAGTATTATATTAAAACTTGCTTATATAAAAATTTTTAGGAATAGCATATTTATTTACAAAATTTATTGAAATAGATTACTTAGCTAAATTTGCAATTGGTGTACAGCTTTCTAAACAATATAAAACTGTGACGTATAAGCTATTCATTTTTTTCAAAAATTATAAAGGTTAAGTACTCAGTAATGTCATAACAGATCTAATTGGCACATGACATTGCATATCGTGTGATGAAAAACTATGAAGAGGGCATGCCCGGGCATAGAGGGGCATGCCTTGAGCCTTGGGCATGCCCCTAGGGGCATGCCCAATAATTTTCCCGTGCCCCCCACCCTATTTACATGTTACACCTGATCCTGAATTTTAATTGGTAAATTGACTACAGGTGATAATCACCTGTGGTGTAAATTAGCAATTTCCTATTCGAAATTAAAAAAGAATTTTGCTAACTTTCACCCTAGGTGATAGCACCTAGTTCAGAAATCGGAGTTAAATCAGGTCGAAAGACTGGCAGGAAATCACGTCAGAAGTCGCGTCAAAAAATTTAGAGCACGTGAACTGATAATCACGGGATTTTCCGATATTAGTACATGCAATTTAACATAATTCAAAACTAAATAGGTAATTGAAAAGACATTTCCGTTATCCTTTGCTTCGCAAAGGATAGTTTATGCTTCCGCTACGGCTGTCGCCTCCGCTACAGCATTTTTATTTACTACAGCATAGGAAAAAGACTTTTAATCGCTTTACCCTAACCCTAACTAACCAGGGATTTCAGCTTAAATCTCAAATTTCATTATCCCACGATATTGTATAGCCCAAACCAATATATCTTGCTAAACACAAGCCCTATAGGCCCCCTAACCCTAATCTAAACGAAGTTGAAATTCTTTGGGCATAGTCACGTCACGCTAACCCTAACTTAAACAAACGTGAAGTTTTTTAGGCATAATTACGTGATAGAGAAATTTTGATGATAATCCTAGGTAAGATACTCCGTATATTCTTGTGGAAATAAAGACATCGTCAGTTAGTAATAGTTAAATAAAGAAGCGAAACAGTGTATTTTTATACTTAGCTTGTTTAAATTATCTTCCCGATTACTATACATCCATATTTACATCTCTAGAGTAGGGATTGGAACCGTTTAACCGTTTAAAAATTGCTCTATTAGTTCCGGGCAGAATTATGTTGGTCATGGGCCGGAATTATTTTAATGCCGGCCAAATTAAACAGTTAAACGGTTAAACGATTAAACGATTAAGAAAAATTTTAGGCGGTTCCAATCCCTACTCTAGAGTAGATTATAGTGTATCGTATAAACTCTTTTATTTCTGATATCGCTTCAATTATACGGTTGCGTCGTAGATAATGAAAGAATGATGAAAGTCTTCTTCCAACCAAGTCTTCTTCCAACCGGGATTGATTGGTAATATCCACCATGGTACTCAAGCCCATAAGGTAAATTTTCGGGATGTGAAAGCTGTTCGATTCTTGTCATTTTCCGATAGAACTCTTGAATGCCAAAATAATCGCGTTGCTGTTGATAAAAAAACATGCATTTTAGCATGACCTTAAAATTGCTGACATTATTATCTTGCAACCATATCTTAGCAAGATTGCTAAATCCATAACGCGTATATCTAGGTAGTTTATTAAACACCATATAAGTGATTTCTGGGCAACTTGTCTGTGGTGATTCATAACGAATATGATAAGTAACAAGTTTTTCTGTCTACCATCTTTGTGGCCACGAATCTCCTTGCTTTGCTTTTCATTAAGTAGACGACGATGACGAGTGTACAATACATCTTTTCGCATTACAATGTATTGAAGGAATGCAAGTAATAACGACACCAAAGAACTAACGGCACCAGTGACGTACACCAACGACGAAAAGATTATCTAAAAGCCAAGAAAAAAAGAGCGAAAGTTAATAATACTAGCCAAAAAAAAAAGCAACGGTAAAAAAAAAAAAATACTTAGATCTGATTGTGTAACCGGTGTTGATCAAAACAATGACGATCTTCACCCGACGTAGGTGATATCACCTAGGGTGAAAATTAGTCAAAATCATTAAAAAAAATAAATTTTAATTTTTTTTAAAAACAGAAAAAATACCTCTTTTAAAAATGGTTCTTTATTTTTATTAGAATCTTTTAAATCTTAATTGCCACTTGTTCATATGACCCATATCGGTTAAAATATTTTGTTCTAAAAACGTCGGAGAAGGCTCCTTTTCCTATCTCTTCAATATTTTCAAAATTATCCAATAAAAAATTCTTTTTTTTTTGCAAGTATATTATTCAGTAACGGCTGATTTTAAATACCATACAAAAGCAATATCAATATTCTTTTCAACGATATTTCTTTGACGGTAAAATTCACTGACACAATACATTCCATCAGCATGTCCTATTTCCGCTGATTTTTTATAATATTCAAATGTTTTCTTTTCATCTTTTCAACTCCAATTCCATTTTTATAACAATTTCCAACATTAAATGTTCTCAAAGAATTCGCCATTTCTGAATATTTTTGAAAATAAATGAATGCCTACGTTCATCCTTTTCAACTCTAATTCCATAAATATAAGAATATCAAACATTACTTGTTCCAAGAGCGTTTCCCATCTCTGCAGATTTTTGATAATAAATGAATGCCTTACGCTCATCCTTTTTAACACCACTTCCAGCCAGAAAACAACATCCAACTTCATTCGTTTCATTAGCGTTCGCAGATTTTTGATAATTAATGAATGCCTTATATTCATCCTTTACAACTCCAATACCATTTACATAGCATACACTGACAAGATATATTCCATAAGAATGAGCAATCTCTGCAAATTTTCGGTAATATTCGAATGCCTTAAGTCCATCCTTTATAACCCATTTTCCATAACGATAACAACGATTTGAACTATCGAGTTAATTGGATTATCTAAGCAAAATTTATAATATTTTCTAGGTTTGCTTTTCTTTATTAGAAATTGTTCCAATGTATCAAAAATTAAACTAATATTATTGGTATTTAATCTTTCTTCATTATACAAATTACACATTACATTAACAATTTCGTTTCGTTTAGAAAATCATGTAAAAAACCATGTAAATTATTATTTTCTAAATACAATTGAGTATCATTGCTGGCTATTTGATTAATATCTGATGAACACTCGATTTTTTCAGGTTGCTTTACTAATAGGTTATTGTAATTTGACATTATGACGCAAGAAAAGAATTACCTTGCATAATACATTTATTTTTAGATTTTTTTTTACTGTAATAGGACTTTTGTTTGATTAGCTGTTGTTCAATTGAATTTTACATTATTTATACAGTTTAAAGCAATTTTTTAAGAACAAAAAATAAATAAGAAGAATTGCATAGCAAGTTTTGTGAGCTTTGTTTTCTTAAAAAAATAATTTTAATCATCTTTTAAAAAAATTAGCATACTAGCGATTTCTCATATATTGTAACTACTTGAACAACATTGATGATGGACGCAATGGAGGAATTCACTTCTTTTATTCTCAATAAGTAGCTGCTTATTGACACTGTTTATGTCTAAATCTTGTTAGACATTCCCTTATTATTGTATTAATTTGATTAAAATATTAAAAGTAACCAAAACTCGGAACTCACCCTTCGTTAAAGACCGCTGCAATATTCCTTGATAAACTTTAAATAATTTACTATTGCTACCTAACGAAAAAAGATACGATAATTAAAGATGGTTAATCTAGAAAAGTTAAGCACATTTGGATATTTTGAGGAATGCTTAGGTTACTAGTGATTTGACTCGCCAATTCGTTGCTCGAATAACTCGACTTGCCATTTATTCGAATCAGTAATTTTTAATTTGTGAGTCAAAATATATTAACTATTTAATAAGATTTGAAAAAAAATATTCCATTGCCTATCGGAATGAAATACGCTCGTTATTGTAATTAGTAATTTAATTTTTAAAATTCAAAAAATAATTCGAATTATTGTACAGTTTTTTATGAAACGAATGTCCAATTTATTTCCATATTGTTCAGTGTGAAATTAAATCGGACTTTATAATGATACCGTTATTGGTTGGGTTTGTTTAATATTTTTCTGATTACATATTAGATATAAAATTTGATTGGCCAATCAAACATTACATTTAACATATGACCAGAAAAATATTCACGATATTGAAAATCACCTACCCAATAACTATAAATGATTAACTCGATCAAATGATTCGTACACTTTGAGTTTAATTTGCGAATTATGAGTTTTAGCACGAGTCCAATTGCTCACTAAATTTTTGNATAAAGTATAATTTCTTAATAAATACATAATAATAAACTTATATAATAAAATTTAAATTTATCATTTAAACAAAACTTGTTTGTTAAATATCATCCGGAACTTCTATAATACTAGCACTTTTAGTGATACCCAGTTTTGATAATCTTGAACAAATTTCTGATATATTATATGGTTTGCTCGTATATATATTGTTTAAATTTTCACTAATAATAGATGAATTTTTGTTGACCTCATCACTAGCTAAGAATTGCTTTTTTGTAATTCTATCTTTACTCTTATTTTTGATAATTCTTTCTAAAAATTGTTTACTTTTACTAATTTTCAACCATTCATCTAGTTTAGTAATTATTTCTTTAATACTAGGCCGTTTTTCTGGATCAGAATTCATGCAATGATTTGCCAATTCAACATAGCAATCAGGAGTACCAGGTGCAAAATTTGGTCGTAATCCATTACAAATCCTAACTACCAGATCAAAATCAAATTTATAATTATTAAAAGACCTTTGTCCAGTTGTCATCTCGACCATAATAATTCCAAATGAATAAATATCTGATGCTTCTGTGTATGGCTTTTTTTGAAAGAGTTCGGGTGCAATATAAGGTAAAACTCCATGAATACGTTCCTCTTCTTCTTTTTCGTCAAGTGGTTTTGATAAACCTAAATCAGTAATATATGCTTCATAATTTTCTTTTAGCAAGATATTTCCAGGATGTAAATCTCGATGTAAATAGCTTTTAGAATGTATATGATAAAGATTAGACACAATATCATGGAGTATCTTTAATTTAATTTTACATTCAAATTTAAAAATATTAGTAATGTTTTTACTTAATGATCCATATTTTGCATAACTAAGTACTAAAATATAGTCATTTGTTTTTTCATCTCTAGATATTCCCAAATATTGTCCTAAACTATGACAAGCTTTTAACTAAAAAATAAAATAAATTAATTTATAATATTCGAAATTAAAAATAAATATTAAAATTGCCTAAACAAATACCTCTTTTAAAAATGGTTCTTTATTTTTATTAGAATCCTTTACAATCTTAATTGCTACTTCTTCATAAATTCCATATTGTTTTAGATATCTTGTTTTAAAAACAGTAGAAAACGCTCCTTTGCCTATCTCTTCAGTATTTTCAAATTTGTCATATGGTATCCAATGAAAAAATTCTTGTTTTTCTGCAGTAGAAATTTGTTCAGTAATGGCAGATTTTAAATGCCATTCAAAAGCAATATCAATATTCTTTTCAACAATAATTCCTTGGTGGCAAAATTCACTAACATAAAACATTCCATCAGCAAGCCCCATTTCCGCTGATTTTTTATAATGTTCAAACGCTTTCTTTTCGTCTTTTTCAACACCAGTTCCATATTCATAGCTAACTCTAACGTTAAATATTCTGATAGTGTTCACCATCTCTGCAGCTTTTTGATAATATATGAATGCCTTATGCTCATCCTTTTCAACTCCAATTCCATTATCATAACAATATCCAACACTAATTATTCCTTTAGATTCTCCCATCTCTGCAGATTTTTGATAATAAATGAATGCCTTATGTTCATCCTTTTCAACTCCAATTCCTTTATTATAACATTGTCCAACAGCATATATTCCGCTAGCGCATCCCATCTCTGCAAATTTTTGATAACAAATGTGACAGCTGATGCTGAATTTGGCTGATGCTAAATATCCCGTGACATTTCGGGCCGGAATTTGCAGATCATATCACGTGTCGATCGTGTAACAACGTACCATTCGGGCCGGAATTGCAGATCGCATCATGTGCCGAACGTACAATATAGCAATGCATATCATTGTTTTGCTGCATATCCTTTTTTTTTTTTATGTTCGCCACCCACCAATTGTTGTTTTTTTAAAAATTTTTTTTTTTTTTGAAAAACTTTTTTTTTTTTATCAACCTATGCCGGCAATTCCAAAAATCCCTGAAACGGAAGCTGTATAACAAGCAATAGTGGAGTATCTTCACTCCAAAACAATACCCGATGTTTTGAAAAAGTGTGCCAAGGCAAATTTTATTCGTTGATGCACAAAGTTTGTGTTGGATGAAAATAGAGCCTTATACACTCCTGCGGTTATAAAGAATGGTGTTACACTTGAAAGACGCCGTGTGGTCCCAAGTATGACCAAGAATTATGCACCCGCATATTACAGCATTTTCACGACCAAGCCAACTACCGTAACTACCACAAGACGTTCGCTGCTATTTTAGAACACCATATCGGAATTATGCAGGAAGAAGTCCAAGCATACATTAACCAATGTGGCTCTTGTGCAGTAAGCACTTCTCTTAAAGAAAAGACTGATATGATACCAGTAGCATCTACAGCACTGTGGGAACATATTCAGATTGACCTTGTAGACTTTCGTGATTATACAGAAATGAATGATGGTTTCGCATGGTTACTTACATGCATTTGTGTGTTTTCAAAGTTCCTTGTAGCTGTTCCTCTTAAAAACAAGGAATCCAACACGGTTGCAAGTCACCTTGTAAAGGACGTTTTTAAGATTCTGGGCCCCCCACAATTCTTCAAAGTGACAATGGCAAGGAGTTTGTCGCACAAATCCTTACCCAAATATGTGGGACCCGGGTATTACTATTAGGCATGGTCGGCCCTATCACCCATAATCGCAAGGTCAGGTTGAACGCCTTAACCAGACCGTTGGTCGTGGCTTTACCAAAATGCTATGGGATAAAAATAGTCAATTACAAAGGAAGGACTGGGTTAATGTTGTTAATGCCTTCGTTGTATCATATAATTCTTCCACACACGAAGCACATGGTCGTACGCCATACCAGGTGATGTTTGGTTTAAAAATGCACTGTGGTTATGATACTCCCGATGAATTGCAAAATCTTCATAAAGAGGTTAATTGTAACGATGTTGATGTTACGTCTGAGATTGTCGACCAACATCTTTCGCGCGCATTGCAAATTCATCAATCCGTCAATTCATCACTAGAGAAATCTCGGGATAAGATGTATAAAAAGGATAGCGTTCATAAATAAAAGTCGCAAAACAATACAATTGAAGCTGGGACGACGGTTGCTATTGCACCGGATTATGACACGAATCAACAAACGCGAAAACGAAAGCTTCAGCCAACGTTTTCACAACAAGGTGTGTTCAAAGCATTGACATCCAATGATCGCACAGCAATTATAGAAGTAGATGGCAAGGAGGTCCGACTTCCTGTTAGTAGAATCAAAGTCATTTAAAAAAAAAAAGTAAAAAAAAACAAAGAAAAATGAAAAAAAAGAAAAAGAAAAAAAAAAGGAAAAAAATTTCGAAAATAATCGACAGAATTCAAAGAAGAAAAAAGAAACAAAAAACAAAAAAAAAGAAAAAAAATCGAAAATAATCGACTAAATTAAAGAAAAGAAAATGGAAACGAATAAAAAAGGGAAGAAAGAAAAAAGGAAATAGAAGAAAAGAGAAGCATCGAAAAAAAGGGAGCCGAAGAGAGAAAATCGAGGAGAAAAGTAAAATAAAAAAAAAGAGATAGTGACGGCATTAGAGTTAGGTTAGGGTCAACGTTAAGACTTGGTAGAAGGATCTAGCTAGCATTTTTAGTATTGCATAACTTTATTGAAATAAATCACTTAAACTTACCTATCTACCGAAATTTTAGTAGTAACATGCCCCTAATGTTAGCATGTGCTTTTAGTGATAATCTGACTGCTAGATACGAATATTAGAGTAAGTTCGGTCACGTGATAACTGATAAAAATCTTTTTTTTTATTTAGATTAGGGTTAGGGTTAGTGCTTTAAAAAAAAAATAGGGTTAGGGTTAGGAACAGGGTCATGGTTAGAGAATCATATAGGTAAAATTATCTCCCCGACATTTTTTGTTAGTGCGCAGAAGGTTGTTTCTTATGAGTTTGTCGAGAAATAAGCGATTTCTTCTAATTTTCTTTAGAGCGAACGTTTGTTTTGAATTTTTCCTGATCGTGTTACGTTACACCAAATTGGAAA
Organism: Gigaspora rosea; assembly: GCA_003550325.1. NCBI lineage: Eukaryota > Fungi > Glomeromycota > Glomeromycetes > Diversisporales > Gigasporaceae > Gigaspora > Gigaspora rosea. The sequence goes on from QKWP01000031.1 coordinate 303,498, forward strand.
TCCTTATTGGCTAATTTACTGCGGATCGTCACATGACCCGAATTTTTTGCCATGGCTAGAGTACTCGAACCGGCCCGAATGGAGTTGTTTACACGATCGACACGTGATACGATCTGCAAACTCCGCCCCGAAATGTCACGGGATATTCAGCATCAGCCAAATTTAGCATCAGCCGTCACAACAAATGAATCCCTTGTGTTCATCCTTTTCAACTCCAATTCCTTTTTCATAATGATAACCAACACCATATAATCCACTAGAATTACCCATCTCTGCTAATTTTTGATAATAATTGAATGCTTTACATTCATCCTTTTCAACCCATTTTCCATATTGATAACAAATTGCAAGAATAAATTGAACTGTAGAGTTGATTGGATTATCTAAACAAAATTTGATAATAATTTCTTCTTCTTTATTAGAAATTGTTCTAATGTATCAAGAATTGAACGTGAAGATTTGTTCATACTTTCTTCATTATACAGATTACACATATCATTAACAATTTCGTTTAGAAAATCATGTGAAAAATCCTGTAAATTAATATCTTCTAAATACAATTGGGCTTCATTGCTGGCTATTTGATTAATATTTGATGAACACTCGATTTTTTCAGGTTGATTAACAAATAAGTTATTGCAATTTGACATTTTGACGACGCAAGAAAAGTAAGTCATCAAATTTATACGCAGAGTTATGTATTACATTGCACAACATGCATTTATTTTTTAGATGTTTTTATACTGTATTAGGACTTTTGTGTGATTGGCTGTAATGTTTTTAATTGAATTTTACATTATTCATAAGTTTAAGCACTTTTTCAAAGAAAACAAAATAAAATAAGAAAAATTGTATAGCAAGTTTTATTAGAGTTGTAGGGCTTTGTTTTCTTAAAAAGTAATTTTAATCATCTTTTAAAAAAAATTAGCATACTAGCTACTTCTCATATATCGTAATTACTTGAAAATGGACACAATGGAGGAATTCATTTCTTTTATTCTTCATAAGTAGCAGTCGACGCTATTTATGTTAAATCTTGTTATATTGTATTAATTGACTTAAAATATTAAATGTAACCAAAACTCGGATCTCATAATCCGTTAAAAATTGCAGTGATAAACTTTAAATAAATTTTCTATTGCCACTTTAATCATTGTTTATGAATCTATAACTCTAGAATATTTCAAACACATTTGGATATTTAAGGCATGTTTAGGTTGCTAGTGATTAACTCGTCAATTCGTTACTCGAATACTCGAATTTGTCATGATTCAAATTGTGTAATTTTAACTCGTGAGTCAAAATATATTATAAGACTTGGTAAATAAACTTTCCTTTGCCTAAATATACTCGCATTTGTAAATAGTTATTTAAAACTCAAAAAAATAGTTCGAATTGAGCAAAACTAGAAAAATTAAAAAAGAGTTAACTTGATCAAATAAATCAAACAAAACTCGTACATTTTGAGTTTAATTCACGTATCATTGGCAGACGTACCGAAAAATTAATTGCAATTAATTTTACAATATGCGCATACAATTTGCAATCAATTAAAAATTATCACAAAAATAATTGAAACTCAATTAATGAAGAAATAATTGAAATTAATTGCAATTAAAATTTTCTTTCATTATATCTCGTAGAGCACTGTACGCATTATCTGATGAGACACGATTTTTTTTCAGATATTGAAAAATTAAAAACGACATCGACATGTATTAATATACATGAAAGTAAAGAATATTTTAAACAATTAATAATATTATCGTTATTATTTGCTGTGGAAGAAACACCAAATTCAGTACATTGCTGATAAATCAACTCGAAATATTCATGCTTCGCATCTAAATGATTCATTAAATTCGTAAAGCCAGTTCCTTTTTTTTTGGGTTATTGTCTGTGATCCGGGAGGACATAAGTTACATTGATGCTTGCCGTCATCTATGGCTAAAAAAGCCCACTTGTTTGAAACGTTTGTATTCATTGAATCAATTGCAAAAACGAATAAAATGAGTGCACTATTTTGACGTGCGTGTCTTTAAAATTGTAATTTTCTTTTATTGTGTAAATTTATTTAACTCGATTCATTATTCAAGTTTGACGCAATAAATTAATATAATCATGACGTGCGTGTTTTTAAAATTGTAATTTTCTTGTGTTATGTAATTTATTTAACTCGATTCATTACTCAAGTTTGACGTAATAAATTAATATAAACTTGGCGGCGAATATATGAAATGCAGGCTAATTACGTGCGCCACCAATCAATTGAGTTCGAAAAATTGCTCCCACAATCAATTATTCGGTAGGCCTGATCATTGGGGTGTGCGGTGTACTATGTAAATCAAACCTATATGTAGTTAGTGAATATCTTTAAAATTTTAAATAGATGCGCAGCTTAACGGTTCGAGTAGACCGTTATTACTTCTTTGCAAACAAAGTTATAGAGCCATTTTTTTTTAAAAAGAAATTAAATTAAGCCTTTTTTTATTTTTAAGAAAAAAAAAAAATATAATTATTGCAAATTTTTAAATTGATGCATAGCTCTAACGGCTTGATAGTTTCAGAAAAATTTGGCATTATGTCTCTACAAAAATTATAATATTCTAAATTTTTTTTTTAATTATCATTTACATATCTGAAAATCTTGATTAATAATAAATTTTATTATATAGCCACTTATAGTTTTGATTTACATAGTATGCATGAGTTTTAGCACGAGTCCAACCATTAAAATTACTCCCTAGATTTTTGAATTAATAGAATCATTTAAAATCACTATTAAAAAATCATTTAATAAAGTCAGCATTATATTGCTTTAATAATTCAATATATATTTATGGACAACATTGCATTATTTATTTATAAGCAATGTTTTCTTAAATAGTTGCTGATCATCTTAAAACTACTTAATTAAAAGAACATTCACTTTAGTCGGATATATATATATATAAATAATGATCAATGATTACAGTAATGATGTAATGATATATAAAATAACTAAATAATGCCTTTTATCCTTATTTTTCTTCAATAAAATGTTTTCCTTCAAATCTTAAAGATCAAGTTATAAAAATTATATCTTATTTTTTATCTGCTATTCTCAAATATATGCAAATGAAATTATTAACAATGTATAGCATTATTATTAAATTTTACAGTGGACTCGAATCGATATCATCAACAATCTTTCCATATTACTGTGAAATTGATTAATTTTCAATAATTATTAGTGAAAATTGTACAATGAAATTGCATGAAATAGCTTTGTGATTATTAAAAAAAAATAAAAATACATCATATGAACTTAGTTTATTTTTTCGCAGAACTTTTATTTTTAACGCGTTTTGGGTCTTATTTTAAATTTGAATGTTGCGAATGGAATTATCACTGATTGTATTAAATCTTAAAATGTTAAACTAATTAAAAACATGACATCTTTATTCTCATTTGTCATTAAGTCTTACATATCAAAACATATCGATTAAATAATAAAAATTTCAATGTAAAATATCGATTAAATAATAAAAGTTTCAAAGTAAACATATTGTTTAAATAATAAAATTTAAATATAAATTTCATTATACTTTTTTTAATTACATTTAAATTTAAAAATTAATGGGTGCGCATAATCATTTTTGATTAATCAAGTAAGTATATTAATAAATAGTTATGGTTAATTATTAAATTAATAAAATACTAATCATTCGTATTTAGGCCATGCAAAATTAATTAGTTGGTTTACAATATCATGTCGGGTCAAATTTGGAAACTTCTAAAAAAGCTTTTTTATATGTTTTGATAATAAATAATTTTTTATAAAATTTTATATATGAAATTTAATGGCCGTGTGGGCATGCATGTTAAATTTCTTGTTAAGAAAATTAAGTAATTAAATTTGTATTTCCTTAATTAAATTTGTATTACCTTAATTAAATTTGTATTTCTTTAATTAAATGTATTTTCTTAATTAAATTTGTATTTCCTTAATTAAATTTGTATTTCCTTAATTAAATTTGTACTTCCTTAATAAAATTTGTATTTCCTTAATTTAGAAACATTATTGATTTTTTTCCAAAGCTTTACTAATAAATATTTATTCGTCTTTTTTTTTTTTTATTGAAAAAATTACAATTAATCGTTTAATTGTTTAGCCAAATTGACTTTTAATACCAGTTTAGAAAATTTTAGATTAACGGTCAACAACATTCGGTTTAAACTGAATAAAGTTTTATGCGGTTAATGATTCAATTAATATCATTACTGCTTGAGATTTCTTAAATTCTTAGAGATAGGCCAAGGTCAAATGTATTTCCTTATTTACCCAATGAGATAAAAAAAGTGAAAATTTCCAATAATGATGTTTAAACTTATTTCGGATAAATTTCAGGAAGGAAATTTGATTAAATTCTTTAAATATCGATCTTGGTTTAGCCTTGTTACAAAAGTGATGGAACTTTTGCTCTAATTAATCCAAATAGTGATATGGTTTTAGTAAATTATAATCCTGCAAGTTATAATTAAAATTATTATGCCTTACCTAAACCATCTAATAAGAGTGATTCTTAAAAGAAAAGTTAAAGAATAGGAGCTTCATATGTGCTCCCGTATTTTTTTGATTTCAGCTTTATTGCTAAAAATGGGTTAATGTTATTTTAATAAAGTTGATGTAAATTTCTTTAAATTTTACAAATTTACTTATACTAGAATGTATCACAGCTAATCTAAAAAACTTTATTTTTTGTAAAGAAATTAAATTTGATGATGATACATTTGGTAATTTTAATGGATACCAATAAAAGAAATTATTATAAGCTTGGTAATATCTGAACTTTCTGGAGGATAAGATTTGATTAGTGGTAAAGGTTGTGGTTGTATTTTACTACTAAAACTTTTTATATGATTATTCAAACTTATTACAGTAATTCAATGAATAAATTTAATAAATATATTCAATAAATCTTTTAATTAATTAATTTAGTTGGTAAACATTAACTGCTGAGGCTATTTCTGAATATTTGCATCGTCCCTTATATGCTGTCAGTATAATACTTAAGAATTAGAAGATAAGTTAAGTAAAGTTCTTGAAGTTGCAGGCATTTTGAATATTGTAACTCTCATTGACAAAGGTCTGTATGGTATTACTCTTTTGTCAATTAAAAATGTAAAATTTGTCGTAAGTTAAAAGGGCCCATTTTTACATATAGTTTATTTTGAGATAATTGAGTTTAATCATTTGTTTTGATTTTCGGACTGATCCGGGATTAATCAAATGTCATGATTTTGATTGGTTAAAAGGTAACAGGTGACTATCGGGTAACCTCGTGATGTGCTTGCCCTACGCAGCCTCGAGGTAAGACCGTCCCAAATATGGAAAATGGTTACACAAATGTTGGATGATTGTCACATGCTAACCAGCCAATCAAAATCATTAATTTTAAAAAAAAATTAAGCGACGAAACGAACAAAAATCAAAGAAATTTAATTAAAATTTATATTAAAATTCAAAGTAAATATCACTGAATATTATTACATGTAGAGAATCATATCTTTATTGATTTCGATCATTTTAAACTATATTCTATATTAAGTTATAATCATCGTTAATTTAAAAACTTTAATAATCTCTATATTCGATTCTACAGTATATCTAATAAACTTGAAAGTTTCATATTACAGTACCGTGTACTCTTATTCGATTGAAGAGACCTTAAGTATTCAAAATTTTGCTCCACACATCTTATTACATATTATACCTGCTTAAATCTCTTACTACATCCTAAAATCTCTTATAACAAAACCAAAAAAAAAAAAAAA
>QKWP01000031.1:310408-409858 GCA_003550325.1 Gigaspora rosea
AATATGTAATAAGATGTGTGGAGCAAAATTTTGAATACTTAAGGTCTCTTCAATCGAATAAGAGTACACGGTACTGTAATATGAAACTTTCAAGTTTATTAGATATACTGTAGAATCGAATATAGAGATTATTAAAGTTTTTAAATTAACGATGATTATAACTTAATATAGAATATAGTTTAAAATGATCGAAATCAATAAAGATATGATTCTCTACATGTAATAATATTCAGTGATATTTACTTTGAATTTTAATATAAATTTTAATTAAATTTCTTTGATTTTTGTTCGTTTCGTCGCTTAATTTTTTTTTAAAATTAATGATTTTGATTGGCTGGTTAGCATGTGACAATCATCCAACATTTGTGTAACCATTTTCCATATTTGGGACGGTCTTACCTCGATACGCAGCCTCGTGTAATTTTTCCTTTACATTACCTTGATTTTTTATTATGCAAATCGACTTTCCTTTATAATTGAAAAATGTCAATCATGCCAAAATTTATATGAATCTAATAAAAACTCATTTTTCAAAAAATTGTAAAAATGGGCCCTTTTAACTTGGGACACCCCATATATCCATATATATAATACATATAAATTATATATTTTTCATCAAGTAGTTGATATTTTATTGGAACAAAGAAGTAAAAATGATGTGAACCGCACTGCTTTGGTGACAATATTCCTAAGATCATTAGAATATCATCAAGGGATTTCCTTTCTTACAACAATCTGATTATTGCAATTATTTTTGTTAATTGAAAATTTCTGGACATTTATTTACAGCAGCTTTATCCAATTTATATAGTTGAAAGGTTCATAAGGCTTTTCATTCCGTGAGCTCCCTCGTTTTGTCAATTTAATTAGATTATATCAATTTTTGTGCATACGTATTAATGCACAATTTTTACACCGAGGTTTAGTATAATCTTAAAATATGACAACCTTGATGAATTAGCACGTGACCAAGTTTGGCACATTTACTTAGATTGTGAAGATGGTAAAGATAAAAGTCAAGTCGATATTAATAAATTAAAAGAGCGACAATTGAATGGTAGAGAAATAAAAAATGCTGCTCGAATTGCAAAGGTATAATACTATAATTTCATTATTATCGATACGCTAGCATTTGCAAAATTTAAAATTTGCCGGAAGGATTTTTGTATTTTATATCACTTCCAGAAAGAATAAATTTTATTCAAATTAAATTGCTTATCAAAAAAACACAATTTTTTGACATAACTAGGCTATCAGATATTTGATTTTATGCACGTCTGATATTTATGAATGGCATTTACAAAATATTTCATTTCTTGATTATTGCTACAAAATCAGATTCTTATGCTGTTATCACTACATCACATTTAGACAAAATCTTGGATATTTCCATAAAGAACCTTTAAGTATTCTGAATGGTTATTTCATAAAGATTTGTATGAGAGCTGTTAAGAATTATTGAATTGATTGTCTATTTTCATTGTTAAGTTTATAGTTTTTAAATCATTAGAAAATAGTATGAATTTTCTCCAATAAAGCTTAGAAATTTTCCTACTATATAATATGTATTCGGATTTTTATGACCCTTTATATTATCATCTATTGGAATTATTACAAGTGTGTTTTAAAACCATATTTTGGAAAGTAACATTTGTCATACTAAAAAATCATGGGATAAAAATATGAAACTTTCATAATAGATATGACATTTATGTAAAATTTAATTAGTGGCATTATAAATTATTTTAGGATTTTAGACCCTCACAAGCGGAAAGTAATAAAATTTTGAATGATGAATTTTTAAGTAATGCCATCTAATCACAAAATATTTTTTTTAATAATTTATTAAGCATAAATGAAAAATTTATTAAAGCTTTTATTTAATAATGGATAAAAATAAAATTGACGAAAGGTAAAAAAAAAAAAAAAAAAAAAAAAAAAAAAAAAAAAAAAAAAAAAAAAAAAAAAAAAAAAAGAAAAAAAAAAAAAAAAAAAAAAAAAAAAAAAAAAAAAAAAAAAAAAAAAAAAAAAAAAAAAAAAAAAAAAAACAATTGCATAATAGCAGTTATGAATAAATTATACTAAAAAGTTATAATTCTGCGTTTGTAAAAATTCAGTGTATTTTTAAACTTAAATATATACAGTAAACTGGCAACGGATGAAAATAAAATACATTGTGTAAAATATTTATACTTTCCTAAATCTATATCTCTTTTTTATTGATATATCTTGAGCCTGCTATAGAGAGGCTTATTAAAGAATGATTTGGCCATTTTTATATTACTATTAAAACGGGGACGAAGCCACTAACATATGCACATAAATTCAATACGATTCATACTAGCGGGTGTGCTCTTGTTTTTTTTTATTAAAGCTTAATTTCATAATAAATAAACCCATATATTAAAGTTTAAATTTATAATTTAAACATAATTGTTTAGCAAAATATATCCGGAACTTCTATATCACCAGCAGTTTTTTTACGTATATTTTTGATAACCTCGCACAAATTCTGTTATAATATATTGTTTGCTTATATAACTTTTCGGTAATCTTAGGTAACTTTTTATTGATCACATAGCTCGAATAACTCGACCAGCCATTTTTTTGAATCGAGTAATTTTTAACTCTTGAGTTAAAATATATTACCTATTTAATAAGATTTGAGAAAAAATATTCCTTTACCTATCGGAATATGAAATATGCTCGTCATTGTAAATAGTAATTTAATTTTTAAAATTCAAAAAATAATTCGAATTATTGTACAGTTTTTTATGATACGAATGTCTAATTTTTTTCCATATTATTCAGTGTGAAATTAAATCGGACTTTACAATGATTGGTTAGGTTTGTTTAATATTTTTCTGATCACATATTAAATATAAAATTTGATTGGCCGATCAAACATAACATTTAATATATGACCAGAAAAATATTCACGATATTGATATTTACCTCACCAATAACTATAAATGATTAACTCGATCAAATGATTCAAGCAAAACTCGTACACTTTGAGTTTAATTCGCGATTAATGAGTTTTAGCATGAGTCCAACCATAAAAGTTGCACACTAAATTTTTGCATGAATGAATCATTTGAAATCACTATCAAATTAATCGGTTAATAAAATCAGGATTACTTAATAACTTTATATATATTTACCTACAATATTGTGTTATTTATTTATAAGTGGCCTGAACATCTTGAAACTATTTTATTATAGCTCAAATTTATAGTATGATATGATATAATAATTAATATTACTGTGTCTTGATTTGAAAATATAAGCTCTGCTAAGAATTACATAAATTTAAATACTAAATCTAAAAAAAATAAAAATCACTAAAAAAAGTTTAAATTTTTATAACAAATTTTAATATCAGCTACTACAATTAATTTAAACTAAGTTCTTTAAATTATTACATGGTTATTTATTATAATTTATATAAGCTTTAAAATGTATAGTCAAATATATAATTGATACGTATTTTGCGATATAACCTGTCACAAATAATAGGATTTCATATATAATACCTAAATATATTAAATAGATTAACTATCACATAAATCAATACAATTCATGGCTATTGGATTTGTTAATATTTTATTAAAACTTGATTTCTTATTAAAATATATGCATATATAAAGTATAATTTTTAATAAATACATAATAATAAACTTATATAATAAAATTTAAATTTATCATTTAAACAAACCTGATTTCTTAAATATCATCCGGAACTTCTATAATACTAGCACTTTTAGAGATACCCAGTTTTGATAATTTAAACCAAATTTCTGATATATTATATGGTTTGCTCGTATATATATTGTTTAAATTTTCACTAATAATAGATGAATTTTTGTTGATTTCATCACTAGCTAAGAATTGCTTTTTTGTATTTCTATTGTTACTCTTATTTTTGATAATTCTTTCTAAAAATTGGTTACTTTTACTAATTCTCAACCATTCATTTAATATAGTAATTATTTTTTTAATACTAGGCCGTTTTTCTGGATCAGAATTCATGCAATGATTTGCCAATTCAATATAGCAATCAGGAGTACCAGGTGCAAAATTTGGTCGTAATCCATTACAAATCTTAACTACCAGATCAAAATCAAATTTATAATCATTAAAAGACCTTTGTCCAGTTGTCATCTCGACCATAATAATTCCAAATGAATAAATATCTGATGCTTCTGTGTATGGCTTTTTTTGAAAAAGTTCTGGTGCAATATAAGGTAAAACTCCATGAATACGTTCCTCTTCTTCTTTTTCGTCGAGTGGTTTTGATAAACCTAGATCAGTAATATATGCTTCATAATTTTCTTTTAGCAAGATATTTCCAGGATGTAAATCTCGATGTAAATATCCTTTTGAATGCATATGATAAAGATTAGACGCAATTTCATAGAGTATTTTTAATTTAATTTTCCATTCAAATTTAAAGATATTAGTAAGGTTTTTACTTAATGATCCATATTTTGCATAACTGAGCACTAAAATATAGTCATTTGTTTTTTCATCTCTAGATATTCCCAAATATTGTCCTAAACTATGACAAACCATTAACTAAAAAAAATAAATTAAATTAATTTGAAATATTCGAAATTAAAAATAAATATCAAAATTTCCTAAACAAATACCTCATTTAAAAATGATTCTTTATTTTTATTAGAATCCTTTACAACCTTAATTGCTACTTCTTCATAAATTCCATATTGTTTTAGATATCTTGTTTTAAAAACAGTAGAAAACGCTCCTTTGCCTATTTCTTCAGTATTTTCAAATTTGTCATATTGTATCCAATGAAAAAATTCTTGTTTTTCTGCAGTAGTAATTTTTTCAGCAATGGCTGATTTTAAATACCATTCAAAAGCAATATCAATATTCTTTTCAACAATAATTCCTTTCCGGTAAAATTCACCAACATAATAGATTGAATCAGGATCCCCTATTTCCGCTGATTTTTTGTAATATTCAAGCGCTTTCTTTTCGTCCTTTTCAACACCTTTTCCACAATGGTAACAAGTTCCAACGTTAAATATTCCGACAGGATTTCCCATCTCTGCAGCTTTTTGATAATATATGAATGCTTTATGTGCATCCTTTTCAACACCAATTCCTTTTTCATAACAATAACCAACACTATTTATTCCGTAAGCGTCTTCCATCTCTGCAGCTCTTTGAGAATACAAGAATCCCTTATGTTCATCCTTTTCAACTCCAGTTCCGTATTGATAACAATATCCAACACTACGTGTTCCTCTAGCATTCCCCATCTCAGCAGATTTTTGATAATAAATGAATGCCTTATGTTCATCCTTTTCGACTCCAATTCCTTTTTCATAATGACACCCAACATTACATAATCCACCAGAATTACCCACCTCTGCTAATTTTTGCTGATAATTGAATGCTTTACCTTCATCCTTTTCAACCCATTTTCCATATTGATAACAAATTGCAAGAATAAATTGAACTGTAGAGTTGATTGGATTATCTAAACAAAATTTATAAATAATTTCTGGATTTTGCTTCTTCTTTATTAGAAATTGTTCTAATGTATCAAGAATTAAACATGAAGATTTGCCTTTCTTACTTTCTTCATTATACAGATTACACATATCATTAACAATTTCGGTTAGAAATTCATGTGAAAAATCCTGTAAATTAATATCTTTTAAATACAATTGAGTATCATTGCTGGCTATTTGATTTATATCTGATGAACACTCGATTGTTTCAGGTTGATTTACAAATAAGTTATTGCAATTTGACATTTTGACGCAAGAAAAGTAAGTTGCATATCGATATAGTTGCATCAAATTTATACGCAGAGTTATGTATTACAGTATTACATTGCACAACTAGAGTTTTTATACTGTGTTAGGACTTTTGTGTGACTAACTGTAATGAACAATTGAATTTTATGTCTAAACCTTGTTATATTGTGTTACTTTGACTTAAAATATTAAAAGTAACCAAAAATTCGGATCTCATAATCCGTTAAAAATTGCAGTGTAAACTTTAAAATAAGTTTACTATTTCTACTTTAATCAAAGTTGGTGTATTTATAACTCTAGAATATTTCAAGCACATTTGGATATTTGAGGCATTACTAGGTTACTAGTGATTGGTCTTATCAATTAGTTACTCGAATACTCGAATTTATCTTGATTCTAATTGTGTAATTTGTAACGAGTCAAAATATATTACATATTTAATAAGACTTTGAAATAAACTTTCCTTTGCCTATCGGAATATGAAATATACTCGGCTTTGTAAATAATAAATTAACGATTAAAACTCAAAAACATAATTCGAATCGGTTAAAACTTGAAAAACTAAAAAGAATTAATTCGATCAAATAAACCGAGTAAAACTCGTACTCTTTGAGTTTAATTCGAGATTCATGAGTTTAGCACAAATTTAACCATTAAATTATTCACTAGATTTTTTCAATAATAGAATCATTTAAAATCACTATTAAGTAAATCATTTAATAAAAGTCAGCATCATATTGCTTTAATAATTTAATATATATTGACGAACAACATTGGGTAATATATTTATAAGCAATGTTTTTTCTTAAACAGTTGCCTGATCATCTTGAAACTATTTAATTAAAAGAACATTCACTTTAATTTACTGATATATATATAAAAGAAATAATGATCAATGATTACAGAAGTGATGTAATGAGATTATTAACAATGTACAAATCGATATCAGCAATTTTTCCATATTACCTGTGAGGATGAATGAATAATTATTAGTGAAAAACGTACTGTGATTAATGAAGTGCTTTTATTGGCGATCTTATTTTAAATTTGAATGATGCGAATGAGAATTATCGCTGATTGCATTAAATCTTATAAGGTTAAACTAATTAAAAACATAACATCTTTATTCTCATGTTTTTGTATAACATATCATATCTAAACTAATAAAAAATTTCAATGTAAAAATATCAAAATAATAAAAATTTCAATGTAAACATATCGCTTAAATGATAAAAATTTAAATAAAAATTTCGATAAACTTTTTTTAATAACATTTAAATTTAAATTTATTGGATGCGCATAAACATTTTTGATTAATCAAGTAAGTATATTAATAAATAGTTATGGTTAATTATTAAATCAGTAAATAATAATAATCATTCGCATTTAGGCCATGTAAAATTTAATTAGTTGGTGTACATTTTCCAGTGGGTCAATTTGAAAACTTTTAAAAATGATTTTTTATATGTTTTAATAACAAATAATTTTTTGTAATTTTTTATAAAATTTTATTCATGAAATTTAAAGGCCGTGTGTGCATGTTAAATTCATGATTTGTATGCCATTAATTTAGACAAATTATTAATTTTTTTTAAAGCTTTAATAATAAAGATTTTATTGTCTTTTTTTTTTATTGAAAAAAATTACGATTAATTATTAAATTATTTAAACAAATTGACTTTTAATACTAGTTTCGAAAATTTTGGATTAACGGTCAACGCCATTCGGTTTAAACTGAATAAGATTTATGCGGTTAATGATTCAATTAAAATAACTACTGTTTGATATTTCTTAAATTTTTAGGAATGGGCCAAAGTCAAATATATTTCCTTATTTAACCAATGAGATAAAAAAAGTGAAAAATTCAAGAAATGATGGTTAAACTAATTTCGGAATAATTCCAGGGAGGAAATTTGCCTAAATTCATTAAATATCAATCTTGGTTTGGTCCTACTTATTATAAAATTGATGGAACTTTTACTCTAATTAATCCAATTTGTGATAAGTATTTAGCAAATTGTACTCCTGCAACCATCTAATAAGGGGGATTCTTCAAAAAGAAAAGTAAAAGAAGAGGAGCTTTAATGTGCTCCACATATTTCTTTGATTACAGCTTTATTGCTAAAAAAATGTGTCAGATTTATTTTGGTAAATTGATTTAAATTTACTTACAATTGAATGTATTACTTTTTTTGTAATGAAATTAAATATTATTATATGCATTTGATGATTTAATAATAAATACCAATAAAAAGAAATTATTATGAGTTTGGTAAATTCTGAACTTTTTGGAGGATTTGATTTGATTAGTGGTAAAGGTGGTGATTGCAATTTTTTTATTGCACGGGCCTCCTGAATGTATTTTTACAAATAAACCTTTTTAAATGATTATTCAAACTTATAGTTAATTCAATGAATTAATTTAATAAATTTATTTAATGAACTATTTAATGAATTAAATTAGTTGGTAAACATTAACTTCTGAAGCTTTTTCTGAATATATGCATCGTCCCTTATACGCTGTCAGTGTAGCACCTAAAGAATTAGAAGATAAATTAAGTGAAATTCTTGAAGTTGCAAGTATTTGGAATGCTGTATGGTATTATTCTTTTATCAATGCAAACAAATGTAAATTTTGAAATATTAAATTTATATATCTATACATATAATACATATAAAAATATTTTATTTTATTTATTCTATTAAATAGTTGATATTTTCTTGGAACAAAGAAGTAAAAATGATGTAAACACAAAGTTTTGATAGGAATATTACTAATATAATTAGAATATCATCAAGGAATTCTCTTTCTTACAGCCAATCGTGGTATGTATGATTATTGTAATTATTTTTGTTAATTGAAAATTTCTGGACATTTACTTACAGTGTTTTATCCAATTTATATGGCTGAAAGTTTAATAAGCCTTTCATTCCGTGAGCTGCCTTTCATTTTGTCAATTTAATTAGATTATCTCAATTTCTATGTGTACAGTATTAATGCACAACTTTTATACTGAGGATAAGCATAATTTTAAAATATGGCAACCTTGATGAATTAGCACGATCCAAAGTTAGAAGCACTTTCTTAGATTGTGAAGATGGTAAAGATAAAAGTCAAGTCGGTATTGATAAATTAACTGTGACAATTGAATGGCAGAGTAATAAAAACTGCTGTTCGAATGGCAAAGGTATGACACTATAATCGTTATCCTAGCATTTGCAAAATTTAAAAATTTGCTGGATAAGTTTTTGTATTTTATATCACTGCCAGAATGAATAAATTTTATTCAGATTAAAAAGTTAATAAAAAAAAACAATTTTTTTCCATAGCTAGGCTATCAGATATTTTGATTTTATGCACGTCTGATGCTTATGAATGGCATTGACAAAATATTTCATTTCTAGGCTATTGCCATAAAAGCAGATTCTGATGTTGTTATCACTATATAACATTTAGAAAAAATCTTGGATTTTTAAATAATCTTTGAGTATTCGAATGGTTATTTCATAAAGATTTATATGTGAGCAGTTGAGAATTATTGAATTGATAGTCTATTTCATTGTTAATTTCTTAGTTTTTAAATTATTAGAAAATAGTGTTTGTTTGAAATGAATTTTCTCCAATAAAGCTTAGAAAATTTCTTACTACAGTGCCCGCCGTAAGTATCCGACCCGGTGTAACTTCACGTGCATTGTACATACAACCTTAAAATTTTCTCACGACAAACAATGATGCAAATGCTGATCATTCTTACCATTTGCAGGCAATTTATCCATTTACCAGAGCAATGTTCTCCGCCCAAATTCTGAACCTTTAAAATGCCTCTTCCGCAGCATAAGCGATATGAAATCATTTTTTTGCACTATCATTCCAAAGGTCCGAAGCTTGGGCTTGGTGCTACAGCAAAGATTGTAGGCTGTAGTAAGTCTACTGCGCTTTATTGGGTAAAAAAATGGGGGGAAACAAAAAATTTAAATGATGAACAAAAACCTGGTCGAAATCGGATCACCACTCCGCGGCAAGATGCAAAAATCTTTAAGCTTGCAAGTGACAAAGAAAATGTAACTGCTGTTGAAATACAACAGGAAATGGAAAAACGGAATGTTAGCATTAGTGTACGCACTATTCAAAAGCGTCTACGTGAAGGTGGGGCAAAATATATGGTGAAACTTTCCAAACCACTTCTCACAGAGAAGCACAAAGAGAAACGGCTAAAATGGGCAAAAGATCATCAGGATTTCGACTGGGACCAGGTAATATTTACAGATGAAAGTACATTCCGTTTGAATCAACCGCATCCAAGAACCTGGCAGTGGTCTGGGCGGCGTAAATTATGGCGGTCCGTGAAGCATCCGTTGAAGCTCAACGTGTGGGGTTGTTTTTCGTCTTCGGGCTTTGGCAAGCTGATTTACTTTCAGCACAACTTGAATGCCAAATATATGGTTAAGATATATGAACAAGGTCTCCTCCCGTCTGCTGAGCTTCTTTTTGGGGCCAATTCGGATAAATGGATTTTGCAAGAAGACAACGACTCGAAGCATTGTGCAACTTTGTCAAAGGATTGGAAGGAAGAAAACAACGTCAAGGTTCTTCCATGGCCATCTGTTTCCCCCGACCAAAATCCTATTGAAAATGTTTGGAGATTGTTAAAAATTAAAATAGCAAGAAAAAAAATTAGAACTCTTGCAGGATTAAAATCGTGTTTGGTAAAAGAGTGGAATGCATTAACCTGTGAACTTGCTACTAAATTAGTCCGTAGTATGGAAAGGCGGGTTGAGGCTTTAATTGAAGCCAATGGGGATTACACAATGTATTAGTAGTCTAAATGAATCATGTATTTTTTAATAAAAAAAAAATAAAGTTTTATTTTGCCTCTCTTTGTGTTATAGGGGGTCGGATACTTACGGCGGGCATTGTATATAATATGTATTCGGATTTTTATGACCCTTTATAAGTTATTATAAAACATACCTTAGAAAGTAAAATTTTTCATACTCAAAATCATGGGAGATAAATATGAATCTTTCGTAATAGATATTACATTTAGGCAAAATTCAATTGGTGGCATTATAAATATTTTAGGATTTAAGACCCTCACAAGTGAAAAGTATGAATGATGAGACATTTTTAAGTAATGGCATCCAAATCACAATATATATACATTTTTCATAATTTATTAAGCTTAAATGAAAAATTTTTTATTTATAGTTGTTTTCATAAATTGTGAGGCATCTGATAAAAAATTGGGTAAAATTTTTTTGACCAATTCGATTATAATTGTGATTTCGGAACAATAGATTCAATAATATATAACGATAAATTGATATCTACACCTAATTTAAGATCAACTGTCCAATATCCAATATTATGGAGTATCTTTAATTTAATTTCCATTCAAATTTAAAATTATTAGTAAGGTTTCATTTAATGATCCATATTTTGCATAACTAAGTACTAAAATATAGTCATTTATTTTTTCATCTCTAGATATTCCCAAATACTATGACAAGCTTCTAATTAAAAAAAAAAATAAATAAATTAGTTTGAAATATTCGAAATTAAAAAAAAATAAATTTTAAATTTTTTTTAAAAAATGGTTCTTTATTTTTATTAGAATACTTTAAATCTTAATGTATTGTTCATATGACCCATATTGGTTAAAATATTTTGTTCTAAAAACGGCAGAGAAAGCTCCTTTTCTTATCTTTTCAATATTTTCAAAATTATCATATGGTATCTAATGAAAAAATTCTTCTTTTTTTTTACAAGTATATTGTTCAGTAATGGCTGATTTTAAATACCATTCAAAAGCAATATCAATATTCTTTTCAGATATTTCCTTGACGGTAAAATTCACCGACACAATACATTCCATCAGCATTCTTATTTTCGCTGATTTTTTATAATATTCAAACGTTTCTTTTCATCTTTTTCAGCTCCAATTCCATTTTTATACCAATTTCCAACTATAGTTGTTAGACGAAACCTTTTTTGCTTGGTGACAAAAGACGAAACCTAAGCCCCAAAATGACGAAACCTCAAATTCTGCTGACGAAAGACGAAACTCCCACTAAAAAAAAAAAAAAAAAAAAAAAAAAGCGGATGGCTAGAATTTTATGATAATAGTAAATCCCTACTTCTTTTGCGAAAAAATCACTACTAAAAATCTGAGAAAATTTGTTTTTGATGGAGCTATCAATAAAAATATTAAAATAATCATAATTTCAAATATTTAACTCATCGATAAATCATTAATGAGGCTTTTATTTATATATTAATACTTAAAGTGTTTATTGACTTGTACGTATATTTATGTTTTAAAAAGCCGTTTACAATAATTATAAATATATAGTTAAATAAGCAACTAGTATCTTAATTTATTATATTTAATACTGAAGATGTTTATTGGCTTGGCCCAGCTTGTATATTAAGGTTTTTTAAAAAGCCAATTACAGAAATTATAGATAGCAAATAAGCCATTAGCATCTCTCAACTATATGTTTAATGTGAAGATGTTTATTGGCTTGACCCGGCTTGTATATTTAAGTTTTAAATGCCAATTACAGAAATTTTAAACAACAAATAAGCCATTAGCATCTCTTAATTATTATATTTAATGCTGAAGATGTTTATTGGCTTAACCCGGCTTGTATATTTAGTTTTAAAAAGCCATTAGAGAAAATTATAAATAGGCAAACAAGCCATTAACATTTCTAAATATTTAATGTAATAAAATTAGTAAATTTATCGATTCAACCAATTTTTCTCTTGAAAACTTTAAGACACAGCAATAAAATTTAATTTCATAATTAAATTATCGATTCAACCAATTTTTCTCTTGAAAACTTTTAAGATACAGTAAAAAGTTTAATTTTATAATTCAAATTAATAGCTTTAAAATTTGATACATAAGTAATTATCTAGCAAATAATAAACTTTTTAAAAATTTATAATATTGTTACCATATAGTTCCGAAATTAAGCACCACCTTCTCTATAATTATATTATTAAATATAAATTACTTATAAAAATCATTTATTTTAGATTTATATAAAAGAGTTCTGATGAAGAAGTTAGTATTGCATCAACTTCAAATATAGATAAAGGTAAAAAAAGTAGTTAAAAATATTGGTCGTCCAGAAGGTCCTGTTTGGAGTTATTTTACAAAAGGAAAACAAGTTGGAAAAGGAAAATATGAAGCAACATGTAATTTTTGTGAAGAAACTTGGAATCATAGTAACCTAGTGAATTAGTAAATCATTTAGCTAATCACTGTCAAAAAGCTAATTCAACAATTATTTGTCAGTTTCTTACAAAAATTCTTTCTATTAATTCTGAATAAGGGGAATCTAGTAAAAAAAGAAAGATTAATAGTCAAGGACCACTTGATCAATATGTTAGTTTAATAAAATTAGATAATCAAAAAATTAAAAGAATTCATCTTGCTTGGTCTAAAGCTTTTACAATATGTGGAATTTCATGGCAAATTATTGAAAATCCCTTTTTTATAGAAGCTTTAAAAGAAATGAATTTATTATATGAACCACCTACACGACAACTTTTGTCTAATAATCTGTTAGAGCAACAATTAGCAATAGTTAATCATAAAATGGATAAAATTTTTAAACAATATTCAAATTTAACATTGGGTAACTATATTTATTATAATTTATTATTATTTTTCGCAATTAATCTGTATAAAATATTATAATAACTTATAAATTATTAATTTAGCATTAGATGGGTGGAATAGTAAAAAAAATAATTCTTATTGGAATTTTATAGTTATTACACCAGAGCGTAAAGAATATTTATATAAACTTTGTGATTTTTCAAATGAGAGCCATACTGCAAAGTTTTTAGCTAATAAAATTGAAGATGTTTTGGATTCAATTGGAGCAGAACATTTTGCAGTGATAATGGGGCTAATATTAAACTTGCTTGAAATATGGTTACTGCACAATATCCATATATTTTTAGTATTAGATGTATTGCACATGCAATAAACCTAGTTGCACAAGATATTTTAAAAAATGAGTGGGCTGATAAATTAATAAAAAATGCAATATATTATATAATTTTTTTAAATCTTCACATCAAGCAGGTATGTATTATAATTTTATTATTTAAATAATTTAAATTTATTTAATATAAAATTTATATACTTATAAATTAAAGGAGCAGAAATAAGATTATTAATAGAAGAATATAAAATTGATGGAGGTGGTCTTAAAAATTATTCAAAAACTAGATGGACTACTGCAAGTGATTCAGTTGAAAGTGTAATACTGTAATACATTTAGAAAAAGTTTTAAAAAAGGTAATTTATTATAGATATATTTAGTATAAGTAAATATATAAAATTATTATAAAATTATAATATCTAAAAACTATTTATTTTAAGCTAAATAAAAACTAACTTTTACTCTAATTCAAACTATTTATAAATTTGGTTAAATTAATTTAAATATTTAATTTTAATAAATTATAATTTTATACTAATTATATATATCTATTTATATTAAATATTAACTAAAATGTTTTAATTATAATTAATTTATTTTAGATTGCTGAAGATAATATTTTAACAAATGACCAAATTAATAATATTATTAATCGTTATACTTTTTTTAATTATTTAAAAATACTAAATTTTGTTTTATTATCTTTAAAAAAATCTATTTTATTATTAGAAAGCAAATGTGCAAATCTTGGTGATTGTTATTTAAGCTTAGCAAAATCTGCTGCTACAATTAAAAAATTACCAATTCATCAACAACCTGAATTTCGTAGATATTGTTTTAGTATTATAAACAAAAGATTTAAAGAATTTGATGATGATTTATATTTGTTAGGATATTTTTTAACACCAAATTTTCGAAGTAAGTATATTTTAAATATAAACTATTTTAAATTATCAATTATTTTATTAATTTTATAATTTAGATCTTGGATTTAAAAAAGGGCAATTTTCTAGAATTATTTTAATAGTAGGCACAATATGGCAAAAATTAAATAATAATTGTACTAGTGGTAATATTATAGCAGCCCATCTTCGTTTATATAAAGAAAATAAATATCCTTATGATGCATCATATACTCAAGGACACGATACACCATTATTATGGTGGAATTCTTTAGAACCTGAACCAAATTATTTACAAGAAATAGCATTAAAAATTTTAGCTATTACTCCTAATAGTGCATCTTGTGAAAGAAATTTTTTTTTACTTACTTGATTAACTGGAAACAAACGTATTCAACTTAGTACTGAAAAATTAGAAACTATAGCAAAATTATGCACTTTTTATAATTCTAATGCTAAAAAAGAACTTTCATACTTTGCTAATGAAATGGCTGAAGAGGAATTATTAAAAATATTAAAGCAAACAAATAGTAAAACATTTGAAAAAACTTTAAAAAAAGAAGACTTTGATAAAAAAATATTATTTAATGATTATTTAGAATCAAATTCAGATTCAGATTCTTTATCTCAAAGTAATATAAAAACTAAAGAAGATTTGGTTTTATTTTTGGAAAAAGGGTTAGATTTAGATGATCGAATTTTTATTGATGATTTGGAAAAATTTCCTGATGATAATGATAGTGATAATGACTATTTATCAGAAAATAATGAACCTATAGAAAATAATGAAGAAAATCAAACTTTTGAGCCTGAAGATTATGATTGGAACCCAGAAGATTTATTAATGGCTGATGATGATTAGTAAGTAAAATTTAATATTTTAAAAAACTATTTTTTATATTTATATTAAATTATTTTATATATAATAAAATATAAACAAGAATATTTTTGTTATTCTGTAAGTTTTTATATTATATTATTTTAAAAAATTAATAATAATTTATAACATACTGTAACTTATAATTTTTATTAACTTTCTCAAAGACCACTTATTAAATTTCTTATATAAATATTTTACCAAATCTAAATCTGAAATTCAGGCAATACTAATTTTTTTAATATACAATTTTTTAAAATGTTTGTAATTGCCCATATTATAGACTTAATTTAAAGAGTCTGAAGCTATGATTGAGTATATTCAAATATGCTCCAATCATGTACTCAAAATTCCGTTAATCAGATAATTAAATATGCAAGGAGCCTTACTACCCAGTTTCAACTACTGTTAACTCTCCAAAAACTGATATGCATAATAGATAGATCTTGTATCAGTATTGAGAAGTAATCAGATTTGATAACATTATAAGCTATTAGATTCATTCTGTTGAACTTCCTAAAACCAATTCCATCAAAACTGAAATCTAATAAGAAATTAATATACCAATTCCCTTGCCATCATATAAATCTAATAATTTATAATTGTTTCAAATCTAAAGGGCTCTTAATACTAATACAAAGCTGTTCACTATGCATATTGGTTTCAGAAGATTTAAATTCGTGAATATGCATAAAATAATTAATGCACTTCGAATATATATAAATAACTAGAATCTCAATGTATCCCAATAAAGAATTGAACGTTTTATTAAATACATACTGTTAAACCTCTTAAAGCCGATATGCGTGGTGAGCAAATTTTGTTCAGTATTGAGAGGTCATCAAATCTGAAACCATTATAAACTATTAGATTTCATATAGCAGAAACAGATTTTGCAGATAAACTTTTTATGAGATCACAGGTTGCCAACTTTGACAGGATCAGTTCTGTTTTGGAAAGTTCAGCAGTATTTAAAATAAGCTATTCAAATTAACATAAAATAGTCTGTTGAATAGGATAGGTAAACTTCGAATCAATTATTATAATATTTGAATTTCAGATAATATCGGAACTATTGGATTTTATTAGATTTATATCTTGATTTCGGAATTTGGAATAAAACCAAAAAAATTTGGAAATAAACCAATTTTGAGTGAAACATTAACTGACAAGCATAATAATAGTTTATAATTGAAGATCCGAAAACAATGTATGTACATCTTATTAATTTTTATTATCTGTACTAATTTATTAATAAAGTCTTTTATTGATTTAGCTAATAGGCGTAATAATTTTTTTTTAATTGATATCGATATACAGAAATATGTGGAATAACCCATGTATTATTGTTAATTTTCTTAATTGTGCTAATTTGCTTAATTGATAAATTACTTCTTAAGTTACTTATTAAAATTGATATAATTGTATGTTTTAAATTTTAGTATTATATAAACATAAATGTAGGAGCCAGTGGCGCCCTTACTTACACTTGCTTCTGTTTCTCATCTTTTATTAGTTTTGTACCCTTTGCAGTTTCGTCACCTCTCGTCAGTTTCGTCACCTTTCGTCAATTTCGTCACCTTTCGCCAGTTTCGTCACCTTTCATCATTTCGTCATTTGAGATTTTAATTGACGAAAGACGAAACTAGGTTTCGCATTTCGTCAGCGCGAAACCTCAAGGTTTCTTCTAACATCTATATTTCTAACATTAAATGTTCTCAAAGAATTCGCCATTTCTGAAGATTTTTGAAAATAAATGAATGCCTTATGTTCATCCTTTTCAATTCTAATTCCATAAATATAACAATATCGAACATTACTTGTTCCAAGAGCGTTTCCCATCTCTGCAGATTTTTGATAATAAATGAATGCCTTACGTTCATCGTTTTCAACTCCACTTCCAGTCAGAAAACAACATCCAACTTCATTCGTTCCATTAACGTTGCAGATTTTTGATAATTAATGAATGCCTTATATTCATCCTTTACAACTCCAATACCATTTACATAGCATGCACTGACAAGATATATTCCATAAGAATGATTAATCTCTGCAGATTTTCGTTAATATTTGAATGTCTTAAGCCTCCTTTATAACCCGTTTTCCATAACGATAACAATAATTTGAACTATAGAGTTAATTGGATTATCTAAGCAAAAATTAATAATATTTTCTAGGTTTTGCTTTTTCTTTAATAGAAATTGTTCAAATGTATCAAAAATTAAACTAATATTATTGGTTTTTAATCTTTTCTTCATTATACAGATTACACATTTCATTAACAATTTGTTTAGAAAATAATGTGAAAAACCTTGCAAATTCTTATTTTCTAAATACAATTGAGTATCATTGCTAGCTATTTGATTAATATCTGATGACACTCGATTTTTTCAGGTTGCTTTACTAATAGGTTATTGTAATTTGACATTATGACGCAAGAAAAGAATTACATTGCATGACGTACATTTATTTTTAGATTTTTTTTTTTTTACTGTAATAGTACTTTTGTTTGATTAGCTGTTGTTCAATTGAATTTATACAGTTTAAAGCAATTTTTTAAGAACCAAAAATAAATAAGAAGAATTGCATAGCAAGTTTTGTGAGCTTTGTTTTCTTAAAAAATAATTTTAATCATCTTTAAAAAAATTAGCATACTAGCGATTTCTCATATATTGTAACTACTTGAACAACATTGATGATGGACGCAATGGAGGAATTTACTTCTTTTATTCTCAATAAGTAGCTGCCTATCGACACTATTTATGTCTAAATCTTGTTAGACATTCCCTTATTATTGTATTAATTTGATTAAAATATTAAAAGTAACCAAAACTAGGAACTCACCCTCCGTTAAAGATCGCTGTAATATTCCTTGAAAAACTTTAAATAATTTACTATTGCTACCTGACGAAAAAAGATGCGATAATTGAAGATGGTTAATCTAGAAAAGTTAAGCACATTTGGATATTTTGAGGAATGCTTAGGTTACTAGTGATTTGACTCGTCAATTCGTTGCTAAAATAACTCGACTTGCCATTTATTCGAATCAGTAATTTTTAATTTGTGAGTCAAAATATATTAACTATTTAATAAGATTTGAAAAAAAATATTCCATTGCCTATCGGAATGAAATACGCTCGTTATTGTAATTAGTAATTTAATTTTTAAAATTCAAAAAATAATTCGAATTATTGTACAGTTTTTTATGAAACGAATGTCCAATTTATTTCCATATTGTTCAGTGTGAAATTAAATCGGACTTTATAATGATACCGTTATTGGTTGGGTTTGTTTAATATTTTTCTGATTACATATTAGATATAAAATTTGATTGGCCAATCAAACATTACATTTAACATATGACCAGAAAAATATTCACGATATTGAAAATCACCTACCCAATAACTATAAATGATTAACTCGATCAAATGATTCGTACACTTTGAGTTTAATTTGCGAATTATGAGTTTTAGCACGAGTCCAATTGCTCACTAAATTTTTGCATTAATAGAATAATTTAAAATCATATCAAATTAATCGGTTAATAAAATCAGCATTACTTAATTAGTTTACATACAATATTGGGTTATTTATTTATAAGTGGCCTGAAAATCTTGAAACTATTTTACTATAACTTAAATTTATAGTATAATAATTAATATTACAGTTTATACTGAAATCTGTGTCTTGATTTGATAATATAAGCTCTGCTAAGAATTACATAAATTTAAATACTAACTCTAAAAAAAAAATAAAAATCTCTAAAAAAGTTTAAATTTCTATAACAAATTTTAATATCAGCTACTACGATTAATTTAAACTATGTTCTTTAAATTATTACATGGTGGTTATTTATTATAATTTATATAAGCTTTAAAATGTATAGTCAAATATATAATTGATACGTATTTGCTATATAACCTGTCACAAATAACAAGATTGCATATATAATACCCAAAAAATATTAAACAGATTAACTATCACATAAATCAATACAATCATGGCTATTGGATGTGTTATTATTTTATTAACACTTGATTTTTATTAAAAATACATACGTATAATAAAGTATAATTTCTTAATAAATACATAATAATAAACTTATATAATAAAATTTAAATTTATCATTTANTACGTATTCGCGATATAACCTGTCACAATAACAGGATTGCATATATAATATCCAAAATATATTAAACAGATTAATTATCACATAAATCAATACAATTCATGGCTGTTATTATTTTTATAGAAACTTGATTTTTTATTAAAAATACATACCAGATACATATAATAAAGTATAATTTCTTAATAAATACATAATAATAAACTTATATAATAAAATTTAAATTTATCATTTAAACAAACCTGATTTGTTAAATATCATCTGGAATTTCTATAATACTAGCACTTTTAATGATACCCAGTTTCGATAATTTAGAACAAATTTCGAATATATTATATGGTTTGCTCGTATATATATTGTTTAAATGTTCACTAATAATAGATGAATTTTTGTTGATCTCATCACTAGCTAAGAATTGCTTTTTTGTAATTCTATCTTTACTCTTATTTTTGATAATTCTTTCTAAAAATTGTTTACTTTTACTAATTTTCAACCATTCATCTAGTTTAGTAATTATTCCTATAATACTAGGCCGTTTTTCTGGATCAGAATTCATGCAATGATTTGCCAATTCAACATAGCAATCAGGAGTACCAGGTGCAAAATTTGGTCGTAGTCCATTACAAATCCTAACTACTAGATCAAAATCAAATTTACAATCATTAAAAGACCTTTGTCCAGTTGTCATCTCGACCATAATAATTCCAAATGAATAAATATCTGATGCTTCTGTGTATGGCTTTTTTTGAAAGAGTTCAGGTGCAATATAGGGTAAAACGCCATGAATACGTTCCTCTTGTTCTTTTTCGTCAAGTGGTTTTGATAAACCTAGATCAGTAATATATGCTTCATAATTTTCTTTTAGCAAGATATTTCCAGGATGTAAATCTCGATGTAAATAACCTTTAGAATGTATAAGATAAAGATTAGACACAATATCATGGAGTATCTTTAATTTAATTTTCCATTCAAATTTAAAGATATTAGTAAGATTTTTACTTAATGATCCATATTTTGCATAACTAAGTACTAAAATATAGTCATTTGTTTTTTCATCTCTAGATATTCCCAAATATTGTCCTAAACTATGACAAGCTATTAACTAAAAAAAATAAAATAAATAATTTGTTAATATTCGAAATTAAAAATAAATATTAAAATTGCTTAAAAAAAATACCTCTTTTAAAAATGGTTCTTTATTTTTATTAGGATCCTTTACAATCTTAATTGCTACTTCTTCATAAATTCCATATTGCTTTAGATATCTTGTTTTAAAAACAGTAGAAAACGCTCCTTTGCCTATCTCTTCAGTATTTTCAAATTTATCATATGGTATCCAATGAAAATATTCTAGTTTTTTAAGAATAGGATGTTGTTCAGTAATAGCTGATTTTAAATACCATTCAAAAGCAATATCAATATTCCTTTCAACAATAATTCCTTGACGGTAATATTCACCAACATAATACATTCCACTAGCAAACCCCTTTTCTGCTGATTTTTTAAAATATTCAAACGCTTTCTTTTCGTCCTTTTCAGGACCAATTCCATCTTTGTAACAAGCTCCAACGCTAAATATTGCGAATTCGTTGCCCATATCTGCAGCTTTTTGATAAAATATGAATGCCTTATGATCATCCTTATCAACTCCAATTCCATTATGATAACAATATCCAACATTAGTTGTTCCGTCAGAGTTTCCCATCTCTGCAGCTTTTTGAGAATACATGAATGCCTTATGTTCATCCTTTTCGACTCCAATTCCATATAGATAACAAAATCCAACAGCATGTATTCCACTAGCGAATCCCATCTCTGCAGACTTTTGATAATAAATGAATGCCTTATGTTCATTTTTTTCAACTCCGATTCCATTTTCATAACAATATCCAACATAATGTAATCCACTAGAATTACCCATCTCTGCTAATTTTTGATAATAATTGAATGCTTTACGTTCATCTTTTTCAATATCATTAACAATTTCATTTAGAAATTCATGTGAAAAATCCTGTAAATAAATATCTTCTAAATTCAATTGAGTATCATTGCTGGCTATTTGATTAATATCTGATAAAAACTCGATTTTTTCAGGCTGATTTACAAATAGGTTATTGCAATTTGACATTTTGACGCAAGAAAAGTAAGTTGCATATCGATATAGTTGCATCAAATTTATACGCAGAGTTATGTATTACATTGCACAACATGCATTTATTTTTAGATGTTTTTATACTATATTAGGACTTTGTGTGATTGGCTGTAATTTTAATCGAATTTTACATTATTTTTACAGTTTAAGCATTTTTTCAAAAAAAAAAACAAAATAAAATAAGAAAAATTGTATAGCAAGTTTATTAGAGTTGTAGGGCTTTGTTTTCTTAAAAAGTAATTTTAATAATTTTAATCATTTTTTAAAAAAAATTAGCATTCTAGCTACTTCTCATATATCGTAACTACTTGAAAATGGACACAATGGAGGAATTCATTTCTTATATTCTTCATAAGTAGCAGTCGACGCTATTTATGTTAAATCTTGTTATACAAGTATTGTATTACTTTGATTTAAAATATTAAAAGTAACCAAAAACTCGGATCTCATAATCGTTAAAAATTGCAGTGATAAACTTTAAATAAATTTCCTATTGCTACTTTAATCAAAGTTTGTGAATCTATAAACTCTAGAATATTTCAAGCACATTTGGATATTTGAGACATGCTTAGGTTAAGGTTACTAGTGATTAACTCGTCAATTCGTTACTCGAATACTCGAATTTGTCATGATTTTAATTGTGTAATTTAACTCGTGAGTCAAAATATATTATAAGACTTGGTAAATAAACTTTCCTTTGCCTATCGGAATATGAAATATACTCGCCTTTGTAAATAGTTATTTAAAACTGAAAAAAATAATTCGAATTGAGTAAAACTAGAAAAACTAAAAAAGAGTCAACTCGGTCAAATAAATCGAGCAAAGCTCGTACACTTTGAGTTTAATTCACGTATCATTGGCAGACGTGCCGAAAAATTAATTGCAATTAATATCACAATCTGCGTATACAGTTAGCAATCAATTAAAATTATCACAAAAATAATTGAAACTCAATTAATGACGAAATAATTGCAATTAATTGCAATTAAAATTTTCTTTCATTTTATCTCGTAGAGCACTCTACACAGTATCTGATGTGACACGATTTTTTTTAGATATTGAAAAATTAAAAATCACATCGACATGCATTAATATACATAAAAGTAAAGAATATTTTAAACAATTAATAATATTATCGTTATTATTTGCTGTGGAAGAAACGCCAAATTCAGAACATTACATTGCTGGTAAATCAGCTTGAAAAGTTCATGCTTCGCATCTATATGATTCATTAAATTCGTAAAGCCAGTTCATTTTTTTTGGGTTATTGTCTGTGATCCGGGAGGACATAAGTTACATTGATGCTTGCCGTCATCTATGGCTAAAAAAGCCTCGACATAACACTTGTTTGAAACTTTTGTATTCATTGAATCAATTGTAAAAATGAAAAAAATGAGTGCACTATTTTGACGTGCGTGTCTTTAAAATTGTAATTTTCTTTTGTTATTTAAATTTATTTAACTCTATTCATTATTCAAGTTTGACGCAATAAATTAATATAATCATGACGCGCATGTTTTTAAAAATGTAATTTTCTTGTGCTATGTAAATTTATTTAACTCGATTCATTACTCAAGTTTGACGCAATAAATTAATATAATCTTAGCGGCGAATATATGAAATGCAGGCTAATTACGTGCGCCACCAATCAATTAATTGAGTTCGAAAATTGCCCCCACAATCAATTATTCGGTAGGCCTGATCATTGGGGTGTGAGGGCGTACTATGTAAATTAAACCTATATAATAAAATTTATTAGTGAAGATCTTTAAAATTTTAAATAGATGCGCTAGCTTAAACGGTTCGAGTACAGACCGTTATTGCTTCTTCGCAAACAAAGTTATAGAGCCATTTTTTTTAAAAAGAAATTAAATTAAGCTTTTTTTTTTTTTTATTAAGAATAAAAAATATAATTATTGCAAATTTTTAAATTGATGCACAGCTCTAACGGCTTGATAGTTTCAGATAAAATTTGGCAAAGACCAGCAATATGTCTCTACAAGGAAAGTTATAGAGCCATATTTCATTTAATTATAAAAAAATTTTAACATTTTATATTTTTTTTCTTAATTCTCATTTACATATCTAAAAATCTTCATTAATAAATTTTATTATATAACCACATATAGTTTTGATCTAAACAGTATGCATGAGTTTTAGCACGAGTCCAACCATTGAAAATTACTTCATATATTTTTTCGATTAATAGAATCATTTAAAATCACTATTAAAAAAATCATTTAATAAAGTCAGCATTATATTGCTTTAATAATTTATATATATTTACTAACAACATTGCGTTATTTATTTATAAACAATGTTTTTTTAAATAGTTGCCTGATCATCTTAAAACTACTTAATTAAAAGAACATTCACTTTAGTCGGATATATATATATATAAATAATGACCAATGATTCAGTAATGAGGTAATGATATAGAAAATAACTAAATAATGCCTTTGTATCCTTATTTTTCTTCAATAAAATGCTAGCCTTCAAATCTTGAAGATCAAGTTATAAAAATTATATCTTATTTTTTATTAGCTATTCTCAAATATTTAAATGAAACTATTAACAATGTATAGCATTATCAATAAATTTTACAGTGAACTCGAATCGATATCATCAACAATCTTTCCATATTACTGTGAGAATGATTAATTTTCAATAATTATTAGTGAAAATTGTACAATGAAATTGCATGAAATAGCTTTGTGATTATTAAACAAAATAAAAATACTTCATATGAACTTAGTTTATTTTTTCGCAGAACTTTTATTTTTAACCCGTTTTGGGTCTTATTTTAAATTTGAATGTTGCGAATGGAATTATCACTGATTCATTAAATCTTAAAATGTTAAACTAATTAAAAAACATGACATCTTTATTCTCATTTGTCATTATGCCTTACACATCAAAACATATCGATTAAATAATAAAAATTTCAATGTAAAAATATTGAAAATTTCAAAGTAAGCATATTGCTTTAATAATAAAATTTAAATATAAATTTCATTATGCTTTTTTTTTAATAACATTTAATTTAAAAATTCATGGATGCGCATAAACATTTTGATTAATCAAGTAAGTATATTAATAAATAGTTATGGTTAATTATTAAATTAATAAATAATAATAATCATTCGCATTTAGGCCATGCAAAATTAATTAGTTGGTTTGCAATATCATGTCGGGTCAAATTTGGAAATTTCTAAAAAGCTTTTTATATATTTTGATAATAAATGATTTTTTATAAAATTTTATATATGAAATTTAATGGCCGTGTGGCATGTAAATTTCTTGTTAAGAAAATCAAGTAATTAAATTTGTATTACCTTAATTAAATTTGTATTACTTTAATTAAATTTGTATTTCTTTAATTAAATTTGTATTTCCTTAATTAAATTTGTATTTCCTTAATTAAATTTGTATTTCCTTAATTAAATTNTGTATTTCTTTAATTAAATTTGTATTTCCTTAATTAAATTTGTATTTCCTTAATTAAATTTGTATTTCCTTAATTAAATTTGTATTCCTTAAATAAATTTGAATTTCCTTAAATAAATTTGTACTTCCTTAATTAAATTTGTATTTCCTTAATTTAGAAAAATTATTGATTTTTTTTCCAAAGCTTTACTAATAAATATTTATTCGTCTTTTTTTTTTTTTTTTATTGAAAAAATTACAATTAATCGTTAATTGTTTAACCAAATTGACTTGTAATACCAGTTTCGAAAATTTTGGATTAACTGTCAACAACATTCGGTTTAAACTTAATAAATTTTATGCGGTTAATGATTCAATTAAAATAATATTACAGTACTGATTGATATTTCTTAAATTCTTAGAGATAGGCCAAAGTCAAATGTATTTCCTTATTTACCCAATGAGATAAAAAAGTGAAAATTTCCAATAATAATGTTTAAACTTATTTCGGATAAATTTCAGGAAGGAAATTTGATTAAATTCTTTAAATATCGATCTTGGTTTAGCCTTGTTATAAAAGTGATGGAACTTTTGCTCTAATAGTGATATGGGTTTAGCAAATTATAATCCTGCAAGTTATAATTAAAATTATAATACTTTATCTAAACCATCTAATAAGAGTGATTCTTCAAAAATAAAAGTTAAAGAGGAGCTTTATACGTGCTCCCATATTTTTTTGATTTCAGCTTTATTGCTAAAAATGGGTCAATTTTATTTTAATAAAGTTGATGGTAAATTTCTTTAAATTTACTTATACTTGAATGTATCACATCTAATCTAAAAAACTTTATTTTTTTTTTGTAAAGAAATTATATTTGATGATGATACATTTGGTAATTAATAATGGATACCAATAAAAGAAATTATTATAAACTTGGTAATATCTGAACTTTCTTGAGGATAAGATTAGATAAGTGGTAAAGGTTATGGTTGTATTTTACTACTAAAACTTTTTATATGTTTATTCAAACTTATTAAGTTAATTCAATTAATTAATTTAATAAATTTATTTGATGAATTATTTAATCAATTTAGTTGGTAAACATTAACTGCTGAGGCTATTTCTAAATATTTGCATCGTCCTTTATATGCTGTCAGTGTAATACCTAAAGAATTAGAAGATAAATTAAGTGAAGTTCTTGAAATTGCAGGCATTTTGAATATTGTAACTCTTCATGACAAAGGTCTGTATGGTATTACTCTTTTGTCAACGTTAAAAAATGAAAATTTTGAAAATTAAATTTATATATCTATACACATATATATATTTTTCATCACGTAGTTGATATTTTCTTGGAACTAAGAAGTAAAAATGATATAAACCGTAATGCTTTGGTGACAATATTCTTAAGATCATTAAATACTATCAAGGGATTTCCTTTCTTACAACAATCTGATTATTGTAATTATTTTTGTTATCGAAAATTTCTTGACATTTATATACAGTAGTTTATCCAATTTATATAGTTGAAAGGTTCATAAGGCTTTTCATTCCATGAGTTGCCCTTCGTTTTGTCAATTTAATTAGATTATCTCAATTTTTGTGCATACGAATTAATGCGCAATTTTTACACTGAGGTTTAGTATAATCTTAAAATATACAACCTTGATGAATTAGTACGTGACCAAGTTTGGCACATTTACTTAGATTGTGAAGATGGTAAAGATAAAAGTCAAGTCGATATTAATAAATTAAAAGAGCGACAATTGAATGGTAGAGAAATAAAAACTGCTGCTCGAATGGCAAATGTATAACACTATAATTTCATTATTATCGATATGCTAGCATTGCAAAATTTAAAAATTTGCCGCACAAGATTATTGTATTTTATATCACTTCCAGAAAGAATAAATTTTATTCAAATTTAATTGCTTATCAAAAAAACACAATTTTTTGCTTATATTTTGATTTTATGCACGTCTGATACTTATGAATGTCATTTACAAAATATTTCATTTCTTGATTATTGCTACAAAATCAGATTCTGATGCTGTTATCACTACTAGGGTTCTGCAAGTAAATGTGCCGGGTACAAATGGCACTATGCCAGGCACTGTTGGCACTATGCCGGGCAAAATGATAGTGCCCTAAGTGCCTGCCATCTTTTTTTTGTTGTGCCCGAACAGCGCCAGTGCGTGTATTATAAGAATACATTGGATAGATAGGTTAATTTAGATGAATCGAACATTCCCAACACTTTACACTTTTTCATTTATTTTAAATCATATTCTTTTTTTTTTCCTTTACTAGGTTCTACTATCTTTTATTTAATTATTAACCACGCCATAACTCGTATTTGTATATATATATAATAAGTCACTTAATGAAAGTTCAAAACTTAATTTTTACTGAATTGTTTATGAAATATGACATATATCAATAATTTTGTTTTTATTGTCACTTCTATTCACTCTAAGAGCCGATTGCTACTTCTAATCGACATGAGTTTGTTCTATATATAGAAGGTTATAAAGAAATTAAAAATCGAACAATGCTATAATATTGCTTTTCATCTTGCTCGATAAAGTAATAGTATAATTAAATTGACTAACTAAAATATCAATAAAATTGAATAATATTGTTCATTTATACTTTATTTCTGAATAAGTCTTTAACTATAGGTGTGGCGCTTTAGAGAAGTGGTCAAGGTGTCACCCCAAGTGGCAGGTTGACAGTTCGAATCCCACTGGCCACATTTTGAAGCTAAATCTGCGTTCGGTGATTGTGGCTTATGAGCGGTTGGGCGCTAAACCTGTAACCTTGGTTCCACATCTTGAATGGGAGCCTGCGGGCGCAATGATGTAGTACTACATCGCAAATCCAGGGAACCGGAAAAAACCCACAAGAACCCGTTTGGCAAGACCTGAGTTAGGAGGTAGTGAAAAATCGGTCCTTACGGTATGCGCCAAAAAGAAGGTGGATACTATGATCGGAACGAACCTAATAAGGGCAGGTAACCTTGGTTACCAAATCCGGGCAATGGTACATGTATGGGACATGGAAGGTGTCACAGTAGTCTCTTGTGCGAGGGCAAAGTAGCCCTTAGGTCGTCGATATCTAAAAGGGTTGTGGCCCTACAATATCTGCTTAAAATGTAGTGCGTCGGGTAGTAATAGGAGGAGCATGAACCAGAGGTTTAAATAGACAATTCCCATAGTTGGGTTGTAGGTATGGCAGCTAGTGTAGAACCTCTGGGCGGACTACTTAAATTAGGCACCAAAAGTGCACGTGTGGCTAGTTGTATCCTCATTCATGTGTAACAAATATTACATCACTTTAACTCATAATAAATCCCGGCCATATACACGGCTTCTAAACTTAAAAAAATAAGTCTTTAACTATTGCGTAAAGATTATATAATTGATTTTATTGCGTCATTATATCGTTCATCATATTTGTTTGTGCTAACTTGGAAATTATTATCAAACCGATTTCCTATTCTTGGTCAGATGGCCTGTGACTTTCTTAGTATGCAACTTCTAGTGTTGCTAGCGTAAGAGCTTTTTCTCGTGCTGGTTTTAAGGTTACAAATGACAGAGCTAATCTTAAGAAAATACAGCATCCAGCATAATACTTATGCACTCATAGTTAAAAGAAAGTCAAAAAAAATCTAATATGCTTGAAGATTTACCTGAAACGAAATAATATTTTATTATATTATTTTTTTAAAGTCATATAAAAATAATTCTTAAAATGATGATATTGTTTTACATATATATATAATAATATAAACAATACAAACTTGCTAAATTATATATACTGGTAAATATATTACAATTTGCATATATGTGCACTATGATTTTATTAATTGATCGTATAAATATGTAATTTATTTAGCACTATTGGCACAGTGCCGGGCACTAATATTAATGTCATTACTTGTGCCAGTGCCTATGTAAGGCCCATGCCGGTGCCCTAAAATTTAAAGTCAAGTTATGCCCGTGCCTTAAATGCCCTCTTTTTGCATAGGCATGTGCCGGGTTTGCAGAACCCTAATCACTACATCACATTTAGAAAAAATCTTTGATATTTCCTAAAGAACCTTTTAAGTATTCTGAATGGTTATTTCATAAAGATTTGTATGTGAGCAGTTAAGAATGATTGAATTGATGGCCTATTTTCATTGTTAATTTTTTAGTTTTTAAATTATTAGAAAAATAGTTTGAATTATCTCCAATAAAGCTTAGAAATTTCCTACGATATAATATGTATTCAGATTTTTATGACCCTTTATATTATCATTTTATTGGAATTATTACAAGTGTGTTTTTAAAACATATTTAGGAAGGTAACATCTGTCATACAAAAAATCATGGGATATAAATATGAAACTTTCATAATAGATATGACATTTATGCAAAATTCAATTGGTGGCATTATAAATTATTTTAGGATTTTAGACCCTCACAAGTTGAAAGTAATAAAATTTTGAATTTTTAAGTAATACCTTCCAAATCACCAAATATATTTTTTTTAATAATTTATTAAGCTTAAAATGAAAAATTTATTAAAGCTTTTATTTATAATTGTTTTCATAAATTGCAGTACACCTAACAAAAAATTACCACAATTTTTTTCGACCATTTCGATTATGTCTGTGATTTCGGCATAATATATAGTGATTTGAACCGAGAAAAATTTCCTTAATCGGTTAACCGAACCGAAATATTTGGTGTCAACCGATTCAACCGGTTAAGATCACTTCACGTTTACTTTCGGGAATTCTCGGATCTTCACTCAAATTTTTGCCTCATCTACTATGTTCATTCATTTTCTTTTCGGAGCTTTTCGGAACCTTTGCTCTTTTACGATGTCATTTACATTTTGTTAACCGATTCTCAACCGGTTGTACGGGTCAACCGATTAAGCATTTACTCAACCGATTACCCGAAATTTATTCGGTTCGGGTCGGTTAACCGATTATAGCCCAACCGGTTCAAATCACTAATAATATATTCAATAATATATAACGATAAATTGATATCTATATTTAATTTAAGATCAAAACCGAATATAAATATGTATTATACTACTTTAATACTTTTTGTATGACTAGATAAACATATCTTCATATCTCCGGTTGAATACAAAAGGTTTATTATTTCAAAGCTATTTACTGTCTAATAACCGAAAAAAAATTTAGAAGGCATATCAGTTCAAAAAAATTTATAAATCTTAAGATGATAGTAGCCATTCTATAAGTCGAATTCTCAGGCACTTTCGCAGATATTGATATATGAAAAACTTTGTAATATATTTTCGATAAGAATATATTTACACCACTATATGTTTTTAAAATATATTATACAATCTGTTGAAATTTTCTCCTCTAATTTTAAACAATAATTAAACTTTTGTTAAGATAGAATTAAGTCTTAAACTATAATAATTAATATTACAGTTTATACTAAAATCTGTGTCTTGATTTGAAAATATAAGCTCTGCTAAGAATTACATAAATTTTAAATACTAACTCCAAAAAAAAAAAAAAAAAATTAAAAAACACTAAAAAAGTTTACATTTCTATAACAAATTTTAATATCAGCTACTACGATTAATAATTTAAACTTAGTTCTTTAAATTATTACATGGTTATTTATTATAATTTATATAAGCTTTAAAATGTATAGTCAAATATATAATTGATACGTATTCGCGATATAACCTGTCACAATAACAGGATTGCATATATAATATCCAAAATATATTAAACAGATTAATTATCACATAAATCAATACAATTCATGGCTGTTATTATTTTTATAGAAACTTGATTTTTTATTAAAAATACATACCAGATACATATAATAAAGTATAATTTCTTAATAAATACATAATAATAAACTTATATAATAAAATTTAAATTTATCATTTAAACAAACCTGATTTGTTAAATATCATCTGGAATTTCTATAATACTAGCACTTTTAATGATACCCAGTTTCGATAATTTAGAACAAATTTCGAATATATTATATGGTTTGCTCGTATATATATTGTTTAAATGTTCACTAATAATAGATGAATTTTTGTTGATCTCATCACTAGCTAAGAATTGCTTTTTTGTAATTCTATCTTTACTCTTATTTTTGATAATTCTTTCTAAAAATTGTTTACTTTTACTAATTTTCAACCATTCATCTAGTTTAGTAATTATTTCTATAATACTAGGCCGTTTTTCTGGATCAGAATTCATGCAATGATTTGCCAATTCAACATAGCAATCAGGAGTACCAGGTGCAAAATTTGGTCGTAATCCATTACAAATCCTAACTACTAGATCAAAATCAAATTTACAATCATTAAAAGACCTTTGTCCAGTTGTCATCTCGACCATAATAATTCCAAATGAATAAATATCTGATGCTTCTGTGTATGGCTTTTTTTGAAAGAGTTCAGGTGCAATATAGGGTAAAACGCCATGAATACGTTCCTCTTGTTCTTTTTCGTCAAGTGGTTTTGATAAACCTAGATCAGTAATATATGCTTCATAATTTTCTTTTAGCAAGATATTTCCAGGATGTAAATCTCGATGTAAATAACCTTTAGAATGTATAAGATAAAGATTAGACACAATATCATGGAGTATCTTTAATTTAATTTTCCATTCAAATTTAAAGATATTAGTAAGGTTTTTACTTAATGATCCATATTTTGCATAACTAAGTACTAAAATATAGTCATTTGTTTTTTCATCTCTAGATATTCCCAAATATTGTCCTAAACTATGACAAGCTATTAACTAAAAAAATAAAATAAATAATTTGTTAATATTCGAAATTAAAAATAAATATTAAAATTGCTTAAAAAAAATACCTCTTTTAAAAATGGTTCTTTATTTTTATTAGAATCCTTTACAATCTTAATTGCTACTTCTTCATAAATTCCATATTGTTTTAGATATCTGGTTTTAAAAACAGTAGAAAACGCTCCTTTGCCTATCTCTTCAGTATTTTCAAATTTGTTATATGGTATCCAATGAAAATATTCTTCTTTTTCATTAATAGGATCTTGTTCAGTAATAGCTGATTTTAAATACCATTCAAAAGCAATATCAATATTCTTTTCAACAACAATTCCTTTCCGGTAATATTCACCAACATAATACATTCCACTAGCAAACCCCTTTTCTGCTGATTTTTTAAAATATTCAAACGCTTTCTTTTCGTCCTTTTCAGGACCAATTCCATCTTTGTAACAAGCTCCAACGTTAAATAATGCGAATACGTTGCCCATATCTGCAGCTTTTTGATAAGATATGAATGCCTTATGTTCATCCTTATCAACTCCAATTCCTAAATGATAACAATATCCAACATTAGTTGTTCCGTCAGAGGATCTCATCTCTGCAGATTTTTGATAATAAATGAATGCTTTGTGTTCATCCTTTTCGACTCCATTTCCATATCGATAACAATTGCCGATTGCATGCATTCCACTAGCGTCACCCATTTCTGCTGATTTTTGAAAATAAATGAATGCCTTATGTTCATCCTTTTCGACTCCATTTCCATATCGATAACAATGGCCGATTGCATGCATTCCACTAGCGTCACCCATTTCTGCTGATTTTTGAAAATAAATGAATGCCTTATGTTCATCCTTTTCAACTCCAATTCCTTTTTCATAATAACATCAAACTTTATATAATGCACTAGAATTACCCATCTCTGCTAATTTTTGATAATAATTGAATGCTTTACGTTCATCCTTTGGAACCCATATTCCATAACGATAACAAATTGCAAGAATAATTTGAACTGTAGAGTTGATTGGATTATCTAAACAAAAATTGATAATAATTTCTGGATTTTGCTTTTTCTTTGTTAGAAATTGTTCTAATGTATCAAGAATTGAACGTTCTGATTTGCCCTTCATACATTCTTCATAATACAGATTACACATATCATTAACAATTTCGGTTAGAAATTCATGTGAAAAACCCTGTAAATTTATATCTTCTAAATACAATTGAGTATCATTGCTGTCTATTTGTGTAATATCTGATGAACACTCGATTTTTTCTGGTTGATTTACAAATAAGTTATTGCAATTTGACATTTTGACGCAAGAAAAATAAGTTGCATATCGATATAGTTGCATATCGATATAGTTGCATCAAATTTATACGCAGAGTTATGTATTACATTGCACAACATGCATTTATTTTTAGAAGTTTTATACTATATTAGGACTTTTGTGTGATTGGCTGTAATGTTTTAATTGAATTTTACATTATTTATACAGTTTAAGCAATTTTTCAAAGAACCAAAAATAAAATAAGAAAATTTGCATAGCAAGTTTAATTAGAGCTGTAGGACTTTGTTTTCTTAAAAAGTAATTTTAATTATATTTTAAAAAAAAAATCTGCATACTAGCGATTTCTCATATATCGTAACTACTTGAAAATGGACACAATGGAGGAATTCACTTCTTTTATTCTTCATAAGTAGCAGCCTATTGACGCTATTTATGTCTAAATCTT
The DNA here is from genome assembly GCA_003550325.1 of Gigaspora rosea. Lineage (NCBI taxonomy): Eukaryota > Fungi > Glomeromycota > Glomeromycetes > Diversisporales > Gigasporaceae > Gigaspora > Gigaspora rosea. Next base: position 344,195 of record QKWP01000031.1, read on the forward strand.
GTTATATTGTATTAATTTAAAATATTAAAAGTAACCAAAAACTCGGATCTCATAATCCGTTAAAAATTGCAATGATAAACTTTAAATAAATTTCCTATTGCCACTTTAATCATTGTAAGTGAATCTATAAGCTCTAGAATATTTCAAGCACATTTGGATATTTGAGGCATGCTTAGTTTACTAGTGATTGTCTCGTCAATTCGTTACTTGAATACTCGAATTTGTCATGATTCTAATCGTGTAATTTTAACTCATGAGTCAGAATATATTAATATTTAATAAGACTTGTAGAATAAGCTTTCCTTTGCCTATCGGAATATGAAATATACTCGTTTTTGTAAAAAGTAATTTAACTCAAAAATATAATCCGAATCGAGTAAAACTCGAAAAACTAAAAAGAGTCGTACTCTTTGAGCTTAATTCACGAATCATGAGTTTTAGCACGAGCCAACCATTAAAGTTACTCACTAGATTTTTGGATTAATAGATCACTATTGAATAAACCAGTTAATAAAAGTCAGCATTATATTGCTTTAATAATTTAATAAAGATTTACGAGTAGCATAAGGTTATTTATTTATAAGGAATATTTTACTTAAATAGTTGCCTGATCATCTTGAAACTACTTAATTAAAAGAACATTCACTTAATTTTACGGATATATATATAAAAAAATAAGGAACAAATTATAGAAATGATGTAGCAATATAGAAAATATCCAAATAAGGCCTTTGATCCTTATTTTTCTTCAATAAAATATTTACTTTCAAACCTTGAAAATCAAGTTATCTTACTTTTTATCAGCTATTCTCAAATATATGCAAATGAAATTATTAACAATGTATAACATAATCAATAAAATTTACAGTGGACTCGAAATGATATCATCAACAATCTTTCCATATCACCGGTGAGAATGATCAATTTTCAATAATTATTTCCGTAGTGAAAATTTGTACAATGAAATTGCATGAAATACATTGTGATTGTTAAAAAAGTAAAAATTCTTTCTATGAACTTAGTTTATTTCTTTGCGGAAATTTTATTTTCAACACGGTTTGATTATTGAAATGCTTCTATTGGCGGTCTTACAGTATTTTAAGTATGAATGTTGCTAATGAGAATTATTACAGATTGCATTAAAACTTGTAAGGTTAAAACGATTAAAAACATGGTACCCTTATTCTCATGATTCATTATGTCTAAAAATCTAAACATATCGATTTAATAATAAAAATTTCAATGTAAAAATATCGATTAAATAATAAGCATTTCAATGTAAACATATCGATTAAATAATAAAATTTTAATAAAAATTGCATCATTTTTGATTAATCAAGTATATTAATAAATGGTTATGGTTAATTATTAAATTAATAAATAATAATCATTCGATTTAGGCAATGCAAAATTAATTAGTGGTTTACGTTATCCAGTAGGATCAAATTTGGACCTATGGTTTAATAACAAATAATTTTTTGTAATTTTTTTAAAAATTTTATGCATGAAATTTAAAGACCGTATGTGCATGTTAAATTCATGTTATAATTAAATTTGTATGTCCTACGATCAAAAAAATTAATAATCATTTTAACTCCTTGTTGAACGCAGTTAGCTAATACTATCAACCATTTACAGTATAGCAAAAATAAAAAAAAGAAATATGCTGTATTACAAACTGGAAACGATGTTATAGTCTATTTTATTGTTCCTGTACTAAGCGGAGCTACTCTAAAAATTGCAGAGTAATAAGAAAATTTCACAATCGTATTTATAAATAGGTAAGCAAAATTTTAAGTAATGTCTAGAAAAAAAATTAGTTTCTCATAGATACATTACAATTCATTATTTTAGCCTTGCATTTTTCTTTTCGGATTTTTTATCGCTCTGATGATTAATAATCAATATATAAAAAAAAAAAAAAAGAGTTCATAGCGAATGGTTATAGTTTTATCGCACATAATTCTCATGTGTTACATAAGTAACCTTTATTATTAATCTTACTTCTAACAATATGAACATGCCAGCATGCTTATAAAACTCCGAATACTTATTTTATAGTAGAAAAATTTCTAAGCTTTATTGGAGAAAATTCTATCTTCTAATAATTTAAAAGCTAAGAAATTAACAATGAAAATAGACAATCAATTCAATAATTCTTAACTGCCCACATACAAATCTTTATTAAATAACCATCCAGAATACTCAAAGATTCTTTATGGAAATACTCAAGATTTTTCTAAATGTGATGTAGTGATAACAGCATCAGAAATTGATTTTATACTAATAGCCTAGAAATGAAATATATATATATATATATATATATTTTTTAAACCCCTAAAGGGGACGCCGGATGGCGTACTTTATTTAAGATCAATTTCATTATTACTAGGCTAATGCGTAGCATTGTGAGGCCAGAGCAAAAATATTTTAAAATTTAAGTTTTTACAGTTTTAAATAAAACTAATTGATTTTTTTAATATAACAATATATTTAATTTTAAATAGTATTATTTTTTTAAGTTATTACATTTTTTTAAAATTATTCTTTTATTTAATTAAATTAATTTTTAATATTTAGCTTACCATATTTATATTTACTATATCGATTTAACTATTATGCTACTATATCGATTTAACTATCATGTTTATACCTAAATCCAATTATTATGTTACATCACGAACTATTGTGCCTATACCCAAATCTAACTACTATGCTATGTCACAAATCAACTATTGTATTGCATTCTAAGCCTAACTATTATAATATAACTATTGTACTATATTTAAATCTAACTATTGTACTATACCTAAATTTAACTATTGTGCTATACTCGAATCTAACTATCATTGTGCTATATGCCAAATCCAATTATCGGTGCTATGTTTTGAATCTAATTATGATATTACACCTAAATCTAATCGTTATGCTATTTTACTTCTATGTATTATTTGGTTCAATTTCTAGCAACCTAGTTAAATCTTCATACTTGCTCGCAGCATGGTATCTATTTAATAATTTAAAATAATAATTTCTCCAAGTTAGTGATTGATTCATTATACCTTCTCATCATATAATTAATTTCACTTCTACGTTAAATCTTCATTACATTTGCTCACAGTGAATTAGTACTTGGTATCTATTAAGAATTTAAAATATAATAATTTCTTCAAGTTAGCAATTGATTCACTATACCTTTTCACCATATAATTAATTTCACTTCTATATCTTAAAGCTGTAAAGTTATTGTATCATCTGGTTCGATTTCTAGCAATCTAGTTAAATCTTCAAATGCATCATCATATTTTCCCACAGCGAATTAGTACTTGGTATCTATTTAATAATTTAAAATAATAATAATTTCTTTGAGTTAGCAGTTGATTCACTATACCTTTTCACATATAATTAATTTCACTTTTATACCTTAAAGTCATTGTATTATCTGGTTCAATTTCTAGCAATCTAGTTAAATTTTTAAATGCATCATCATATTTTACCGCAGCGGATTACCTGGTATCTACTTAATAATTTAAAATAATAATAATTTCTTCAAGTTAGTGATTAATTCATTATACCTTTTCATCATATAATTAACTTCACTTTAATACCTTTATTATCTAGTTCGATTTCTAGCAATCTAATTAAATCTTCAGATGTGAAATCATATTTGCCCACAACAAATTAGTACTTGGTACCTATTTAATAATTTAAAATAATAATTATTTTCTTCAAGTTAGTGATTGATTCATTATACCTTTTCATCATATAATTAATTTCACTTCTATACCTTTATTATCTAGTTCGATTTCTAGAAATCAAGTTAAATCTTCAGATGTGTCATCGTATTTTCCTACAGCAAATTAGTACTTGGTAACTATTTAATTTATAATTACAATTTCCCCAAGTTAGTGATTGATTCATTATACCTTTTCATCATATAATTAATTTCACTTCTATAACTATTGTATAATCTGGCTCGTTTTCTAGCAATCTACACAATTCCGAAAAATATTTTATAATTATTAAATTTCTGTCTATTTGTTTTAAAAATATAACTTAATTCTAAATATTGGTTACCTTCTATTTTAGTATAAAATAGTTTCTCATTTCTAAAATTTAGATAGCATCCAATTTATTTCCAGTACCACCTATTTCTTTACCTTAGCGACATGCAGTATATATAATTGAGATTGAGTTAGTTGTATTGAAATTAACATAAGTTACTATAAAACATTTTGTTAATAACTTACTCCTATTCCATTAAAAATAAGTATGTGGTTGAAGGTTTAGCCTGCGTTGGGATTACTGTGCTTCTATCATTCTTACATTAGTGTGAAAAAGATCTATATAATTTCGTTAAAAACAATATAATATAACGATTATAAATTTAAACACACTTACATTTTGCCTTTTTTTACTATGGTCACAAGGCCGTACACTTAGAGGTTTGTTTTGAAAATTAATTTTTTTTGAAAATAAAATTTTCAATTATGTGACATGCGTGCGGACAGACAAAAAATTTCAAATTGTGGTTCTGATCTAATTTTATGTAATTGATATTAAAAACCATCAAAAAAGTAATTTTTGAAGATCAAATCGCATCAAAAACGTAAATTTTATATCACCATGCGTAAACACTAAATGTCCATCGCTATGCTCTGGTGTTACTATCCGGTTGGGAGATATCAGACCAGTATCAGACCCGCCGGTAGAGCTATCAGGATAGTAAACGAAGTGGACATCACATGATAATATTACATAGGGTCAATATATGAATCACACTTGGATCTTTATTCATTAAATGAGAATGAAGTCTGAAATACATGCAAGGCAAATACATTGGTCTTTTATACATGTTGACTATCTAGAATTCCTTCCTTCCATCGGGTTAACTTCCTTCCTATATTACTAATCTTTAATTCCCTTAATACCAATGAAACTTTCCCTTCACGTCTCTACCCAATTCAAGTCTTACAGCCGAAGTATAACCATTTAAACATTCCTGTATTATTACTCTTTTAGGCTAGGAGATTGTTGACAATACGTGAAAGCCTATATTAACATGAGCAATTCGAAGGATGCGTAGACTATACTTCTTAATTGGGCGTAGGATACTTAATATCATCAGCGAGCATGTTTGAGATATTGGAATCCGGGGTACATATAATACAACTACCACATAAGGCAATAACATAGGGTAGGTATAGGTGTCATAATTTAGGAAAGGATAAACAATTATCATCATGGGACGGTTTAAGGTTTACGGATGATTGATCGGATTGTGATGGTGCAGGTATAAAATGACAGGGGCAATGATCATAAAGAAGATTCAGCGCAAAAATATTTTTAATAATATAACAAACTCCTTTCCTTTATTTTCGAGCTTCTGCGAGAAAGATTAAAAATAAATACAAAGCTTTCCTTCGGTTTTGAAATACCTACTAACTCAGTGTATCGATCAATAGAATTCTCAACAGAATCCTTAAAAATATCAGAACGAAAATTGTCACTGTCTCCAACATTCATCTATTAAAGTAGAGGAGAGGTCATGCATCAACTCATCATCAAAATGGAATTGGAGTCGAAGAAGATGAACATGGAGCATCAAAAAAAAATTTTCTTCTAGGTCTCCCAAAGAAATTTTAGAACCTCAAGAGCTAACAAAATTTATCCAATGATCTAACCATACTAGGAAGTATGCAGTTGAATTTTCCTCGCCCTAGTACTCGAAGGGTATGCGTTTGAATCTTCCCAGCTTCGATTAAAGTGATTTATCATTCTGATTAACAAAGACAAAAAAAATTCAAAATTCTAACAAAAACAAATTATTGTTCCTATCATTGATCCTTCTCATGCACAGTACTTATTCCAGCCAGTACCAGGCTATTTCCGTGACTTACAGTCCCTCAGATTCAACAAACAAACTTAACAAAAAAATTTTAAATTCTTAGATTATTTGTCTTCATTCAGCATTTGCACCGTTGTGATCTTATGGCGGCGGTTAAGGTTGTACATTGGCATCATCAAAAAAAAATTGAAATCGGAAAGGATGAATATGCTGCAAGATGCAACAGAATTCTTGTTCATGGTCAGGTCGAAAAAGGTCTGGTGTGATTAAAAAAATTGTTTTTTTTTTATCAGGGGGACCACAGAGCTCATTCTGTTGGACTAGCTACAACTCCGAAGTTAAGTTCTTAAAAAAAATTTTTTTTTTCAATTGGTCGTTTTTAACTAATTTTTTTTCTTCTGACTCTTTCGCTTCATAGGAGTCTTAATTATAAGATACATTAAACACTTCCTTACAAGAACTTTTGGGGGAACTTTTAAAAAGAAAAAAAAGACGATACAATTTGGCTTGTGGTCTCATCGGCGGGAGGGAAGGAACAGAAAATTTTTCTTCAGTCCTCTATTTACAACGTGGTAGTTATGCTTATACGGGGCAGAAAATTTATAGTTTTTTAAAATTAGTCGAGAGCGTGTACATGAAGGTCAAGATAGTTCAGGAGGGTCAGTCATGGGACCAGATGTGAAACAATTCCCACCAACAGTGCAGCAAAATTCAAGATCAATGGGATCGATTCGTTGTTTTCTTTTCAATGAATAATGATAGAGGTCGTGGTTTGGAAATTTTGAAAATGTTGCTCGAAATTGTTCAAAAATTGAAATCTGAAGTGCAATATAAAATTCCACACAATCAGCACCATATGTTACTATCCGGTTGGAAGATATCAAACCTGCCGGTAGAGCTATTGGGATAGTAAATGAAGTGGACATCACATGATAATGTTACATAGGGTCAATATATTAATCACACTTGGATCTTTATTCATTAAATGAGAACAAAGTCTGAAATACATGCAAGGCAAATACATTGGTCTTTTATACATGTTGACTACCTAGAATTCCTTCCTTCCATCGAGTTAACTTCCTTCCGATATTACTAATCTTTAATTCCTTTAACACCAATGAAACTTTCCCTTCACGTCTCTACCCAATTCAAGTCTTACAGATGAAGCATAACCATCTGAACATTCCCGTATTATTACTCTTTCAGCTAGGAGATTGTTGACAATACGTGAAAGCCTGATATTAACATGAGCAATTCGAAGGACGTGTAGACTATACTTCTTAATTGGGCATGGGATACTTAATATCATCAGCGGGCGTGTTTGAGATATTTGGGATCTGGAGTACATATAATACAACTATTACATAAGGCAATAACGAAGGGTAGATATAGGTGTCATAATTTAGGAAGGGATAAACAATCATCATCATGGGACGGTTTAAGGTTTACAGATGATCGATCGGATTGTGATAGCGCAGGGATAAAATGACAGGGGTGATGATCATAAAGGAGATTCGGTGCAAAAATATTTTTAATAGTATAACACTAGCCAATTACATTTTACATTAGGGCTTTCCTAGCTAAACTATACCTCCCACCTATCGTCCGTTTTCCTTGCCGACTCCAGCAGGTCTACTATATCCGGTGCTCCGTACCTCTCAGATCTTAGGTAACTTTAAGGAACTACATATTCTGCTGGTACACTATATTGGTCAGCTGTTTTTCATCTACCCCAGGAGCTACTTTCTATATTCGGTCGGTGTAGTGTCGTCAGGTGCCCTTTTCTCTGTTTCTTATATTCATTCTCTTTTTCCTTTTATAGTGGATAATCCTTATGTTTACAACGATCTTGTCAGATTTTTTTCCTTTTCTGGACGCTGCATGACCTTAGTGGCTATGTCACGCAACTCTTGTCGTTGTAGTACCTTTTCCGTAAATGGGGAAGAAGTGAGACTCCTCATTGAAGATTCTTACCATCCGTGATCCTAGGACAGTTTTTGTCATCCACTGGACTCGAACCAGTGACCTTGCGAATGCGACCCCGGAGTGCTAACCACTGCGCTATCCAACCCAGGGTCCGAAATAAAATATTTCAATGCCATTCATAAGCATCAGATAGCATGAAATCAAAAATCTGATATCCTAGTCATGGCAAAAAATAGCGTTTTTTATAAACAATTTAATTTGTAGAAATATTATATTTATCGCCATGGCGATGTAACGCTACCCTGATCAACCAATAAAAATTCAGGATCAGGTGTGACGTGAAATCGAAGCGATTACGATTTTTTTTCAAAAATCAGCCATAACGCTAAATTTTGCCTATGAAACCATCTCTTATGCTCTAACAAAAAAAATTCCTTACGAAATTTTGGATTAGAAACTCTTCGCTAAAACACACTACCCTGACCCTAACCTAACCCTTACCCTAAACTAACCCTTACCCTAACCCTAAACTAGCGAATTTTTTTATTGTTTTGATTTCACGTTACACCAGATCTTATAGGGTGCGATGTATCGCCTATGCGAAAAAATCAAAAATTCTAATTTGTATAAAGTTTATTCTTTCTGGCAATGATATAAAATACAAAATCCTTTCCAGCAAATTTTTAAATTTTGCAAATGCTAGGATATCGATAATAATGAAATTATTGTGTCATACCTTTACCATTCAAGCAGCAGTTTTTATTTCTCTACCATTCAATTGTTGCTGCTCTAATTTATCAATATCAACTTACTTTTATCTTTACCATCTTCAAAATCTTAGAAAGTGTGCTTGGCACGTGCTAATTCATCAAGGTCGTCATATTTTAAGATTATATTAATCCTCAGTATAAGAATTGTGCATTAATACTGTATGCATAAAAATTGAGATAATCTAATTAAATTGACAAAACGAAGGGCAGCTCATGGAATGAAAACCTTATAAAACTTTAAATTATATAAATTGGATAAAACTACTGTAAATAAATGACCAGAAATTTTCAATTAACAAAAATACCTAATTACAATAATTATACATACCACGATTGGTTGTAAAAAAAAAGAGTATTCCTTGATAATATTCTAATGATCCTAGGAATATTCCCACGAAAGCATTATGGTTTACATCATTTTACTTCCTTGTTCTAAGAAAATATCAATTACATAATAAAAAATTATATGTATTATTTGTATAGATATATAAATTTAATATTTCAAATTTTACATTTTAAGAATAGACAAAAGAGTAATACTATAAAGACCTTCGTAAGAATTTCACTTAATTTATCTTCTAATTCTTTAGGATGATGCAAATATTCATAAATAGCTTCAGCAATTAATGTTTACAACCAAATTAATTCATTAAATAATTAATTAAATAAATTTATTAAATTAATTCATTGAATTAACTGTAATAAGTTTAATAAATACATAAAAAGTTTTAGTAGTAAACATACATCCAGGAGGCCCCTGCAATAAAAAATGCAACCGCCGCTTTACCACTAATCAAATCAAATCCTCCAGAAAGTTTAGATTTTACCAACTTATAATAATTCCTTTTTTATTGGTATCCATTATTATTTATTAAATGTAGCATCATAATTCTTTTTTATTAGTATCTATTATTAAATTATCAAATGCATCATCATCAAATTTAATTTCTTTACAAAAAAAATAAGATTGTTTAGATTAGCCGTGATACATTCAAGTACAGTATAAGTAAATTTAAAGAAATTTACCATAAGCTTTACCAAAATAAAAATGGCACGTTTTTTTAGCAATTAAAAAAATATAGAGGGACACATATAAAGCATCTCATCTTTAACTTTTCTTTTTGAAGAATCACCCTTATTAGATGATTTAGGTAAAGCATTATAATTTTATTTATAACTTGCAGGATTATAATTTGCTAAACATAATTTGGATTAATTAGAGCAAAAGTTCCATCACTTTTATAATAAATAGGGCCAAACAAGCAGTAGTTATTTTAATTGAATCATTAACCGCATAAAACTTTATTTACTTTAAACCGAATGGCATTGACCGTTAATCCAAAATTTTCGAAACTGGCAGTAAAAAATAATTTAGACAATTTGCTAAAACAATTAATTATTAATTGTAATTTTTTCAATAAAAAAAAAAAAAAAGACAAATAAAATATTTATTTTTAAAATCTTAAAAAAAAAATAATAATAATTTTTCTAAATTAGAGCTAATTCTATATAAATTTTATGAAATTAATACTGCAATATATTGATACACAGTATAACAGTTAGCTGTATACGCATACATAAGTACTTTTACCGATTGTTTAGCTTACAGTAATCGGTTTAACAAATTTTGAATAAGTTATTTGATAATTTACCAATATGAATAAACTTCAGGGTTTATGAGTCTCTACTTTTTCGGAGTGGTAATGCTAGAAAACCGAGATGACCAAAGTTCGTTTAATATATTCTCACCTCCTTGGATTCAAATGGCTACTCTACCAATTCCAATTTTACTTTTTTATGCTGTGCCAAGCCGCTCTGCGACGTATCCACAGTATACATAGTTGGTGAATGTCATAAAACCAAAAAAATGTATCAATTTATATTATTCCACTATGCATTTGATATCAATAATTTACAATGGACAACTACGAATATCAACAATTTTAATTAGAAAGTGTAAATGTAAAGTATCATTAAAATCTCTTCAGCTATCTCGGGTTTGGAAAAAAGTATCATTAATTAATTTATATTATATTAGATTAATAGCAGTATATGCATATTAATATTAAAATTATTCGAGCTTGTTTCATCTTAAACGCGAGATGTTAAATTACATAAAAAATACACCTGTCACATATGAAATTACAGTATAAAAAAATGCGCATATAAACTATAAACTATATATACGAATTAGTAGGAATAGGATAATTTTCGCGATTATGATCCTTTTTATAAATGAAAAATCCTACAACTGTTATTACACCAATGGCACCAACTACACTATCATTCCATGCTGCATTGTTATAAGGCTGACAAACTAATGCTAAGCAAAGTTTTAGCTTCAAACAGCCTAAAAATTTTTTAATGATTCTAAGTAATTAAATTAAGTTATTCATGTTATGAATATTTACTATTTATTCTAACTTCATTTACTTTATGACACTTAGCAAGTATAAAAATAATTTATTAATCTAATACTTACAGGTAACAAATAGGCACAGTAAGCGATTTTATGATATGTTTATTACTACAAATTTGTGCTATTGTATTTTGAAGTGAATAAACATTAATCAATAACAGCACAATTCTTTTCTAAAATTAAGTTGAGTATAGCAATAAATGTTAACGTACATATGTACATATGTATGTATTTTACTTTCAACCTTAAATAAGATAGGTAGCGCATAAGTGTCTCCTGTTAAGCTAGTAATTATTATAAAAATAGATTACAAATAAACAATTATTAAATAAGATAAATAAAGGTTAGATAAGATTCACCTAATTTTACATTGAACAATAGATATATTATAACATGAATAATAAACCCGAAACAAAAAAGCCTAATAAAATAATAACAATACATACTCTTCTAACAAATCTTTGATACACATGTCTTCATATATTAAAAACTATTTCAACCATTCATACTATAACAAATAACTGCACCATACAAACACTTTACTATAACAATATCAACTGGCAGCGAAGCCTCCAGCAATTGCAATCTCTAGTTACTAAATTAGATTCGATTTATAGATGTAACCCAAACTATTTATAGTAAGTATCGACAATTTGACAAGTTTGGCTAAAATTCAAATCATGTGCCAAATCCTGATCAATTAAGTAGATGATAAAAATGATTGGCTAACAACATATGTTATTTCAGAATTTTATGTTTTATTAGTTTGGGATTAGTTTGGGATTTAGTTATGGCAAAGTCCCAAACTAGCTTAGCAAGTTTGAAATTGGCAAGTGTTGAAAATAATGCTCCTTAAAATCAAAGCAAAATCAAATCAATTTATTTATTTAAATTCAAATTTTGATTTGATATTTGATTTTCAAATTTTTTAATCATCTTTCAATTTTTAAGCCTCTTTCAAATTTTAATCCCTATGTGTAGTTGGACCTGGGTAGATCAACCTAGGTTATTAATGGGTCCGGATTACTCATGGGTAGGCGGGTTATCTGGGTTACTCATGAGTAGGCGAGTTACTCGTGGGTGGGTGGTTGCCTTGGTGAACGGATTATCTAAGTTGAGTTGTAGCAACTCAAGTAAGTCAACCCAGGTCAACCCTTAGGTCACCCGTGGATAAACATACAGGTTTAACCCGGTAACAAATTATATTTAAACGAATGACTTATATTACAACCCGCCCATCCACGAGTAACCCACCTATCCATGAGTAACCATCCTACCCATGAGTAACCCAGGTAACTGCCCACCCACTAGTAACAATAACCAAAACCCGTCCACCCCCGAGTAACCTGTCTACCCCAGGTAACCCGCCCACGCATGAGCAGTGATGGTAAATGACCTGAAATGACACAAATGACCCAAATGACAAATGACTAGTCATTGGATCATTTCGAAAGTTCAAATGACCTAGAAGGTCATTTAACATATGTTAATTAATTTTCAAATGCTCTTTAGTTAATCAGAATTGGCCGTTAAACAAAATCAAAACATAATCAATAATTGTAGCTATAAGTCAACTAATATTTATGTCTTAACAGTTAAGTAAAGTTGCTCGAAATAATAAATTGCATATTTCGAACACCTTAATTAAGGGTGGCAATCAATTAATCGACAATCACTTCACCGACATAACATTTCACCGACAATTATTCACCGACAAGTTCATTTTACCGACAGTTTATTTCACCGAAGCTTATTTCACCGAAGCTCATTTCACCGACAAAGTATTTCTGGTCATTGTCGTTAGGGTCAGGGTAGAATTAGGTAGAATTAGGGCTAAAGTTAGGGTGCTTTTTGAAAAAAAACTTGTCGGTGAAATGAACTTCGGTGAAACAAACTGTCGGTAAAATAAATTGTCGGTGAGTATTTATCGGTGAAATGTTATGTCGGTGAAGTGATTGACGGCGAAATAATACGAACCCCTTAATTAAGACATAAAACTTAATTGACTTAGTAAAATTTGGGACTTTAATATATAATAAGATTATATATAAGGAAAGTCATAAAGTTTGATAACTTTTTATACGAGCAACTCGACCAATAAAATAATGAAATTAATAACCAAAATGATCTTGTCATGATTTAATAGCTTAGAGTCATTTAAATTTCGATCAAACGATCGAATGATCGAGTTATTTACCATTCCTAGGTTGGACCGGGCATATAAACTTTTATTGGGTTTGGGCCCGAGTCCACAAATACCTAACCCAATCCAGCTTACTTCGAAACCTATGCGTATGCGTTATCGTTATGCAGTTAAAGTTGATCAATCTATGTAAAAAATAGTAGATATGGGATACAAACTCTATATGCACGATGGCCCAATGACTAAATGACCCTCAAATGTCCTCGGTCATTTTAAATGACCATGGTCATTGGGTCACGAGTCATTTCTAAATGACTCAAAATTGAGATGACCGTTAATGATCGGTCATTTCAGAGTCATTTGAGGTCATTTTTTGTATTGACCAGGTCATTTACCATCATTGCCCATGAGTAACCCAGGCTCATGAATAACCTAGGTTGATCTACCCAGGTCCAACTTCTACACGTAGGAGATTAAAATTTGAAAGGGGCTTAAATAATTTAAAGTTAATTAAAAAATTTGAAAATCAAATATCAAATCAAAGTTTGAATTTCAAATAAATATTTGATTGATTTGATTTGATTTTGATTTTTTACATTTCTAGTCACAGGTTCAAGACAATATCATTTTTAAATATGACAGTTTATTTTGATAATTTGCAACAAGAACAATTTTTGAGAAGAGCTATATTCTTGGATGTTTTAGCTTTTATTATTTCAAAGTTTAGAACTCTAAGGGTTATTTTATTGATGCAAAAATCTATATGTATATTCTCTATTATAACCAGATAACAGGAATATGGAAACAAAACTAAGATGATTAGGTAAACTTCAAGGATTCTTAAGATTTTTGAGATTTTCGGGTTCGTGTGATTCTCGGATCCGACGTCGAAAAATTCCTTCAAGCTCTTTTGATTTAATTCATATAATCGATTAAAAAATATTTAATCATAAATTATAAAATTTCAATATACAAATTATTCTATACTCACCAACTAATGATTTAATAATGTAATCGATTATAAAGTTTTATTTAATTATAAGTTATAAAAATTTCAATTTACAAAATAATTCTGTACTCACTGGCTAATTGTTTAATTTATATAATCGATTACAGTTTTATTTAATTATATGATAAATTTCAATCTACAAAATAATCTTTTACTCACCCGCTAATGATTTAAATCATGAACAATCGAATAGAGAAGTTTTATTTAGTTACAAATTGTAAAATTGCATTTTGCAAAATAATCCTTTACTCACATGCTAATGATTTAATTTATGTAATCAATTAGATTAGTTTTATTTAATTATAAGTTATAATATTTCAATTTGCAAATAATTTTTTACTCACCCGCTAATGATTAATTCATGCAATCGATCAGATAAGTTTTATTATTTAAAAGTTATAAAAATATTAATTTACAAATTAATTCCGTACTCACCAACTAATGATTTAATTAATGTAATTTACAAATTAATTCCGTACTCACCAACTAATGATTTAATTAATGTAATTGATTATAAAAGTCTTATTTAATTACGGGTTGTAAAATTTCGATTTATAAAATGTTCTGTACTCACGATCTAATGATTTAATTTAAGTAATCGATTTGATAAGTTTTTGATTATAGGTTATAAAATTTTATTGCAAAATTATTCTGTACTCACGAACTAATGATTTAATTCATAAATCGATTAGAAAATATTTAATTATAGTTCATAAAATTTCAATTTACAAGTTAATTCTGTACTCACCAACTAAAGATTTAATAATGTGATTGATTAGAGAAGTCTTATTTAATTACAGGCTGTAAAATTTCAATTTACAAAATGATTCTGTACTCACGATCTAATTATTTAATTTATATAATCGATTAGATAAGTTTTATTTAAATATGAGTTATAATATTTCAATTTACAAATAATTCTTTACTCACCCGCTAATGATTAATTCATTCAATCGATTAGATAAGCTTTATTAATTATAAGTTATAAAATTTCAATTTACAAATTAATTCTATACTCACCAACTAATGATTTAATTAATGTAATTGATTTGAGAAGTTTTATTTAATTACAGGTTGTAACATTTCAATTTACAGAATAATTCTTTACTCACGTACTAATGATTTAATTCATGAATAATCGATAGAGAAGTTATTTAATTACTTGTAAAATTTCAATTTATAAAATAATTCTTTACTCACCGACTTATGATTTAATTTATGTAATCGATTAAATAAGTTTTATCTAATTATAAGTTATAATATTTTAATTTAAAAAACAATTTTTTACTCACGCACTGATGATTAATTCATGGATTCGATTAGATAAGTTTTATTGAATTATAAGTTAAAAAATTCAATTTACAAAATAATCTTATACTCACTTGCTAATGATTTAATTTATATAATCAATTAGAGTTTTATTTAATTATATGTTATAATTTCAATTTACAAGACAATTTTTACTCACGGGGCACTGATTTCATTTATATAATCGATTAAAAATATTTAATATAGGTCATAAAATTTCAATTTACAAATTAATTCTGTACTCACCAACTAATGTTTAATAATGTGATTGATTAGAGAAGTTTTATTTAATTACATGTTGTAATTTCAATTTGCAAAACAATTCTTTACTCACTTGCTAATGATTTAAAATTTATGTAATCGATTAGATAAGTTTTATTGAATTATAAGTAATAATATTTCAATCTACAAAATAATTCTTTACTTACCAACTAATGATTAATCATGCAATCGATTAGATAAGTTTTATTAAATATAAGTTATAATATTTCAATTATAAAATAATTCTTTACTCACACGCTAATGATATAATTCATGAATAATCAATTAGAGAAGTTTTATTTAATTATATGTTATAAATTTCAATTTACAAATAATTCTATACTCACTTCCTAATGATTTAATTTATATAATCAATTAGAAAATATTTATTATATCATAAAATTTCAATTTACAAATTAATTCTGTACTCACCAACTAATGATTTAATTCATATAATCGGTTAGAAAATATTTATTATAGATAATTTACAAATTAATTCTGTACTCACCAACTAATGATTTAATTAATGTAATTGATTAGAGAAGTTTTATTTAATTATAGGTTGTAAAATTTCAATTTGCAAAATAGTTCTTTACTCACGGACTAATTATTTAATTTATGTAATCGATTAGATAAGTTTTATCTAATTATAAGTTATAATATTTTAATTTACTAAATAATACTTTACTCACCAACTGATGTTAATTCATGCAATCGATTAGATAATTTTATTAAATATAAGTTATAAAAATTTCAATTTGCAAAATAATTCTTTACTCACCAACTGATGATTTAATTCATGAATAATCGATTAGAGAAGTTTATTTAATTACAGCTTGTAAAATTTCAATTTGCAAAATAATTCTTTACTCACTTCCTAATGATTTAATTTATGTAATCGATTAGATAAGCTTTATCTTATTATAAATTATAATATTTTTAATTTAAAAAATATTTCTTTACTCACTGACTAATGATTAATTCATGTAATAAATTAGATAAGTTTTAGCTTTATATATTATAAGGAAATTTTAGTTTAAAAATAATTCTTTACTCACCGACTGATGATTAATTTATAAAATAGATTAGATAAGTATTATTGAATTATAAGTCATAAAAATTTCAATTTACAAATTAATTCTGTACTCGCCTTCTAATGATTTAATTTATATAATCAATTAGGAAGTTTTATTTAATTATATATTATAATTTCAATTTACAAAATAATCTTTTACTCACTCGCTAGTGATTTCATTTATATAATCGGTTAGATAAGTTTTATTGAATTATAAGTTATTAAAAAGTTTCAATTTACAAAATAATTCTTTACTCACAGACTAATGATTTAATTTATATTTTCAAAATTTAAATTGATTAGAAGCTTCAATTAAAATTTTAATTGTTAGATTAATTAACTTTCTACTCACATCACTATTAAATTCAAGTATAATTAATTAGAGATATATTTGATTAGAGAAGTTTTATTTAATAATAAATATTACTATAAAATTTCAAGTTAATCATACCGTCGCCATCGCGTTTGTCTGGATATAGTATAATGAGATTAATAAAATAATCAGAAAAATTTGTTCCTATAACTATAATGACTAAACAATTATACAAATAAAAAAAGAAATAAAGTATTATTACACTTAAGGACTGGCGAGCTTGAAACAGTTGAAGAGAAAATAACTGCGAGGACTGCAGCTAAAGTTAACAAGAGTCTAAAATTCATCTTGAAGTCGTGATTTTTCTTCTATTAAATGACAATAATTTAAAGTAATTTGAAAATACATCAAGATATTTATCGCTCTTTTATATAGTTGACGCCGTAATTAATTTTCAGAATATTATGGCACCCCTATAATAAAAGTTTCTCTAGTTTTATTAATAAACTTATGTCGGTTGTGTTTATAAAATGTTTAGAATGGAGTCATTTCTGGCTTAGAAATTATGAGTTTTTTAAAAAAATCAAAATATATTTTTTGGTTTGTTTCTATAAATAAAATCCATTCTAAACATTTTTTAAACACAATCGATATAAGTTTAATACAAACTTATTTTATAGGGCACTGAACGATACTGTAATGCTGCAATGCCGTATGAACCTATAATATTGGGTGATCTCCAAAGAAAAAACCGGATTTCGGTTTACTACTGTATGGGACATCTATAGAACGCCAATTTTGGGTGCTTATATAATCAATTTTGATTCGTTAATTTTGGTACAATTAATTCTGATTGGTTAAATATATATATATATTCTTTTTCTTTTTTTTTTTTTTTTTTTATAAACGCCAATTTTTTATTCTATTATAAACTTAGCTCATAACTTTTTTAAAACATAAAATAAGAAAAGATTCTGACAGAAATGTAGTTTAGTTAAAAACCTATCAAATTTGAGGGTTAATTGTGCCCCTTAACACGCATACGTTATATGTCAATCATCAAGTTTACACTGATTTTGACTAACTTAATGAATCATATAAAAATAGAAATTAAAGTTACCTATACTAAATATAGAGAAGATCTATTTACAAAACTTCAGAGGCTTAACTGTGCCCCTTAACACGCATACGTTAACGTGTTATGAAGATTTTACAAAAAGGGTGATTATATGTCAATCATCAAGTTTACACGGATTTTGACTAACATTTAATGAATTATGCAAAAATAGAAATGAAAGTTATCTATACTAAATAAAGAGAAGATCTATTTACAAAACTAATCGGGAAATTCGAATCTCTAATGTCACAATTTCGAATTGATATTGATAACGTACATATGGTTTGATAACCATTCGCATTTATAACCGCTCACATAAGCGCTGTACCTATGACTTTATAACAGCAATATTTATGCGCTGTGCATATGATTTAATAATAGCTCACATTTATGCGCTGTTCATATGATTTGATAACAGCTCGTATTTATGCGCTGTACATATGATTTGATAATAGCTCACATTTTGATTTAACTTGTTTTAAAAAAGTTATAACAATTTAAAGTTTTTGCTAATATAGAGTGGATGCGTTTTACTGTCCGGTACTGTAGTTATCCACCACTTCTGGTTAGTGCACTAATTGTTCGGAGGACATTACGAGTATAAACCAGATTTTTGTGTGTCTGTAATTTACCGGATTACGAATTTGATTGGTAGTTTGCGATTTGCAAATGCATAAAAGATCATCAGAAATAAATAAAATCCGATCCAGTTATTCTTTAACACTGATTCTATAGTAAAAATGGGCCGTTATTGATTCACAGTATACTATATCATAAATAGGTAGTATACAGCTCATAAATATGGGACTAAACAAATATGAGACTTAATTGATTCATTTAGCATAACCCGTGTTACTATAGTAATATTTCTGCGCCCAAAATCAGTTCATTGCCTTATACTACCTTATGATCATCATTTTCCCTTACATTGATCATACTTCCGATCATCCTTACATCGTCCCACCTTATTAATTTTATCCTTCGTCCCTTTCCTATTTTGCTTCTCCATACTTACCCTACGTTGTTACCATATATAGAGCTTATTCCGATTTCATTCTATAGATATGTTTAATTACTATACCAAATTCATACTACATTATTCTGTGACGTGTGAAAGTGAATTGGTTCGATGCATGAGCAATAATATGCATCGTTGAACAATCAAGCTTTCTTATATTATCGCGGATCTGCTAGCCCGATGAAGAGTTAGAAAAGCAGATCCCCAGATTAATGTTTCGGGTGTAATATCTTATGTAATGCAGATAGTAATGCGAGGGAAGTTTATTGGTGTTGAAGGAATTAAAGCTTAGTAATATCGGAAGGAGGCTGATTCGACAATTGACTAGTTTAATTATTTATGTATATCGAACATGTATGTAAGTCCGATGTATTCACTCTTCATGTATCTCCAGAGTTCATTAGGCATTATCTTAATGATTCCTCCTTTATAATAATGACTTTTTAGCGAATGTTTGTTATATCGTATCTCTTGACTTTCATTTATTTTTGTGTCGTTTCCTCTTGAATCCCTTTCTCCATAATTCGAAACCCGACCCTATGTATTCTACCTCTCGTTCATTAAAGTTATACTGCGCCACATTTCATGTGACATCCGATCATGCATAATCTCATTTTTCATATGTAATCAGTGGTCCATCATTTCGTGTAACATACATGGAAATCGAACGTCAATCTTTAATCTAGAACGTTCCATGAATTCGCTAAGCCTCGTTACTAAGAATCGTTCGCTTTTAATTTTAACCTTCTTCTTGTACCATATCCCCAGTTACAAATCTGTATGCAGCACTCTATGGTACGTACATACATAAAAGACTTTTAATCATAGATTCGAGCATTGCAGTAAAGCATATGGTATGGAAACGTAAGTTAGAGCTTTTACTTATTATTAATTTAAAGAACGAAAACTTTTTTAAATACTTTACTGATTTTTTAAAGAGTTGCTTTTTTGTTTTCTTTTCTATAAATACGTTCAACTATTAACTCCTTTTTTCTTTCAAATACCTTCGTCCTTTCTGGCTCTGAAATATTTTCAGGAGTATAATTTCTTCATACTTTTGCTATACAGTAGATGCGTATTGTTCTTTTTCTTGTCTGTGGGCACAACTAACACATTTTCTTTTTCTAGATAACGATTAAACGAGTTTTTTGAGTCAGAGGCGAAATCTAGAGGGTTTGCATTGGTGAAAATTGAAATACTAGTTCGCCTTTCGCCAAAAAAAAATAATTCTAAAAAAGGCTCTGGCAAAATTAGCAAAGCATAGTAAAACTAGCAAAATGCAACAAAACTGACAAAATGTAACAAAAGGGTGAAACTGGCAAAGTGTAACGAACTGGAAACTACGAAACTGGTGAGATACAACCTTGTGAGCTGACAAAATTAGCAAAGCTGGTGAAATGTGACGTACAGGTGAAATTGACAAAATTAAATTATATGTTGGCAATTAGTCTTTGGGGTTGATAAATATTTAATAAAGCATTTGAATACTATAAAAAAGCTGCTTCAAGAATACTAATTATCAAGGAAGAGGAACATAGGCGCTTAGGTAAATATATGATTCGATAGCTATAAGAATCGTGCGTATATAGAATGAATATATATCATGTGAATTGATTGTTTTTTTAATAGCATTCATTTATAATTTTATGCCCATTTATGATCTATGCTAGGTTAATTTCCCTTCTAGATACTTCTTTTTTTTTTTAATATTGGTTTTAATTTTTTCACAATACAAAATATTCTGAGCTCAACAGTATCTGGGATTTGTATAGCAATATTTAATCAGGAAGTGATTGTTCTAAAATCTTGAAGATACAATTACAAATTTAAATTTTTAGTTCAATATAAGTTATAGAATTTTTAAATTTTATCTGAAATTATTTATTAAAATAATAAAGAATGTTTGTATATAATTCTTAGGTGCATAGCATAATTATAATAGTACTTTTTATAATAATTTGAAATTTGTGAATTTGGAAAATAACAACCTGAATTTTATAAATAAAACTCATAAAACCAATTCAATAATAACTTTGCTTAAAATTCATCTTGTTTCTTTATTTTTAAAATCAATTGCCCAACCTGCTTAATTAGTCTATCTACAATATATGGGCCCTCAAAAGTAGAAACCAGGGAATTTGGCCAATCACGGGTTTTGAAAAAATCAGCAAAAACTATTTTGTTATACAAAATCAAAACAATCTAAAAATAGGTTATTCACGATTAATAAACCTGTTTAAACAGGATTATTAGATCTGTAGATCTGTATTACTATCAGTAAATCTCAGAAATCTATTTTTAGATTATAACATCAAAAGCTTTTAAATGTTGTATTGTAAACATTTATTAAGTAATCAGACTTTCATTATTAAGTAAAAAGATTGTGCCTCAAATTTTACACCTGATCAATCAAACAGATCAATTTTCAAAAAATAGTCAAATTTCCTGGTTTCTACTTTTGAGGACCTATATATACAATATAATAAATATATGTTCTTTTCATTTTTCAACTACTTAATTTGCCTATATACTGAAAACAAATAAAAAATAAACAAAATTATTGATAATGGCTTAATAAATTTGCTAAAAAAAAAAAGAGAAGTTTTAGAAAAAAACTTGACAAACTTCTAATCAATAACATTTTGCAGAAAATCATTTAGAAGAAGAAATTAACCAAAGATGCTTTTGTCAAAGCCGAGGAATTAAAGGAAAAAATAGAAAATAAAATAAATATTGGTAAAGAACTTCATATGTTCATACTTATGTATGTTTGAATTGTCAGTACTATCTGGTCTTAATATTGTATTTAATAATCTCTAGTCATTACTTGAGAAGAACAAGAATAATTGTTAGATTGAATACTTAAAAAATGGATAAATATACTCAACAATTTTTTTATTATATTAGCATGTAATTCTGTACTGGTACTGCTATATGATTTATTTATATAAAATTATCAAAGAATATGAACATTGGAATCCCAATTCTTTGAAAGTTATTGGGTATATAGTATATATGTCTTGAGATTAGTCTCTTTTACTATAAGTATTATAAGATTCTATTCGAATCTGATTGGATATTTATTTATTCTAGAAATGGATAGAACCTCTTTTTTGTGTGACCTAAGGAAATTTGGGTTCATTTAAGAAAATTCTATGATATAAAAAAGTTACTTTTTTTTAATTCACAAAGTTCTAGAATTTCATGACTATAAAAACTAAACCTTATTCTATATGCTGTCATGGTTTGATAAAAATTGTTCATAATTTAAAAAGTTTTATCAAAATGTATTTTTGTGGTACTATATAAATTTTTGAAAACTGATCTACATTCATTCTACTCTTATGTGAAGTAATTTAGAAATTAACTATTTATTATCTAATACATGCAGTACATATGGATAAAAAAGTTGGATGAGTTAAAATAATGTATGATATTATATTTCTAATTTCTATAATATTTGTAAAGTATAAAAAGAAGGTTGTTTTAGCTCTTCTGCATAGTAATCTTTGAATTTTCTTATTATAAGATTTAATATAAAAATATAATAAACTTAAACTATATTAATACACAAATTATATTTATACTAATCAGGTTAAATCACAAATCATGCCTCTGGCAAGCTGCCTTCTTATAATCTCTAAATCATATGAATAAAAGATTATTCATTTTGCCCTGTAACAATTGGTGGTAACTGTAATTATATGGATTTTTCAACAACCAATATTGCTTTAAATCGAAATCTGAAAAAATTGGTAGAATTTTACCTTATATTATCTAAGGTTTTGAACAACTACAGTATTCAAGGTACATTAGAACACTGGAATTAAAAATAGAAAATATCCTGAAACTTACTTAAGTGGTAAGGGGGCTTCCAGAAATTACGTGATTTTTTAATGGGTGGGTGGGGTCCCGAAAATATCAGGTTATATTTATAATTCTGGTCATATTTTTATAATTCTGGCCAAAAGTATAAAATTATAAAATTATTAATAACTATTGTTCTACTAAACCAATTTAGATGATTTAACTACTAAAATGTTCATCTCATTGAGATGATTCTAACAAGCTCAAAATTGCTAAAATCTAATTACAGGGTCCCAAGATCGTTCAACTTTTGTGTAATTTTAATAGTGATTTTTTAGAATCACTAAGTAAATTTCTTTAATATTGAATAACTTTTGATCCACTGGTCCATTTTGGATGATTTAACTACCAAAATGTTCATCTTAGTGAGATGATTCTAACAAGCCCAAAATCGCCAATTCCAATCACAGGATTCCAAAATCGATAAAGATTTGTATTGTTAAACAAACAAAAAAATCTTTATTGATCTTGGAATTCTGTGATTAGAATTTATCAATTTTGGGCTTGTTAGAATCATCTCATTGAGACAAACATTTTGGCAGTTAAATCATCCAAAATGTGCATGTGGATCAAAAGTTATTCAATATTAAAGAAATTTACTTAGTGGCTCTAAAAAATCACTATTAAAATTACACAAAAGTTGAACGATCTTGGGATTCTGTAATTAGATTTTAACAATTTTGAGCTTGTTAGAATTGTCTCACTAAGATGACCATTTTCGTAGTTAAATCATCCAAAACGGACCAGTGAATTTTAAGTTATTTAATATTAAAGAAATTTACTTAGTAATTCTAAAAAATCACTATTAAAATTATACTAAAGTTGAATAATCTTGGGATCCTGTGATTGTATTTTAACGATTTTGGGCTTGTTAGAATCGTCTCAGTGAGACAAACATTTTGGTAGTTAAATCATCTAAATTGGTCCAGTAGAACAATAGTTACTATCAATTCATAAATTGAAACATATGAATAAATTTTAAAAAATATAAAATTTGATTGGCTAATAGAGTATCAGGTGTGGGTGGGTGGGGTAAAATTTTGAAATTTATTAGTAAAAAATATTATGTAATTTCTGGAAGCCCCCTATTTGCTGTTAAAGTATCAAAATTTCATAGTAAAAATCAGCAGAGTTTTACTAATTGTCTTATATGGAAGTGGAATGCTATACATTTCTGATCATAATAAAAAAACCTAGAGTAAACAATCAATAAATACTCATACTGTATCATGTTATATTCTAATATAATTTAAATAATTTAACTATCTTTAGAATCAGAAAAGTTGGTTCTACAAAGTTTAATTGGAAATTATAAAAGGCTTGCTCAGTAAAAAAAATACTTTAATATGTAAAAAAGCCCCATTTATGCACTATAAAAATTTACTATTAAAAGCTTGCTGTAATTTATTATAAAATAATTATTATTTTTTACCCTTTATCTGCGACCACTTAATTAAAAAAGAAGCTCATTGACTTTGCTTAAATTTTACCCATATTCATCAAAAGAGCTTCTAGAATATTAAGTTTCAAGGATTACAAAAATAGTACAATAATATTCTTTCAAGATGATTTCAAATAGAAGAAAAAAAATATATATTTGGAAATATATTATTAAATGAGAATTGCTCAAATTCCAGATTATTATTAAATGGACCAGAAAGTTGGACTAACAACAACTTTCTAGCACTACAGAAAATATTAAAATCTTGTTTACCTGAATTCTAAAATTGGTACTACAAAAAAATGGACCTTGGACATATAAATGATAATGAAATTAATTTCAAAAGTTTTACTAAAATATATTTACTAATTTAAATTGAAGTTTTAATCAGCTAACAATCCACTAATAACAAAGCTAGACTTGTGATGACTAGTAGCAAAAACAAAAGAGGGAGAACAGCTTTCTACTCTTTTTTCTTATATAGCTACTCCTTATACCCCATACCATTCAGACAAAATTTTTTTATATTTACCAAATTCTTTTCCCACGATATACATCAGATACCTTATACCTATTCTTATCCCTTTCTCATGATAACTGTATCCATACCTTGTATCTAACAACTAGTTATCTATGTTATTATCTGGGTTATAGTCTCTTTGTTCAGTTAATAAACTCAGATTTTTATGTGTAGAATATATAAAATAAATATGTGCAAATGTTACAGACTAAACAAGATATTTTTTAATGATTATTAAAGTATACGCACTACATTTCATATGATATCTGATCATGCATAATTGATCATGCATGTATGAGGCTTATCCGTAATGTAGGGTAATTTAAAAATCACACTATTTATCGTCTAATACATGTAGTACATATGGCATAATAAAGTTGAATAAGTTAAAATAATATATAGTGTTAGATTTCTGATTCCTATAATATTTGTAAAGTATAAAAAAAAAGGTTGTTTTAGCTCTTCTGTGTAGTGATTTTAGGATTATCTTATAATAAGATCTAATATAAAATATAATAAACTCAGACTATATTAATATACAAGCCACGTTTATACTAAATTAGATTAAATTACCAAGTTATGCATCTGGCAAGCTGCCTTCTTATAATTTCTTAATTTATATAAATAAAAGATTATCTGTTTTGCTCTGTAACAATGTATCTCTAGAGATTATTAAGCATTATATTAATGATTTCTCCTTTATAATAATGACTTTTTAGCCAATGCTTGTTATATTGTATCTCTTGACTTTTATTTATTTTTGTATTGTTTCCTTTTGAATTCCTTTCTCCATAATTCGAAACCTGACCCTATATATTCTATCTCTTATTCACTATTACTAACTAAATTTGGCCCTTTTAATCTTATGCTCTTCCAATTTGATAGTGACACTTACTATTAACTTATATCAGAAATAGTAAATGACCTAGTTATTTGCCTGTTTTGCAAATAGTCTGAAATAACTTCAGAATGACTGGTCATTATATCATTTGAAAATGACTCATGACCAAATAACTTAGATTATTTGAAAATAATCTGGTTATTTAAAAATGGCCTAAGTTATTTGCAAGTAGTAGATCATCTAATATCTGTGTATGATCAGATTGGATGCTATGTCTAAAGACCCAACTCAGTTGATAATTGTAGTCCAGACAGGTCAGATATTGATCCAAGTTATGACCCAGATCAATTGGTCATATAGTAGCTTACAAATTTTAATAATATTTATTATTAGATAATACATATTTAATTTTATATACTATATTTTACAAACTTAGTAAATATAAAAACTTTTATAATCTAGATCTAAAATAAGTTATTCAAGTTATAATGTTTACTATTTAATTTTACTTACTTATAAAACTTAGTGCCATAAAAAACATTTATTAATCTAAGATCTAAAATAAGTTATTCACAAACATTTATTATAATAATCCATAAATCCATAAATCTAAAGAATGTTTATTAATATAAGTATTGAAAATAAGATTTATAAATATTAACTGTTTGTTTAATTCATCATTTTTGCATTTTTTTTTGAGTCCCATAAGTTCTGTAATTATAATATAGTAGACACTTTGGCTTCATAATATTCTATGGAGCTCAATTAATTATTCACTATATTTTCCTTTTATAGATAAATAAATTTTATAAAATATAACAAACATAGAAATGTCTATTTATATTGTATTTGTAACTTATAGAACTAAAAAATTACAAAGATTATTGATCCAAATAAATCAAAGTTTGATAATCTAAGTATTTAAAATAAGAAATAATTTATACATCGCATGTGCGATGTTGTCGCACCTGCTGCAGATCATAAAATCAGGTGTAATATAAAATCAAAACAATTAAAATAACCTGTTTTTCATTGGTTAGAGTTAGGGTAAGGTATAGATTGTGTGTATGAGCAAGGGGAGGGTTTTATAGTAAAATTTTGAAAGGATTTTTTTTTTGTTAGAATCCTAAGGGCAGTGTCATTAATCACCTGATTATTTTTTATCAGAGGCCTACCCCCTCCCTCTTCCTCAATATATAAATAGTCAGGTTCTTATATATAATTTCAACTTTTTTTACCCCCCTCCCCCCCTAAAAAATCACCTGATTTTTGTTACTCCCCTAAGAGTAGTTTCATATACTCAATTTTAAGTTATATAGAAGATTTTTGACAATATGAACAATTTTTTGATCATATAATGTTACACCTGATCTTAAATTTGATTGGGAGAGCGACATATAAGGCACATTGCATGAGGCGATAAATAAATTTACTCTTAAAATAATTTATCTATTTATAAATAATGCTTTTAATTTCAATTAGTAAGTATTCATTAATCCAAATATTTAAAATAAGCTATTTATAAGATATACTATTTAATCATATTAATGTTAAAATATAAAGAATTTTTATTAATATAATTTAATTCAGGACAATCTAAATATTTATTTTATTTGCATCCAGCTAGCTAGGAGCATAAAAATTATTTGCATTTATATATATTAATATGATTAAATACCCTGATTAATTATATAAAATTCAATAATCAATTAAAAAGTTGTGACCAACTAAATTATATATCTCTAGTTTTAGTATAAAATTTTAAATAATCTAATAGATCATTTCATCTTTTGAAATGAGCAACATCTAGTTATTATTCATTTAAGCCACAAAGTCATTTTAGGTTATTTACTATCCCTGACTTATATAGAATAGTGAGCTATTATTGATTTATATAAAGTAGCTTATAAATGTGAGCTGCTATTATTGATCTTATTTTTATTATTTTAGCTTAATTTACTTGTCAAATATAAGCAAATAAATGTATGCTATTTTCAAATTATATGTACAGTATATAAATGTAAGCTGTTATCTAAAATTATATATAAAGCACATAAATATGTTAGGTTTAGTACTATTACCAAAGTGACTGTCTCAGTGAAGTAATTCTAACCAGCACAAAATTGTTAAAACCCAATCATGGTATCCCAAGATCATTAAAGTAAATATATAAAAATTTGCAAATTTACTAATATAATTTTATAAATAAGATAAATCTATATCAATCTCAGGATCCTGTGATTGGATTTTAACAATTTTATACTTGTTAGGATTATATTATTGAGATGGTTATTTTGGTGATAAAATTGTCCAAAATAGACTAGTGGATCAAAAGTTTTTAACTATTAAATATTTTATATATATTTAATAGATTTTTAACATTTATTGCTAGTGCGATTCATCGCTACCCCCTGATCGACCAATTATTTTGTTTGTTTTGATTTTATATTAATCAAAACAAAACAAAGTTAGAAGGCCCTTCTAACTCAAAATTTCACAAAGAATTTTTTTTGTCAAGAAAAAAGTGTAGTTTCTTAGTCAAAATTTTAAATTAGAAGCGATTTTTTAAAAAAAGTTTGTTTTGCTTCGATTTCACATTACACCTGATTCTGCATCCCGATTTGTCGATTGGGGTGGCAATGCATCACACTGGTGATGAATGATAACTCTTTATTTAATAATAAATTCAAATATACAAAAAACTTATATTTTGAAATAATGATATCTTGTAAACTAGTAATTGGAATAAGGTAAATTTTATAATATTCAATTCATCTTAATGAGCCAAATCAAAGAGTATTAAATTTATCTAATTCTAATCACTAGATTACAAGATATATCACTTGGCCACAATACCACTCTGGCTACAATACTCCATCAACCTTATATATAAAACATATAGTAACAACAGAAAAGCCTATAGGTAAAGCATGTCTAATTATAAAATATGACAAATAACTATTTATTATAGTTCATATAGCAAGATTTATTTGTTATATCCTATAACTGGTCACACCCAGTGTTAAAGATTTGATTTCCTAGTGTTTTCAGAAAATTTAAAAAAATTTAGGAACATTAAATTTGGAATTTATATTCCCTATTAGAAACAAAGTGTGAACATAAAAGTTATAATTTGTGTTCCCTATAGAGATAGTTTTTTGTATATGAGAGAGAGAGTGAGAGTAAGTGAGTGAGTGAAAAAGAAAGAGGGAGAGAGGGGGAGAGAGAAAGAGGGAGGGAGAAAGAGAGAGAAAGAGAAAGAGAGAGAGAGAAAGAGAGAGAAAGAGAGAGAAAGAGAGAAAGAGTGAGAGAGAGTAAGAGTAAGAGAGAGAGAAAGAGAGAGAGATTTAGTTATAGGAAAATTAAAAATTTTTTGGGAACATAAATTTAATATTTTATGTTCCCAAAGAACAAAAAAAAATTTCAAATCTTTTTCACTGGTCACACCCAAGTGCAAAATTGTTAAGATCAGTATAATGAATTAATGAATAATATTTTATTTGTAGGCTTTCTCTGTGCATCTTATATGATAGAACAAAACCAGGTATACTTT
Source organism: Gigaspora rosea (assembly GCA_003550325.1). Classification (NCBI taxonomy): domain Eukaryota; kingdom Fungi; phylum Glomeromycota; class Glomeromycetes; order Diversisporales; family Gigasporaceae; genus Gigaspora; species Gigaspora rosea. The sequence goes on from QKWP01000031.1 coordinate 373,624, forward strand.
TCTCTATTATTTTTAATAGGCTATCTTAAAGATTCAAACTGCATCTATTGTTATTTATTTAATATATGAATTAGATTTATTGAGTTTTATTAGTAGTACAGTCTAACCTCTTTATAATTACCAAGTCCATCATACTGTAATTGCATAGAGGTGTGACTATAAATAAAATACCTTGTGATATTAATATGAACAAAGGTCAATAAGTAATATATTTGTGTGTATTTGAAATACTATTGAAAAATTTAGAATATTTGATAGACAGAACTTGTACTTTCACTCTTTTTAATTTAATATTATCTAGATCATTATGAATTTCTTGTACTTCTTTGTAAGTTGCAAAGATTATTTCAGGTAAATTGGCCTTTCATTTTGTTTATAGAGCTTATCAATATAAAATAATGCAGCATAAAGATATTTGTATGCAATTTCTATCTGAAGAACATTAAGACATTGACAACAATTTCTGTAAATAAGCTGTACAATAGTTTCTAATTTAATTTTAAACATAAATATTTCTAGTTGCTTTTTCTATTTTGTGCTTTATTACTTTATTCATTTGGAGTAATTACTTTGCAGATTTATTATATTTTTTGCTTGGCTCTAGGTATGCAACTTGAGGAAACTCTTGCAATACAGTTCTAAAATTAATAAAGGTTAATAAATATACTTATAATTGACAGTTCTAATTTGGCTCTTATCTATTCAGCACTTTATAAATAACTGCAACTTCTTTTGATATTTCTAGCAATTTATAACTATCAAAAGGCTTGGTAAATTAAGTTTTTAAACAATTTTTAAAGTGAAAATAAGACAATACTACTATATATGAGGACGAAAGCATTTCAGGTTCTAAAACCCGAAATTAAAATTTGAAGACGAAATTTTTTTGACCTATTTTACTTGAAAGATGAAATTATTTGATACTTTTTTTGAATAGACGAAATTATAAAAAACATATGAACATATCTATATAAATTTTATTTGCTCTTCCTTATAAAAAATTTTAATTTTCTCTAATGAAGATGAAATAAGCCTTTTTCAAAAATCAATTTCGGCGGCATCACTAAATACTACATATATAAAAATAAAACAAACTACCAACTTTGAAGGTATTATTCCTCTTAGCTTTATATTTTTACTCTATACTTAGAAAGCAAATAAGTATTTGTGAAAATAAATCTCTATATTTCATTATGCGAATGTGATTTCTTTTTGGAAACTCCTAAAAATAGTATTTGAAAAAGAGCCTACTATTGTAATTTACTATATAAAATAAAATAATTATATAGATATCAATCACTCAAATTTTATAGTAAAAAATTTACCCCTAATCTGTATAACAAATTGTATGACTGATATTTTTTTATAATTATTATTATAAATCTAGAGTACTAGAAATTGAACCAGATAATATAATAAGGGAATTGCTATTTCCACCATGGAAAGCTGCTATTTCCACTATGGTCACACAAGATTTTCTATTTCTAGAATTTAAAATAATATATGCACTTATGTTACACAAAGGCCCAGTGCATTGTTTTTGCAAAAATAAATTTTGGTTACATGCTGCTAATGTCATATAACGTTACACAAGTCTAATTTTGGGGGTCGTTTAAAGCAGGATGCAATCACGTGATATGGCGCCAATAAACTTGTTTGGTTTGATCAACCCGGAACAGCCCGACAAAGAAACAAAGAAGAAAAAAAGTGAAAAAACGCAAAAATACAAGAAACAAGTGTCAAAACCTACCTTGGGGCATTAACAAAAAATGTCGGGAAGGCAATTTTACTATAATACTATTCCTAACCCTAACCGCCGCTAACCCTTACCCTAACTTTAATTAAAAAGTCAAAATCATATAACTGCACCCTGCTTTAAACGACCCCTAATTTTGGTAAACTAGCCCTGGGTCAGCCGGCATTAAGCTTAATGCTAGTAGGCACTATCATGATAATACCCCAGCGGGGTTAGACATAATTCCGGCCCACTCTAACCCTAAATACATCCAATCACAGAACATATACTTTTCCTAGATTTAGGGTTAGGGTGGGTCAGAATTATGTCTAACCCCGCTGGGGGCATTATCATAATAGTGCCCACTAGCATTAAGCCAGTCGACCAGGGTTAGGTTACCAAATTAGACTTGTATAATGTTATATGACATTAGCAACATGTAACCAAAAATTATTTTTGCAAAAACAATGCACCGGGCCTTTGTGTAACATAAATGCATATATGATTTTGAATTCTAAAAATAGAAAATCTTGTGTAACCATAGTGGCAATAGCAATTTTCCATGGTGGAAATAGTAGGTCCCTATAATAACACTAAAATCAATATAACTTAAGTTTCCAAATATCATTTTTCTTAAAGAGCATATACTAGCAAATTTAGCTAGCACTAGCTATATAATGCTAGCTGGTATTATGTTCCTTCAGACAAATGACTTGTGAAATATTGTAAAGTAACTATTACAATAATACAAATACAAAGCTAATATAACTTTAACTATATACTAAGAGTTAACACAAATCTGTAGGTTTTTTAATTGAATTTTTTCAGTAAATATAATATACATTAAAACAATGCAAATACAAACTAACATACTGTTTTACCACAATAGCTCATAAGTTTTTTGATTAAATTTTTTTAGTAAATTATGCCAAACACTTTATTGCAAAAGTGTAAGTTTTTTAATTAAATTTTTTACGATAGACATCAACAATAATACCAATATAAACCAACATGACTTTAACTATTGTATTGTTTGTCAATGAAATATTCTGTTAGTTTTTAAATAGATATTTTATAGTAAACTATTTTATACATCAATAATAACACCAGTACAAACTAATATAGTACATTTTAATTATTACTGTGACACTACAAGTCTGTAATATTTTAATTAAATTTTTTACAAAAATATTTTTTATTTTACATATATATGTACAGTATTAGATACAAAATCAATTAAGTAAACAAAACTATGTTATTATATTGATCAATTTACAATAATCAAATTTTTATTAGTGAAATCATAAATGTAAATTGAATATTATTTTATATTATATTTAATTATAAGAAAAAGTGTGAAATTCTAAAATATTCGGATAAAAATTGTACTTATTCTTCAAGTTTCTTTGAATAAAAAATATTTATTAGAACTTTTTCAAAGCTTCTATGTTTGATTTTTTGCAAAAGTTTTAAATAAATTTTAACATTTGGCTTCAAGATGACTTTTTTTAATCTAAATTAATAAAATTTAAAATACTCTATGCAAATACTCAAAACTTATATATTGATAAAAAAGTTTCAAACATGGCTTATGCTTTAGTATTTTATATACATTTTATATAAATTTCAAGGTAATTTGATACCTTAACAAGAAGTTGAATATACATGACATAAGTTTGCTAGTATAGTTTTGATTACTTAGTTGATATTGCACTCTAGTACAGTATGTGCATGTCATGCATGCATATATAGCTTATAATTTTTAATATTATAACTAAACCTATTATAACCAAAAAATTTCTGTTTCTGGTTTTGGTGCAACTGCATTGACAGCTACTTAATTAATATATTTTAAGTCTGTTGCACAATAATGGGTGCTTATATAGAGGTGTGACTATATGGGGTATAACTATAGAGGTCAAACTGTATCAACTTACCAACAATTACTTTATAGGCAATTTAGTTTATAAAGAATTCAACTATAGGCAAGGTTATTTTATAGTTGATTAATTCACAGATAAGTTTGTTTTATAGATAGTTAGTTTATTAACAATTGATTTTACAAATAAATTAGTTCTATTTATTGTTGTTAGTTTAAGTTTAAATTAAAGTTGTTGCAATTTATAAAAAAATTGACAGTATAATATATTGTTTACAAAATAAATTTGTTTATGAATCAACTGTCTGTAAAAATAATCTTGTCTATAGATTAATTGCATATAACCAAGTTGTTTATAAAGGGATTGTTTGCAAAATTAAAATAGATTTACTTATTTATTATGTGTCTGTTGTATTTTTTTTAATTCAAAAGACATATTATTATTATTTTTTTTTTATATAAGAGTATCATACAAATTAATAAATTTGGTTCTGTTTTGTTATCAAATTATATGTAAATTTATAGAATTTAAAAGCTATAGCTAATATGCTAAATAGTTTAATTAAATTTTTATTTTCTTTTACTTTTTTACCTTGTTACATATTATACTTATAAATAATCCAAGTTGCACTTTTGTTAAAGTATATTTAAATAAATAGAAGCTGGGTACAATAAAACCAATATATAATATACACGTAGCAATCTTAATTATAAATATAATAATATAAATAAGTTCTATTTCTAAAATTTTAAAAGATACTTATAATATTTCTGGTTTTAGTATGACTATGTTGTACAGTTACTCTAATTATTATAATGAAATTAATTAAACTAATATGGGTAGTGCACCTGACATGCCAACACTAGCATAGTGCAGGGCGAGCCAATCAGATTCAACTCCAATAAAGTTTATTTATTGGTTGCCATATTCTAAAATGGAAAAGATTTTTGTAGAAATGATTCTTATACAGTATCTGAGATGCACTATATGAATTGTACATGTGGATTATTAGATATAACTTTATTAGACAGTGCCAGAATTGCCCCAAAATTCAGGCTAATGATCATGTTATCCATAGTGATGATGTTGTTTATAAATAGATGATTCTTAAAATCAATCTGCATAAATCAATTGATGTACTCATCGATTTGATTAAATTATCAATTGAATCATTTTCTACTGTGATGTTCTATGCATATTGGAAAATTTAATTATTTCAGTACTAATAATACTGGTAATTGCATATTATATAATTTACTAATAACGACAATAAAAATTATGCAATTTATCAATGTTGATAATAAATATTAATGATCACATTGATATTTTCATTAGTCTTTTTCATTGATATTTATGAAATACTATAATTGTTTATAGCTATATACTTTATTTTCTTTTTTTATTCATTATATTCGAATCAATCATTATCCTTGTACTACATATTTTCTTCTTTAACACTTTATTGATTCGCAAGGATATGGCATTAAATTCATTATAAAAATTCTAATTTTAATATAACAAGAAATTTAAGCTAATAAGGGTGTGGCGATTTAGAGAAGTTGGTAAATTGTCACCCCAAGTAGCAGGTCTTGAGTTCAAATCCCACTAGCGACGCTTTGGAAAAAATAGACCTGTGTTCTGGTAATAGTTTCTTGTCGATCGGTTGGGTACATCACTTGTAGTCCTTGGTTACCATCTTGAATAGGAGCTTTCGGGCAAAGTTGTGTCTTGTAACACAGACAAATCCAAGGAACCAAAGAAACAGAAACCCATTTGGCAAGTCCCAAGTAAGGAGGTAGCTCTGATCTTTGACAGTGCTACCAAATCTGGAATATTGGACCGAAACCGGAGAACCAGACGTTGTCCTTGGGGACAAGGTCTACCAACCTGGCCACCAGAGTCGCACCAGAGGAAAAGGACCCATGTTGAGGAATTGGGGACCAGGAGAGAAAAACCATAATGGCACCTAATGCTAGGTAGATCAACCTTTCCAGGCCAACTGGAGTGGAAGTCGGGAAATTAGTGAAGAACTGGTAGGAAAGTGATGGTGGGTACCAGGGTTGGAGCGAGAGCAGAAGTAGGTAATGGTAGCGGTTGCAGGGTATCCCCTGACTGCAAGTTGCTTGCCTCAGTAAGTGCGTAAGTTACCGAAGTGTAGGTAATACCTGTGTGGGAGAGGGACTGCTCTACAAAGTGAATTAGTTCTAAGGGGACGTAGTTAGCATCTGGGACTGTTTTTGACTGACTAATGTATCGAAGGGCTGTACTAGTGATCACAAGTAGGATTGACATGTGAAGTGTTGGACCAGAGGGTTTAAATATGCAATCCCCTAGTTGGGTTGTAGGTATGGCAACTAGTGTAGAACCTTTAGGCGGACTACTTCAATTAGACAACCAAAAGTTGTACATGTAGCTAGTTGTACTCTCATTCAATATAACAATTGTGAGACTGCCCAAAGAGGCACCCTTGATCCACAGGCTTGATTAAATAAACTCTCACCCAGAGCGGGAACTTTGACATAAAAAAAAAAAGAAATTCAAGCTAATACTTTTAAGGTTCCTTGTATTGGCATATCAAAAAAACTGCATATGCCTAATCAAGATAGAAATAACTTGTAGATTCAAGATTATTATGTTAAAAATTTAAAACATAATCTGTGCTACCCACTATGCTGAACATTATGGTCATAAAAAAACCTGGAAAAAGGTAAACTTATATTATATTTTTTAAAAAATTCTGACACCTCCCAGATTCCTGCATTGCCAAAAAACAAATGCAGATATTTCTATGCAGAAATGCAAAACTATTAAAATATATATGAATATTTGAATATATTCTTTTAATGTATGAAAATTTAGTAGTATTTAATATTTATGTGATTATATATTCATTTTTTATTAATTTATATATATTTTTTTAATTTTTTAATTTTAAATTTATTATTATTATTATTATTTTTATTATTTCTAAATTTTTCATTTGATTTTTTTTTAATAATTGATAAATGGATACCAATTCTAAAATAACAATTCAGAATCAACATAAATTCAGAAATGATGCGACAAGAATACATAGACTACTTTTTATTATTATTAGCAGATCACCTTAAGATTCAAATTGTATTTATTGCAATTTTATTTAGATATATTAATTCGATTTTATTGATTTTTTTAATAATTAATATTTATTTAATAGTATTAGGTCTACTTGGTCTTAATAAACTCACTAATAATTACTTCACAGAAAACTTAATTTGCAGAGAATTAATTTTAGACAAGATTATTTTAGCTGATTAATTCACAGACAAGTCTGTTTTATAGGAGTTATTTTATTAACAACTAATTTCACAAGCAAATTAATTCTAGTTATTGTCATTAGATTTAAGTTTAAAATTAGTGCAATTTAAAAAAAATGTTGGTCACTATATTGAATTAATGGTTTGTAAAGTTAATATTTTTTAATATGGTGCACCACTAGGTGCACCTATGCACCAAAAATTTAATGGTGCACTATTAAATTTATATGTGCACTAGCAATGCTATTGCCAGGTCTTGGGGTATAAATTTAAAATTTATACTTTTATTAAATATAAAATTTTTTAATAAATAAAAATAAAATCTGGGTGGGCAAGTGAAAAATTTTTTTAAATGTTATATAGTTGTATATCTAAGATCACCTCCACAAATTTTATACAATTATATAAGCTTATATGTTTGTTCTTTATATAGCAAAAATGCCTCTATATAATCATAATTGGCTTACAATCACTATTCACTTTTTCGTAAATTTTTTTAATATTTCTTAATAAAATTATCTCATTAAAATTACAAATTATACTGTATATATAAATATAGGGAACTGTTATTGCCACCCCCTATTTTTGTTAATGCCACACCATCCGGCCTCCGAACCAACTTCCGGCCCAACTTCCGGCCTAAATCATGTGACCCAAGCCACAAAACAAGGTCACATGACCAAAAAATTTTTTGTCTAAAGTAGGGTGTCCAGGATTATGCGATGCGTTAGGGTAAATTATGCGATGTGATGCGATCGAGGTCAATTTTAAGTTCATTGATTTTCTACATCGTTAGCTGGGCGATTTTTGACACGCCTATCTGCCAATCACAATCCACCCACATGATCATTATGCCTTTTTTGTTCAATTATGCGAAGCATATGCGATGCGAAAAAATGGTTAATTATGCGCATAATTTCGTATCGCATGATCCTGGACACCCTAGTCTAAAGCTACTTAGTAACACAAATTTGTGGTGCATAGTTTGTATAACCCTATTATCCAATCAAATTATAGCGCCGGAATCATAAGATTTTAAAGAATTTTATTAATAAAATTCAATAAAATCTTATAATTCATAAAATTTTACTAATTAAACCTAAAATTATGCACTAAGTAAACTTGTTCAGCACCTAAAAATACATCAAATGGCAGATTTATTTTTATTTTCTTGAAATTTGGAGAATAGATGCATAATTTTGGATTTTTGATCAAAAAAGTCAAATTTAAGCATCTTTTCTCCAAATTTCAAGTAAAAAAAACAACCCTGCTGATTTAATGCATTTTTAGGTGCTGAACAAGATTACTTAGTGCATTTTGTTAGAATTAATTAGTAAAATTTTGTTAATAATAAAATTTTACAGAATTTAATTAATAAAATTCTATAAAATCTTATTATTCACAAAATTTTATTAGTTAATTCTAACATTATGCACTAAGTAAACTTGTTCATTATATAAAAATACATCAAAACGGCAGAATTGTTTTATTTTACTTGTGTTTCGGAGAATAGATGCATAATTTTTGATTTTTGATCAAAAAAGTCAAAATTATGCATCTATTCTCCAAATATTAAGTAAAATAAATACAATTCTGCCATTTTGATGTATTTTTAGATGCTCTACAAGTTTAGTTAGTGCATAAAGTTAGAATTAATTAGTAAAATATTGTGAATAATAAGATTTTATAGAATTTTATTAATAAAATTCTATAAAATCTTATGATTAACAAAATTTCAATAGTTAATTCTAACTTTATGCACTAAGTAAACCTATTTAGCATCTAAAAAAGCATCAATTAAGCAGAATTGTTTTTATTTTACTTGAAGTTTGGAGAAAAGATGCTTAAATTTGACTTTTTAAAAAAAAAAACAAAAATAAAAAAAAAATAAACAAAAAATAAAAAAAAAAAAAAAAAATAAAAAAAAATAAAAAAATTTTTTGATGCTCTACAAGTTTACTTAGTGCATAAAGTTAGAATTTATTAATAAAAATTTATGAATTATAAGATTTTATAGAATTTTATTAATAAAATTGTGTAAAATCTTGTGATTAACAAAGTTTACTAATTAATTCTGACTTTATGCACTAAGTAAACTTGTTTAGCATCTAAAAATACACCAAATTGGTATGATTATTTTCATTTTACTTGAAGTTTGGAGAAAAGATGCTTAAATTTGACTTTTTTGATCAAAAATCCCAAATTATGCATCTATTCTCCAAATTTTAAGTAAAATAAAATAAATATGCCGATTTGATGTATTTTTAGATGCTGAACAAGATTACTTAGTGCATAATTTTAGGTTTAATTAATAAAATTTTGTGAATAATAAGATTTTATAGAATTTTATTAATAAAATTCTATAAAATCTTATTGTTCACAAAATTTTATTAATTAACCCTAAATTTATGCACTAAGTAATCTTGCTCAGAATCTAAAAATACATCAAATCGGCATATTTATTTTTATTATACTTGAAATTTGGAGAATAGATGCATAATTTTGGATTTTTGATCAAAAAAGTCAAATTTAAGCATCTTTTCTTCAAACTTCAAGTAAAATGAAAATTATTATGCCGGTTTGGTAATTTTTAGATGCTAAACAAGTTTACTTAGTGCATAAAGTTAGAATTAATTAGTAAAATTTTGTTAATCATAAGATTTTACAGAATTTTATTAATAAAATTCTATAAAATCTTATTATTCACAAAATTTTACTAATTAATTCTAACTTTTGCACTAAGCAAACTTGTAGAGCATCTAAAATACATCAAAACGGCAGAATTCTTTTTATTTTACTTAAAATTTGGAGAATAGATGCATAATTTTGACTTTTTTGATCAAAAATCCAAAATTATGCATCTATTCTCCAAAACTCAAGTAAAATAAAAACAATTCTGCCGTTTTGATATATTTTTATATGATGAACAAGTTTACTTAGTGCATAAAGATAGAATTAATTAGTAAAATTTTGTGAATAATAAGATTTTATAGAATTTTATTAATAAAATTCTGTAAAATTTTATGATTAACAAAATTTTACTAATTAATTCTGACTTTATGCACTAAGTAAACTTGTTTAGCATCTAAAAATACACCAAATCGGTATAATTATTTTTATTTTACTTGAAATTTGGAGAAAAGATGCTTAAATTTGACTTTTTTGATCAAAAATCCAAAATTATACATCTATTCTCCAAATTTCAAGTAAAATAAAAATAAATCTGCCGATTTTATGTATTTTTAGGTGCTGAACAAGTTTACTTAGTGCATAATTTAGGTTTAGTTAGTAAAATTTTGTGAATTATAAGATTTTATTGAATTTTATTAATAAAATTCTTTAAAATCTTATGATTCCGGCGCTATAATTTGATTGGATAATAAGGTTACACAAACTATGCACCACAAATTTGTGTTACTAAGTAGCTTTAGACAAAAATTTTTTGGTCATGTTTCCTTGTTTTGTGGCTTGGGACACATGATTTAGGCCGGAAGTTGGTCCGGAAGTTGGGTCGGAGGCCGGATGGGGTGGCATTAACAAAAATAGGGGGTGGCAATAACTGTTCCCTAAATATATTAGTAAAATCTTGTGATTTATAAGATTTTATAGAATTTTATTAATAGAATTGTATGTACTTTGCAATTCACAAATTTTTATTAAATAATTCTAATATTATGCACTAAGTACAGTAAACTTATTTAGCATCTAAAAATACAACAAATTGGCAAAATTGTTTTTATTTTACTTAAAATTGGAGAATAGATACATAATTGTAAATTTTTGATCAAAAAGTCAAATTTAAGCATCTTTTCTCCAAATTTCAAGTAAAATAAAAATAACACTACTGAATTAATATATTTTTGATATTGCGCAAACTTACTTATTGTATTAAATTAAAATTAATTAGTAAATCGTGTGAATCATATAGAAATTTATTAATAAAATTCTATAAAATCTTATAATTCACAAAATTTTACTAATTAATTTTAACTTAATGCACTATGTAAACTTGTTTAGCACCTAAAATATATCAAATTAGCAGAATTATTTTTATTTTACTTGAAATTTGGAGAAAAAATACTTAAATTTAACTTTTTTAATCAAAAATCCAAAATTATGCAGCTATTCTCCAAATTCAAGTAAAATAAAAAAAATACTACTAATTAAATGTATTTAAGTACTAATTAAGATTATTAGTGCATAATGTTAAAATTAATTAATAAAATTTTGTAAATCATAAGATTTTATAAAAATTAATTAATTAATCCCTTGTTGCACTAAGTGTACTTATGACTACCTTTATCATTATTTTTTACATATGATTAACCATATTTATAATAATCATTGTGATCAAAAATCTTCTTACAAAAGATTTCTGGTCTCATATTAATCATTGGTAAGCTCTAATTTTTAACTTTTAATTTTTGTTTGGATCAATTTCTTTTTTGTATTTTTCATAATTTGTCTAAAGAACTTTAAATATCAAAGTAAATAGGCACAGTAAAATGAAGCTAAAAAAGCATGATATGAGCAAAGTAAAAGTAAGAGTCTGAAAAAAGTTAAATATAGAAGTAAAAACAAAGCTATAAAAAGATAAAAACAATAAAAATGATATAATTAAAAATAAAAATAAAGCAAAGCCCAAAAGATAATAAAGCACAATATGAATATAAATATAAAACACATGTAAAAATAATGTATAATAGTCTGATTAACTTCTAGTAATATGCTCCTAGGGATTATTTATTTATTTTCTGTAGGGAATTATAACAGAGTTTACTAATGATCATAGTACATGAATGGCCCAAAGAGCTATCTATATGCTATAATCAGTGAAGAATTTTTAAAAAAAATTTTTTGCCTTTGAGAACATAAATTTAAAATTTATTGTGCACTATGATAATTTTTTAAAAATAATATTTTTAAAATGATATAATATTTATAATAAATTTATTTATTATAATTTTTAAAATATGAAATAGTGCATTTACTAGCAAATAAATTTAAAATGGCAGACTACTTAAATTAGGCACCAAAAGTGCATGTGTAACTAGTTGTACTCTCATTTATATAGCATAAAACTATTATAATAAAGTGCCCAAAAGGCCTAGCAAGCTATCAAAAGTTAGAAAAAACAAAATTTAAAATGAGAAAAATTGGTCTAAAATCATAAACTTGTTGAAAATTAAATTTTTTATAAAAAGGACTATTAATTTTAAGAGAGTTATCATTCATTGCTATTAGGATGCAACACCACTCTCTGATTGACCAATCAGGATGCAGGATCATATGTAACATGAAATCAAAGTGAAACAGCTATTTTTTAAAAATCGCTTCTAACTTAAAATTTTGACTATGAAACTACAATTTTTTCTTAGCAACAAAAATTCCTTGTAAAATTTTGAATTAGAAAGGCCATCTAATCACTGCTTCTACCAAACCCTAACTCTAACCCTAACCTGGCCGCTATTTGTTTTTTTTTTAATTAATATAAATCAAAACAAACAAAATGATTGGTAGATCAGAGAGTAGCAATGCATTGCACTAGTGATGAAAAATAATTGTCTAACTTTAATTATTAAAAAAATAATTAAGCAACCTGAATTTCTAACTCTGATATATTAGTTTTATAGTAATTATTATAAAATTCTATTATTGTGTTTATAATAATAAAAATACATATAATATACTACAGTATTGGCTAATTATATTTATGTGTTACTAGTAATAATTACTAGCAATAAATATAATTTTATATACATCTTATGAGAACATAAATTATAAATTTTATGTTCATAGTTTGTTCCAAAAGAGAATATTATTTTTAAATATAGTGTTCTTAAAGTTTTTTGAATGTTTTTGAGAACTTTGCGAACATTAAATATTCTTCACTAGCTATAATTATTAGTAAACTCTGTTATAATTTCTACTCACCCAGAAAATAATAATACAAAATTCTATAAATCTTAAGATGCACATAATTTTACTAATTAATTCTAACTTAATGTACTAAGAAACTTGTTTAGTATCTAAAAATATATTAAATTGACATAATTATTTTTATTTTACTTGAAATTTGGAGAAAAGTTGCTTAAATTTGGCTTTTTGATCAAAAATTCAAAATTATATATCTTTTCCAAATTTCAAGTAAAATAAAAACAATTCTGCTTATTTATATTAATACTAACTCTTTCTGACGATCACTTGAACCAAAATTTTTACTAATGGAAAAACAAATTTTTTGTTGGTGAGTCGTGACCTGTATAGTAGTTTGTCTAGAGGTCAATGTTTTTTTCCGCGGGACTCCTCTAAAAGGATGTTTGGCATGCAAGCCAAGAGCGTTATTATACAAGATAACTGGCAAAAGATGCCCTTGTATAAAAAATCTTGGTGTAGTGTGGGTGGTAAAGCCCAACTTCGTCAACAAAGCTATTTGGTTGTTACTTCAAAGAAGAACTCAGGGGAAACAACAAATCATATGTTTTTCTTAAGCCACACTCTCTAACCTGGGCATGTGGTCTCCTCTTTTACTTTTTTCTGCTTTCTTGCTGTTCTTCCAAAATTTCTCGAAAAAAGTGGAGATTTGGCTTACCCCCTCCCAAAGATCGGCATTGTTTACTTTTCAAATTCAGACAGGCTAGTAGATTGCAACACATGTTTTAGATACAGCACTAGTAGATATAACTGGATGTTGATTGGAAGGCTGGAATGAAATTGAATATTAATTTAGTTTTACAATAGAGATATACAAATGTTGCATTTGTTATATAAATTTTCTTGTACCTGGCACAGATTATAATGGTGAATTTATTATAGATTGTTTTCCTTCTTTTTTCTTTCTGTCTTTTTTTCTTTTTTTTTCTTTTTTGTATTTTGTGGTATTTGCTTTTTTTTGTGGTCTTCGTATAGATATTTCTCCTTTTTATAACATCCTTTTTTCTTTGATCATAAAGTTTTTTCTTCATATTAGTTAGAAGATTTTCTTTCAACTTGGAAAGTTAAGCGAAGAAGATTTAGAATTAAGAAAGGAGAAGGCAATCATGATAAGCAGGATGCAAAAGCCTTCTGGTGATATATTAAGTTTTTCAGTTGCAGGAAAAATTAATATGGAGGAGAAGTTTACTATAGCAGATCGAACATGGGTAATTTGGACTTTTGTCGCAAAGAGTTGGGTTAGCTAATACTTGTAGGTTAGGTGTGATCAATTGATCACTTGTTATACCTGTATGAAATAGATATGAAATAGAATAAGAGTATAATAAACTAACAAAGTATTGGTATAATTGCCGAATGTTAAAAAAAAAAAAACAATTCTGCTAATTATATATATTTTTAGGTACTAAATAAAAATTAATTAATAAATATTTGTGAATTATAAGATTATATATAATTCTATTAATAACTAATTAATTTTAACTTAATGCTCTATATAAACTTATTTAATATCTAAAAATATATTAAGCTAGCAAAATTGTTTTTAATTTAAAAAAAAATGTTTAAATTTGGCTTTTTTGATCAAAAATCCAAAATTATATATCTATTATCCAAATTTCAAGTAAAATAAAAATAATTTTGCTAATTTAATATATTTTTGGTGCTAAACAAGTTTACTTAGTGCATGAAGTTAGAAATATAATAAAAATTTGTGAATTGTAAGTTATTATAGAAATTTATTAATATACAAAATATTACTAATTAATTCTAAGTTAGTACACTAAATAAACTTGTTCAGCATCTAAAAATATATTAATTAGCAAAATTGTTTTTATTTTATTTGAAATTTGAAGAAAAGATACTTAAATTTGACTTTTTTGATTAAAAATTTAAAATTATACATTTATTCTTTAAATTTCAAGTAAAATAAAAAAATCTGCTAATTAAATGTATAGTTAGTTACTAAACAAATTTTCTTAGTGCATAAATTTAGAATTAATTAATAAAAATTTGTGAATTATAAGATTTTATAGAATTAATTAATAAAATTCTATAAAATCTTATGATTTACAAAATTTTACTAACTTAATGCACTAAATAAACTTGTTTAGCTTCTAAAAATATATTAAATCGGCAGAATTATTTTTATTTTACTTGAAATTTGAAGAAAAAAATGCTTAAATTTGATTTTTTTGATTACAAATCCAAAATTATGTATCTATTTTCCAAATTTTAAATAAAATAAAAACAATACTGCCAAATAAATGTATTTTTAGATGCTAAACAAGTTTACTTAGAACATAAAGTTTTAATTAATAAAAATTTGTGAATTATAAGATTTCATAGAATTCTATTAATAAATTCTATAAAATTTTATGATTCCCAAAATTTACTAATTAATTCTAATTTAATGGACTATGTAAACTTGTTTAGTACCTAAAAAATATATTAAGTCAGCAGAATAGTTTTTATTTTACTTGGAATTAGAGAAAAGATGCTTAAATTTGGATTTTTTGATCAAAAGTCCAAAATTATATATCTATTCTTCAAATTTCAAGTAAAATAAAAATAATTATGCTAATTTAATGTATTTTTTATAGAGATGTTAAATTGCTCAAGCAGTTTGGTTTATGCTTAAAGCATACCTGTCTTGGTGCCAAAGCAAGCTAAACTGGTTCTTATAAACTAGTTTATATATAAGCATGCTCATATAAGCAGGTTATATAAGCATAATTATTACGGGGTTAAGCGATACTACTGTTTTAGCACCAAAAATCTAACCAGCATATATTAAGAACACTCGCTCTTTTGGGTTATACAGTTATACAACAATGAATCAATTATTTTATATTTTATTAAAATGTACCCTTGCATCAAAGTAAGAAAGAGACTAACCTCTTCTATTTTTACAGTTATTATTTATACCCCTTACAGACTACACAATTAAGCTACATACAAATAACTATCATAATATCATTATAACTGACTACATAGTTTATCTAACCTTTTCATGCATAGTTACTTAAGCTTCTGATCGTCATTTATACTCTAATGTTACCGTAAGCTTCTGATCATCATTTATATATCGTCACTCACGTAACATAAGCTAGATCCCAAATAATTGTCATCCTTGACATCAAATATGTCTTCGAAGCCTTCATTTCTATCTACGAATTTCTTCACCCGATTTCTTGGAATGGATCCTTCAAATCGGTACCATCCAACTTAGCCAAATAGAATTGTCTGAAATCTCCTTTTCATTTGACTAAATACGGCCCCATCCACCTATAGTTCAATTTGCACGATGAATTGTCCAAAGTAGAGTCGTAGATGAGTACCAAATCGCCAGGTAATATCTGTGAACTCTTTTTTTTCGAATGTTTGTCATGGACCCTTTTCCACTTCTGCTGAACTTCATCTTGATCTGCTCTTGCCCTTTTTAATTCCAGAGGCAATCCCACTATTTGTCTTGTTCGAAATTTCAACAATTCGTCTGTGGTCCATTCTTGCCTCTCAGCAAACACTTGATAACTTTCCAATATAAGCTCAACAGGATTTATAGCGTCCCACCCATATACAAGTCGAAACGGTGAATAACCAAGTTCATTTACAGTCACATTGATAGCCCAGACCGCTCTGCGAAGATACTCATACCAATGATTCTGACACTCTGTACTAAACTTTCTAATTATTCTAGTAAGTTTTTGCACTGTTTTTTTGGTACGACCATTGGCCTCAGGATGGTAAGCAGCCACAAAATGCTGGTCAACACCCAGTCTTGCAGTTAATTTCTCCATAACTGCATTCTTAAACTCGGTTCCCCGGTCAGAGATTAATGCTGAAAAGCACATATGTCTCGTGATCACGTCATCCCAAATGAATTGGGCAATAGTTTGAGTATTTTTCTTTCTTAGAGCTCTTGCCTCAATATAACTAGTCAAATCTTCAATAGCAACCACAATGTGTTCGTAACCTGCAATTGTCCGTGGTAAGGGACAAATACAGTCTACATACAATTTATGAAATATCCAACTAGTAGCTTGTACATAGATTGGCTCTTTCTTTGGCTTTGTCGCAGTCATTTGACAAGCAAAACTACTCGAAACGTAATCACGTGAATCTTCATAAGCATTTCCAGTTCCCCATACATACTTCATCAAAATTTTCCTTGCTGTGGCATTTATTCCTCTATGTCCATCTTCTTCCACAAGCCCTTCGTGATTGGCTTTAAGTATAAGCAATTTGTCACTTCGATCAAAAATTACTCTTCTTGGAGGCCTTCCTTCCCCCCCTCTTTTGTGTAATTGGTCTCCAAGTAAACAAAAGTTTCATAGTTTATGGCGAAGACGCTTCACATCGTCTCGACACAAATGACGCCGCCAAGATAAATTTTTTAAATAGTACATGATTTTCTTTAAATCTCCTTTTCCTATAACATGTTTATCTACTTTCAATAATAATGTATCAATAAATTCTTTGTCATTTCTTTCTGTATATTCAGGTGGTTCTGGGTATTTCGACATTGCATCAGCATTTCTGTGTTTCCTACCCAGTTTATATTTAACTTGAAACTCGAATAATTGTAATATTAAGACCCATCTCATTAGCCAACCTTTAAGCTCCGTCTTGTTAAAAAGCCACTCTAATGCTTGGTGATCCACATAAACCTCAAAAACTGTCCTAGCAATATAACGCTCATTAACATTATACCCGAACACTATTGCTAAGCATTCTTTTTCTGTTACGGTATAATTTACTTCATGTGCATTTAATTTACGCGAATCATAAGTAATTGGCCTCGAATTCTCTTCTTGGTCTTCTTGTTCTAAAACTACACCCAATGCTGTTTCGCTTGCATCGTATACATGCAATATGGTCTACTACCGTTTTTAGCAGAATACCAGTCAGGTGCATTTAAAATGATGTTCTCATCCAATTTTGCTTTTAAGGTATTAAAAGCATTTTTCTCTTCTTCACCCCAATGAAATGCATTATATTTCTTAGTTAAATTTGTAAGAGGACTTGCCACTTTACTAAAGTTCTTGACAAAGTGTCGATAATAATTCGCTACTCCAAGAAACGATTGTACTTGTTTTTGATTCTGTGGCTCAACCCAATTTTGTATCCTTTTTACTCTCTTTTCGTTTAGTTTAATTCCGGCTTTACTTACGATAAATCCTTACATGTTCAACTCTCGGTAAGCTATATAAAATTTCTTGGCCGCAAAAGTGATTCCTGCTAATTTGAATTTTCTAGACAATTTTACTAGAATATCTAAATGTAGTTCGACACTGCTATCCATCCATAAACCAATATAATCTTGGTACACAGCACATACATCACTCTATTCGTCCCCTCTCAAGATTAAATTCATCATTCGCTAATACGTTTCGCTAGCATTTTTAAGTCCTATACACATCACTGTGTATCGAAGTATCCCTAATGACATAGCAATGGCCACTTTGTCCCGGTCTTGCTCTTTAATCTTTATTTGCCAATAACCTTTAAATGCATCTACACTGGAGTACCAGTCATGCCCGCAGCCTTTTCTAATATGTCCTGAATTAAAGGCAATGGATAACTGTCCTTGATAATATATTTATTCAAGGGCTTCATATTTTCCATGGCCCTTATTTTATCTGTCCCACCTTTTTTCTTAGCCATGGAAAAGCAGTGAAATGCATACTGACCTGAACTTTCCTCCAAAAGACCATATTTGATCATATCCTTTAAATGGTTCTCAAATTCCTTGGCCTTTTCAGGATTGTTAAGCCTTAGTCTCAATGATAGGATTTCTCTCCCTCCAGTCCATACCTTATATTTGACCAAATCAGTTCGTCCCAGTTCTGACTTATCAAAAGCAAATACCTCCGATACCTCCTTAATCAATGTTTCAATAATTAATGTCTTTTCCTCTAGAGTAAGTTCGGGACCCATGTTCAATGTCCTCTAGCTAATATAGGATTTAATCCATCTACAAATCTGTTTTCCTTTTCCTTTATAGCATTCCAATATACTATTTGACCTTCATTATCTGCTAATTCATCTTCATTAACTGGTTCAAGCTCTCTCACGCCGACTTCTTGTTCAACATTAGTACATCTTATAATCGCATCAAAACTGATATCTACCATATATGGTTCCATGTCGACTTTTCGTACCATCATTACTGCATTGCCTTTTTCTTCTTCTTCATCTTCTTCAACTTCGTATTCATCCGCTTCCTCATTAGTTTCTCTTATCCAATTTTCCAGTACACGTGAAACTAAAATAATACAGTTTTATCAGGTTTTGATAATATGCACCAGTATTCGTTGCCCTTCCATTGAAGATCACATCGAGCCTTTGCTATTCACGGCATTTCTAATAGCACATCAAAACTAGCATCATTCATAACATAGAATCCCTGTATAACACTTATTTCTTCCATTTCAATTCTCAGATTCGGTATATAACCAACAAACTTACTAACATGATTGTCCGCTATCCTACCTTTACTACTCACACATTCCCAAGTTAACCCCCTTCTCTTAGCAAAGTCCTTATAAATCAAATTCAGCCATGAACCAGGATCAATAGGTGCATCAACTCCTCTTCTATTGATTAAGATAGGTCGCATTGGTACTATTTCACTTTGTACCTGCTGCTTGTATTGGGAGTCCCCTTACTATTCTAATACTAGTGCTTTTATTGATAATATCATTTTATTTCTTCTTTCTAGATAGAGCTTTCAAAACTTCGACCCTTGCTTTTTGTGAAATTTTAAAAAGTTGCCCTAACTTAAGCGTAACCTCTAACTTAGCTACCGTTTTCAAAGTATCAAATTCTTGTGTCAATACGGATATCAGAATGTACATAGTAACATTGTCTCTCTTCATTGATGAACCCGCAATCACAGTTTCTTGCACTTTACTTCTTTTAGAGGTTGGTTTCAGCAGTCCATCCAATTTTCTTTTCACAGCTCTTACATTGAACAACCCTTCGACATCCCTTATCTCAAGTTGCAACAAATCTTTTTCCATATCAAATGGACCTTCTGTAAGCACCATAAGTTATACATCTGCCTTAACAACCTTAACATCGGCACTTTCATTTTCATTAATATGTTTTTGTTTTGGACAATTTCATGTCATATGTCCTTCTTCTTGACAATTAAAGCATTTAATCGTTCTCACACTTCCCTTTTGGTTTAAATTTTTGTCCTTTCTCTTTCTCTCCTTCATCAACACTTCCTTAATGATTGATTCCACTTCTTCTCGTTTGATAGATGCTCAATCAATACAGTTGATTTTCATATCACTGAAAGCAGCTGTCAATTCATCAATTTCTTTTTGAATCGAACGCTCATCCTCTTCTTTACTATTGGTTTCCTTTTGCACATTCCTACTATCCTTCTTTTTTTTGTAATTCACAACTTGTATCGCCCAATCTCTTGCATTCTCATATTTTTTAGGGAAATGGAACTCTACTCTTTTTTGAACTGGATCCTTAAGGCCCTCAAAAAACCAATCGAGCTTTTCATCTTTCCTTACAGTGTCTTTAATAGGTTCTATATATGCCTCAAACCGGTTAACATATTCTCTTATTGTCTCATCATTACTTTGCATAATCAACTTTAATTGTTTTATTCTTGCTTTATCGTCATCTTCATCTCTTATTTTCTTAGTTACTTCTGTTTTTAACATTTCCAATTATCATCCACAACTTTAACAAGTTCATGAACCCATATTCTCATTTTTTCTGGTACATGGATACATACCATTCTACATTTAGTAGCCTCATCCCAACTCTTCGACATGGCGTAACTTTTATAATTATAGAGAAAACTCTCAATACTAGCACCTTCCACACCATGGTAATACGTTTTCACTATATTCGATACACCCATATTGATAACGATACGGCTTCAAAATATAAGATTGTATGACCGAACCAAGCTTTATCAGTAATAGACTTTCACTTACCCAGGTCCTATTTGTCATGGGGTTAAGTGATACTACTGTTTTAGCACCAAAAATCTAACCAGATATGTATTAAGAACACTCGCTCTTTTGGGTTATATAGTTATACAACAATAAATCAATTATTTTATATTTTATTAAAATGTACCCTTGCGTCAAAGTAAGAAAGAGACTAACCTCTTCTATTTTTATAGTTATTATTTATATCCCTTACAGACTACACAATTAAGCTACATACTAATAACTATCATAATGTCATTATAACTAACTAAATAGTTTATCTAACCTTTTCACACATAGTTACTTAAGCTTCTGATCGTCATTTATACTCTAATGTTACTGTAAGCTTATGATCGTTATTTATACACCATCACTCACGTGACAATACTAATATAAGCATACTTAGTTCACAAATTGCTCAAGCAGTTTAAGTTTATGCTTAGACAAACCAGTTTATATATAAGCATGCTTCTGCAAGTATGTTTAATAATTCATACTATACTAAATAAGAGGTTCAATCTGTAAAATCGAACTTATTACTAAATATCAATATAATTATAGCCAATTCAAAAACCGCTTTTTGATTATTGCTGATTTGATCATAGGTAGTTGATTATATACTTTAAAAAGTATATATATATGCATATGCAATACAGGATAATAATATATGTATTCAAACAAAACAATATATGAAATAGTTATTTAATAATTGTATAGTATAGATATTAGTTTATAAATTTTAGAAGTTTTTTTTTTTAACCAGCAGACCTGCTTTTATTAAAGAGGTTGTATAATTACATTATTTTAGCTATGGTAAATCATAATGCTACACTACACTTTTCTAGCTACTAACTAAAATTCTCCTTATTTAATAAAAACTCACTCGATACCGAAGTACCCAGGTGCGACCTGCCATGACAACTAGTTTTTCTCCTACAGGTACCTGCAACTCACTGCAAGTATTCTGTATTCACCAAATGGCTGCTGTTAGCCTTGTCAGGACCGTCTTTTTCTTTAAATCCTTTTCACCTAGCTCTGATGGTGGAATAATTTTACTCAAAATCCAATATAAAAAAAAAAATTTAAAATGAAGTCTAAAGGAAAGTATAAAAAAGGGGAGCACTATTAAACCTAAACGAGTTACCAAAAAGCAAAACAAAAAAAGAAAAAAAGAAACAAGATGAGAAAGACAAAGAAAAGACTAATCCTGACAGATATGAAATGAAATATATAAAATATAAAAAATTATATAATACTGTATAAAAACTCTACTCTAGTATTATGTGTTTAAAAAAAAAGAAAACAAACCAGAAAGAAAAATTGCCTTGTAGCAAAGTTTGTAAGAAATTTCTTCGTATGGTCCAAAACATCTCTGACACATCATTCACTGTTTACATCGTAGCGTAATGATCCACTCATGACATCAACACCAAACCAGTAGGTGTTTCCAATTTGGCAGAAGTTAACACTGCTAATCTTTTGGAGGGTAAACCAAAATGCCCATATTGTTGAAATTTTGAAAATACCAAAGGAGCGGGGGGAAGTACACCAAGTTGTAAGACTTAAAAGAGTTATGCTATACAGAATATAATATCTAACCAAGCACTTTTGTATGTTTCCACATCCAAAAACCTTAACAAAACTAGCTACTACTTCTTCGCTTGGTAGTTTTCCAGACTTCTGCTAAGAGGCCTTGCTTAGATGAGTCCTTTTTTCAACTTTATTTTAGTAATGACCGCTTTTGGTTTCATAGAAACCAAATACTCAGTGAATGGCCTTGAGCTCCAGCTGCTGAAAGTGGAGTTTTGTTGCATGTTACATATAATACTGTATAGTTTTCGTAGATTGGCTTTCTTGAAAATTTGGTGCGAGGGATCGTCAGAAAGAGTTCTCTGATAATTGTATAAATTTTAGAAGTATATTTAAAACAGGTTTAAAAATAATAGTTAAAAACATATTTGTTTTAAGCATGTTTAAAAATAGTATTTAAAAGCATATTTGTCTTAAGCAATTTTGTATCAATATCTCAAATATCAAAATCCCAATTGTACTAAATTCCAATATACTAAATCTCAAAAGATAAATTAAAATACCAAAAATTTATAATTATGAATCTTTTTTTCAGGTTTGTTCTTTTAAGATTTAGTGCATTGAAATTTAGTACAATTAGAATTTTGATATTTAGAATATTAAAAATTAACAAACAAACTATAAAAGTTTATGCTTTAAATCTGTTCAAGCAGGTTTTATATAAGCATTTTAACACTTCTAGTTTAAAGCATATTTGTTTAAACATGTTTGCTTGAAGCAGATTTAAAGCATATTTGCTTGGAGCAGGTTTAAAGCATTAAAAGCATATTTGCTTATAAGCAATGCTTAAAAATTTATAAGCAAACTGTTAAAGTTTGTGCTTTGAACCTGCCTGAGCAGGTTTTATATAAGCATTTTAACATCTCTAATTTTTTAGGTGCTGAACAAGTTTACTTAGTATATAAAGTTAGAAGTAATTAATAAAAATTTGTGAATTATAAGATTTTATAGAATTTTATTAATAAAATTCTATAAAATTTTATTATTCATAAAATTTTACTAATTAATTCTAACTTAATGCACTAAGTAATCTTGCTTAATACCAAAATATACATATAAATATATTCAAACACAGACCAGTCTGCAGATTTCAGACCAGATCCGGACCAGTCTTATAATTGAGTCTAAAAGTCTGAAATTAGTAAAATTTAGAGTTTGAGTCTAAACTGATCCTGAACTAAGCCCAGACTAAACCAGATCTGGTCTGGACCTAGAAGCACTAATTTAAATAAAATTTCTTATTAGATTTAACCAAGTAGTTATCAAAATAAATTTATATAAAATTTTAATAAAAAATTATTTTTTATATATAATTTATCTTTTTAAAATTATATTATTTTAATTACTTTATATTGTGTAATTGTATAGAAGTTATTCTATTCAATCACAGCTCTATATAATCACCAAAAAGTGCTAGTCAAAATGGTATTGTATGGGAAGTTAACTTACTAAATTTTGTATGCCTTATAATAGATTTATCATAATTCATAATTAATCTATTACTATTAATTAATATCAATTTTTTATCTTTATATTTTTTTAATATATTTTTTAAAAAATTGACTTTTGTTTATTATGCACACTTTGTATTTTTGAGATTTAAAAAATTTGACTTCTGTTCATTATGCACACTTTGTATCTTTGAAGTTAGATTAATTGAAATATAGATAATGTTAATACTATGCATTATTGAGTTACCTATAGTGTATTGCCAAAATGTAATATATAATAAAAACTATAATAACTTCAACATGAACTAATTCAACTCTAACTACATATTGTAATTATTAGAATAATGAAAAGTCTTATATGAGAATTTTTTATAATAATTCTTGATAGAAGCCGCAATAATTTCAATACGAACTCAACCTTAAAATGCATTATCTTTCATGTAAGTTTATAACAGAATTTTTAATATAATAGTAATTCATAATAGAATTTATAATAGTTCTAATACAAACTAATTCATAATTTTATCTTTGCTAATAAAAACTGCAATAGCATATCTCTAATTACATGCTGCATGTCAATAAAATAATGAGTAAGGTTTGTAACAAAATTTTTTAAGAAAACTAAAGATTCTTTACTGCAAATTGACTTAATTTTTAACTACATACTGTGGTTACTAAATAGCAAAGCAGAATTTTTACAGTAATTTACAATAGAAATTACAAATAGAAATCACAATTTCTATGCAAATTTAACAACCTTAATCAATATTATGTTAAGTAAAATTGTAACTAAATTTTGTTTTATTTTTAGAAAAGAATTTATTTTGTTTTTAAAAAAGGATTTATAATTATTTGATAAGTTGTTTCTGAAGTAAAGTTTTGGAAATTAATAATTCCGGGTTTTCTCTTTGTAACACATTTTAAAATTTGGCATTTCCATAACTTTTAGCTGCATACTGTTTGTTATTGGAATGAGCTTTGTAACAGATTTTTTATAGTTAGCTTATACTAATTCAAACTAACCCACTATATATTGCAATCCTGGTATAGCAAACAAATTATATAATAGAATTTTTCATAAAAACTCATAATAAAAAAATCACAATAATTCTAATAAAACTAGCTTAATCATGTGCTGTTGCTTCTGAAATAGAGTGTGAATTCTGTGTTAGAATTTATAGTAATATAATTTTAATGCAAACTAACTCAATATTAACCATAATATAGTTAATAGAAGAGTATGTTCAGTAGCAGAATTTTTTTGTGATGATTCAATGCAAACTAACTTAGCATATTTATAAATATTATATAATGCTAATTTACAGATTCTTAAGTTTATACAAAGCTCCCATAGCAGAACCACAGGTTAGGTGCTAGTAGATAAAAAATAATTGGCTACAATATAAATGTTATTTTAGAATTTTATAATGCTTATTAGTTTTGGATTCAGTTATAGCAATTCCCAAACTAGTTTAGCCAGTTTAAAATTGAACTTATGTTCCTCAAAATCAAAATCAAAATCAAATCAAATATTTATTTGAAATTCAATTTTAATTTGATATTTGGTTTTAAATTTTTTAATAATCTATTTCAAATCTTTCAAGACTCTTTTAAATTTTAATCTATTTGATATTTTATTTTCAAATTTTTTAATCAACTTACAAATTTTTTAAGCCCTTTTCAAACTTTAGTCTTCTATGTGTAAAAGTTGGACCTGGGTAGATTAATCTAGATTATTCATGGGCCTGGGTTACTCATGGGTGCAAGTATAGATGGTGGCGAAATTACTCTTCTTAATGAAAAATTTTTGTTGCAATTGTTGAAATTATTTGATATTAAAATTGGTGAAATTGGTAAAATTAATTTTTTACTATCAAAAATTAATTTAAATTATATAAATATTAATTAAAACTAAATCAATCAAATAAAATAGTTGTTTTATAATTAATTTATAAAAAAAATTAAAAATGGTAAAATTTTTGTTGAAATTGTTGTTAAAATTAAAAAAAAACTAAAATGAATTTCACCACCATCTATAATGGCAGGTTACTTGGGGTAGGCGGGTTACTTGGGGGTGATGGGTTTGGGTTTGTCATAGGTAGGCAAGTTATTCATTTAAATATAATTTGTTACCAGGTCATACCTGTAGGTTTATCTACAGGTAACCTAAGGGGTTGACCTGGGTTGACTTATTTGGATTGCTATAACTCAACTTAGATAACCCGCTCACCCAAGGTAACCCACCTACAAGTAACTTGCCTACCCATGAGCAACCCAGGTAACCACCTATCTATGAGTAACTCAGGCCCATTATTAACCTAGGTTGATCTACCCAGGTACGACTTCTAACTTTGAATTTCAGATAAATATTTGATTTATTTGATTTGATTTGGATTTTGAGAAGCTCTAGCTGAAACCAGTATTTAAATTCAATGTTCTCATAGTTCTCAATAAACATTTGAGTTTTTTAAGAACATTGATATTTAGAAAATGTTCTCTAATTTGAGAACATTTTATCCTTTTGAAATGTTCTCAATGAGAACATTTATAAAATATTTATGTTCTAGATTTGCTATTGAGAATAAATTATATAAAATATTCATCAATTTGATAATACAGTTTGATTGTAACAAATTTTGCATAAATATATATATATGTACAAATATATGCATGTATGTACATACTATGTATATTACATTTGTTTAAAATTGTACAATATAGATAACAAATAAATATTTAAGAAAATAACCTTTAAAGATTTTTAATATAAAACATTCATTGCTACACAGTGTGTTTTTTATATAAAGGATATCAATATTGTATAAACTTAATATATAGAAGGTTTGGGTAAAATGATATGCTGATACTAAGCAAGTAAAAAAGACACAACGTATTTGTTAGTATGAAGTTCAAATAGTTAAATAAATAAGTAAATGGATCCTAATTTATCACAGTAATCAATAGTAGCATTAGTAAAATATTATAGAAAGGCTTGTTTTATTATGAGCAAATATAAAAAGCACTGAAATTTTAACAATTTAATAAAAATTGATCCATATAATATATTGTATTACATTATTAAAAAAATATGAAAAACCATATATGAAGTTTAAAAAATTATTAATAGATAAGCACAAGCTTAGTGTGAATTGTAAGTATAGAATATGAACATACTTTAAAAATTAATGTTCAATATATTTAATATATAATGAACACTAAAAAGTTTTTGAGAATAATAAAATTTTAACTTATGCTCTTTTGAAAAAATAGCTTTAGATTTGAATTTTAAACAATGGCTGAAACTACAGGTTTGGCTTACATCTCTAGACACAGATTCTAGACAATATCATTTAAATAAGACTGTTTAAAATGATAATTTGCAACGAGAATAATTTTTAAGCAGAGGAACTTTATTCTTGGATACTTCTACTTTTAATATTTCAAAGTATAGAACTCTAAGGGTTAATTTTTATTGAAGTAAAATCTATATGTATTTTCTCCATTAAAACCAGATAACAAGAATAGCGAAAAAAGATACAAATAACAAAACTAAAGATAATGCTACAAATAAAGAAAATGCTAAAAATAAGGTAAATACTAAAAATACTAAGGTTCAAAGGGATTTTTACCATCGACCTATTTTTAAGTATTTGTATAATTTTCACGAGCAGGTAAACTTTAAGAATTCTTAAGATTTTCGAAATTTTCGGGTTCGTGTGACTCTCGGATCCGACGTAGAAAAATTCCTCCGTTACAACTCAAGCTCTTTTGATTCAATTCATATAATCGATTAAAAAATATTTAATCATAAATTACAAAATTTCAATATACAAATTATTCTATACTCACCAACTAATGATTTAATTAATGTAATCGATATTTAATTATAAGTTATAAAAATTTCAATTTACAAAATAATTCTGTACTCACTGGCTAATTATTTAATTTATATAATCGATTACAGTTAATTATAAGTTATAAAAATTTCAATTTACAGTACAAAATAATTCTGTACTCACTGGCTAATTATTTAATTTATATAATCGATTACAGAAGTTTTATTTAATTAATTATATGATAAATTTCAATCTACATAATAATCTTTTACTCACCCACTAATGATTTAATTCATGAATAATCGATTAGAGAAGTTTTATTTAGTTACAAATTGTAAATTTCAATTTGCAAAATAATTTTTTACTTACACGCTAATGATTTAATTTATGTGTAATCAATTAGATTAGTTTTATTTGATTATAAGTTATAATATTTCAATTTGCAAATAATTTTTTACTCACCCGCTAATGATTAATTCATGCAATCGATCAGATAAGTGTTATTATTTATAAGTTATAAAAATATTAATTTACAAATTAATTCTGCACTCACCAACTAATGATTTAATTAATGTAATTGATTAGAGAAGTCTTATTTAATTACAGGTTGTAAAATTTCAATTTACAAAATGATTCTGTACTCACGATCTAATGATTTAATTTATATAATCGATTAGATAAGTTTTTATTTAATTATAAGTTAGTAATATTTCAAATTAATTCTGTACTCACCAACTAATGATTTAATTAATGTAATTTACAAATTAATTCTGCACTCACCAACTAATGATTTAATTAATGTGATTGATTAGAGAAGTCTTATTTAATTACAGGTTGTAAAATTTCAATTTACAAAATGATTCTGTACTCACGATCTAATGATTTAATTTATATAATCGATTAGATAAGTTTTTATTTAATTATAAGTTAGTAATATTTCAATTTATAAATAATTCTTTACTCACCCGCTAATGATTAATTCATGCAATCGATTGGATAAGTTTTATTAATTATAAGTTATAAAATTTCAATTTACAAGTTAATTCTGTACTCACCAACTAATGATTTAATTAATGTAATTAATTTGAGAAATATTATTTAATTAAAGGTAGCAACATTTCAATTTACAAAATAATTCTTTACTCACGTACTAATGATTTAATTCATGAATAATAGATTAGAAAAGTTTTATTTAATTACTGATTGTAAATTTCAATTTTATAAAATAATTCTTTACTTACGGACTTATGATTTAATTTATGTAATCAATTAAATAAGTTTTATATAATTATAAGTTATAATATTTTAATTTAAAAAATAATTCTTTACTCACAGACTGATGATTAATTCATGTAATCGATTAGATAAGTTTTTTTGAATTATAAGTTATAAAAATTCAATTCACAAAATAATTCTGTACTCACTCGCTAATTATTTAATTTATATAATCAATTAGAGTTTTATTTAATTATATGTTATAATTTCAATTTGCAAGATAATCGTTACTCACGGGGTACTGATTTCATTTATATAATCGATTGGAAAATATTTAATATAGGTCATAATATTTCAATTTACAAATTAATTCTGTACTCACCAACTAATGATTTAATAATGTGATTGATTAGAGAAGTTTTATTTAATTACAGATTGTAATTTCAATTGCCAAATAATTCTTTACTCACGAACTAATGATTAAATTTATGTAATCGATTAGATAAGTTTTATTGAATTATAAGTTATAATATTTCAATTTACAAATAATTCTTTACTTACCAACTGATAATTATCGATAAGTTTTATTGAATATAAGTTATAATATTTCAATTTATAAAATAATTCTTTACTCACACGCTAATGATATAATTCATGAATAATCAATTTGAGAAGTTTTATTTAATTATTTGTTATAATTTCAATTTACAAATAATTTTATACTCACTCCCTAATGATTTAATTTATATAATCAATTAGAAAATATTTAATTATACCATAAAATTCAATTTAATTCTGTACTCACTTGCTAATGATTAAATTCATATAATCGGTTAGAAAATATTTATTATAGGTAATTTACAATTAATTCTGTACTCACCAACTAATGATTTAATTAATGTAATTGATTAGAAAGTCTTATTTAATTATTGTTGTAAAATTTCAATTTGCAAAATAGTTCTTTACTCACGGACTAATGATTTAATTTATGTAATCGATTAGATAAGTTTTATCTTATTATAAGTTATAATATTATAATTTTCAAAATAATACTTTACTCACCAACTGGTGATTAATGATGCAATCGATTAGATAAGTTTTATTAAATATTAGTTATAAAAATTACAATTTACAAAATAATTCTTTACTCACCAACTAATGATTTAATTCATGAATAATCGATTAGAGAAGTTATTTAATTACAGGTTGTAAAATTTCAATTTGCAAAATAATTCTTTACTTACTCCCTAATAATTTAATTCATGAATAATCGATTAGAGAAGTTTTATTTAATTACAGGTTGTAAAATTTCAATTTGCAAAACAATTCTTTACTCACGCGCTAATGATTTAATTTATGTAATCTATTAGATTAATTTTATCTAATTATAAGTTATAATATTTTAATTTGCAAATAATTCTTTACTCACCGACTGATGATTAATTCATGTGATAGATTAGATAAGTTTTATTGAATTATAAATTATAAAAAATTTCAATTTACAAATTAATTCTGCACTCACCCGCTAATGATTAAATTTATATAATTAATTAGAGAGTTTTATTTAATTATATGTTATAATTTCAATTTACAAAATAATTCTTTACTCACAGACTAATGATTCAATTTATATTTTCAAAATTTAAATTGATTAGAAGCTTCAATTAAAATTTTTATTGTTAGATTAATTAACTTTCTACTCACATCACTATTAAATTCAAGCATAATTCATTAGAGATGTATTTGATTAGAGAATAATAAATTACTATAAAATTTCAAGTTAATCATACCGTCGCCATCGCGTTTGTCTGGATATAGTATATGAGATTAATAAAATAATCAGAATAATTTATTCCTATAATGACTAAACAGTTATACAAATAAAAAAAGAAATAAAGTATTATTACTCCTAAGGACTGGCGAGCTTGAAACAGTTGAAGAGAAAATAACTGCGAGGACTGCAGCTAATGTTAACAAGAGTTTAAAATTCATTTTAAAGTCGTGATTTTTCTTTTATTAAATGACAGTAACTTTACAGTAATTTGAAAATACATAAAGATATTTTATCGCTCTATTATATAGTTGACGCCGTAATTAATTTTCAGAATATTATGGTACCCCTATAAAAAAAGTTTCTCTAGTTTTATTAAACTTATGTCGGTTGTGTTAAAAAATGTTTAGAATGGATCATTTTTTAGTTTAGAAACAAAGCAAAAACTATACATTTTGAGTTTTTTTAAAAAAATTCAAAATGTATGGTTTTTGTTTTGTTTCTATAAATAAATCAATTCTAAACATTTTTTAAACACAATCGATGTAAGTTTAATACAAACTTTTTTATAGGGCACTGAACGAATGCCGCAATTAGTGATGTGCCGCGTACAGTACTATACGTACTGTACGTACTGTACGCTAAAATTTTTGCCATCACTTTTGCCATTCATGGAAAAGAATTATACGTACAGTACAGTACGTACAGTACGTACATTTTACTTATTTGCGCAGGTAATACAAACTAGAGTTGGGCAACGAAACCTGAAACTATATATAAAATCCCGAAACCTTTTCCGAAACCCCGAAACCTTTTCAGAACTCTATACTATACTGAAAGGGTTAGAATTTTAATTTTAGACTTTAAGACATAAAGTACATGATAATTAGATTGCATTTCAGAAATGGTTTGGTTACTTTATGGTAAATGTGCATTAGTTATTAACATTCTAATTTGAAGGTTTCGGAAAGGTTTCGGGTTTCGGGTCACAACTCTAATACAAACCCAAAAAGGAAATCCGATTTTGTAATGCGTGAGATAAAAATTTAGGGTTAGGGCCTTAACGTTAGAGGCTATAGAGTTAGAGTAATGCTTAATATAAGTAAAATTTCATTCCCGTCATTTTTAATTATCGCACCAAGATCGATTTAAGCATTAGTTTTTGCATATTTTCTCTTTTTTCTTCTTTTACGCGTGTTCGGATTCTTCGTCGGGCTGATCCGGAATAGTCAAAATTTGCACCCTCCGATTGGCTATTTCCTCTCCAGGGGTTTGTATTACCCGCGCAAATAAGCGCAAATAATTAGGTGCACTGTACGTACTGTACGCTAAAATGTTTCAGATATCATATAAATGGCACATCACTTAGGGATGTTATTGGTCCCAACTGGTCCTAATTAAATTGTAAATTTTTATAATAATTTTTCTTTATGAACTATTAATAAAAGTTGTACAAAATAAGATTCTTTACATATTTGCTTAATAAATAAAAGTGTTGAAGTTTCTCCAAAATTTAGAAATCTTTAAAATATCAAATTTAGGACCTGGTCCTAGGACTGGTCCTAAAATTTTATATTTTAAAGATTTCTAAATTTTGAAGAAACTTTAACACTTTTATGTACTAAGCAAATATGTAAAGAATCTTATTTTGTACAACTTTTATTTAAAGCTCATAAGGAAAAAATCATTATAAAAATTTACAATTGAATTAGGACCAGTTGGGACCAGTTGGGACCAATAACATCCCTAACATCACTAGCCGCAATGCCGTATGAACCTATAATATTTGGTGTTCTCCAAGAGAAAAACGACATCCAATCTATACTATAGGGCGCCAATTTTGGTGCTTATATAATCAATTTTGATTAGCTAATTTTGGTATAATTAATTCTGATTGGTTAAAAAATATATCTTTACTTTTTTTTTTTTTTTATATTACTGTAAACGGCAATTTTTTTTATTCTACTATATACTTAACTCCTCATAACTTTTTTAACAAAAAATAAGAAATGATCCTCTGACATAAATGTAGTTTAGTTAAAAATCTATGAAATTTTCAGAGGGAATTTTGCGAATGTGTTTTATTGTCCGGTACTGTAGAATTACTAATTTACCCACCATTTCTGATTTGTGCACTAATTGTCCCTGGTATAAAACTTGTGTGTCCGTAAATTACCGGATTACGAATTTGATTGGCTGTTTGTCATTTTTATCAATTTTAATTGTTTATCAGAAATAAATAAAATCCTATCATAAATATGTGCCGTTATTGATTTATATAGAGTAGCTTATAAAGTGAACAGTCATTACTGATTTTATTTCATTTTAATTTACTTATCAAATGTGAGCGTATAAATGTGTGCTGTTGTCAAATCATATGTACAGCACATAAATGTGAGCTGTTATCTAAAATCATATGTAAAGCACATAAATGTGAGCTGTTATCAAATCATATATTGTCACAATTCCTTTTGTAAATAGATCTTCTCTTTATTTAGTATAGATAACTTTCATTTCTATTTTTGTAAATTAATTAAATGTTAGTCAAAATTTGATGATTGACATATAATCGCCTTTTTTTGTAGAATCTTCATAACACGCACGTTAACGGAGCGCAACTTATGATAGCACATCAACGTGTTAGACTTAGTAGTGCCATTGTTGAATAGCACGTCCAAATCGTTAGTTGAAAAACCGCAACTTTTCAACTAATCGATTTAAAAAAAAAAAACTTAAGCAACCAATCTATTTATTATCAACTGGTTCAATTACAATTAATTGTTAGTTATCAGCTAGTTATCAACTAGTTATCAACTAACTTAATTTATAATAATCAACTAAACAACTATTATTATTAATGGTAATGATATAACAGAAATCACAACCATGGATTGGTGACAAATAATACTTATGTAACTGGTGTACATTTTTTTTATTTCAACCTTGCCAGTTTTCAGTGTGTTTTGCACAAACAGATTATCTCCAAAGCATAATGGCACTATTCTTCGTATATAATATGAATTGCTCTGGGTACCAATCATAGAGTCAGTACTTTACAGTTGTCATTTTTCAATTTTCACTGATTGAAAAATGATTCGGGCGATTCTTGACGTAATAGATTAATAATAATAATAAACGTAGTTCATATTTATTAATGTATTAACAATTTCAGTAGTTCTTTTAGTGTCACATGTTTCATTTTTTCAATTATACTTAAATCGTTCTTTTTTGTTTTATGTATTATATTTGAATCAACCTTTTTTTAAAATCACTACTAGATTAGACCTATCATTAAATGATAGATTAGATTTAACCATTTTTAATCAATTTTACAGTATATAATCTATAATCGTAGAGTTTGTATCTATTATCTGTTTTCATATTCAATTTAATGGATATCCGACGGATTTTATTATTAAATTTAGTATACAAGTGATAACTAATCTAAGTTCTATCTTGTGGCTATAATATTCTGCGAAATATAGGTGAACAATCTTCATCTTTTTCAAATTTCTATTACATAATAAGCGAGATGTAAAATATTGTAACTATTAAAGACAGGGATGGTAAATGACTTTAAATGATCCAAATGACACACATGACAAATGACCAGTCATTGGTCATTTCGCGGCTCAAATGACTTAAGAAGGTCATTTAACTCTGGTTAATTGATTATCTAATAACTTTTAGCAAATCATAATTGATTATTGTTCTCTGTAAAACGAAACGTTGCTAGATGCTATGCAATAAATATTATTACACGTGATAAATGGCTGATGACCGTAAATGACCAATCTTTATTCGAACCATTTGTATTTTGGCTAATAACTAAGTCATTTACCATACCTGTTGTAAAGCAACAATCCAATTGAATCATATCAGGTATAAAGTGATTAAGAAAAAACACTAGACAAAAGATAATGTATTTACTTTTCAAAAAAAAAAAAGGTCGGAATATTAATTTACCGATTACAAAATTGCATAATTCATTTTTGAATTTACAAATGGCATGTTAATTAATAATCGATGTGATTGGTAGGATGTTAACTATGTAAAATGACCTAATGATCAAATGACCCAAAATTTGAATCATCTCAAATGACCGGTCATTTTGAGGTCATTTGAGGTAATTTGAAAAACTGGTATATGACCAGATCATTTACCATCCATGACTAAAAGAGGGAGAGCGTATACTTTAACCGATTTAACTTTTAATAGTTTCTAGGAGAAAGTTGCTGATTTACTCGAATAAAGGACTCTTCAGCTCTACACTAGTTTACCTCCTTTATTTTCCTTAAGTATAACCGAAGTGAACCTCTCTACATCTATCTCTCTCTTTATTGAAGTCAAATTCATTCGTTTATATGCATTTGAATTTATATACGATGCATTAACGTGTTATTTAGCACGTTAACATGCTTTTAACACGCTACGTGCATTCAACAATAGTACTACTAAGTTTAACACGTTGACGTGCTATCGAGAATATTTATAATCTGTGCCCCTTAGCACGAATACGTGTTAACACGTTAACGTGTTATGAAGATTTTTACAAAAAGGAGCGATTGTATGTTAATTCAAGTTTACACAGATTTTGACTAACATTTAATGTATTGTAGAAAATAGAAATGAAAGTTATCTATACTAAATAAAGAGAAGAAGTTCTATTGTAACGGTTGTGTTAGGAGAACGTCAAAACAATATAAGCAATAGTGCAAATTATAGCTCCAACCGTGTACGAAAGAAGGTATAGAAACTTGTTAAAAGTATAAAGAATTCGAATATGCAATTCGTGGGGCTTAGGAAAGGGGAATCACTAAACTACAACAATAAAATAAAGACGCAGACTGGTGATGCTAATATGGAGATATCTATAACTTTTGATATCAATATAAATGATATAAATATGCTACGTGGTTGATATGTTAAAGAATGTTTCTAACGAATCGAGATTAATCAGGTGACTCCTATGCTGGGGTGATTTAGGAATCTTTAGAAATTCTGAAAAAAGATTAACGGGTACAAATGATTTTGATCAGGTGACTCCTATGCTGGGGTGATTTAGGAATCTTTAGAAATTCTGAAAAATAGATTAACGGGTACAAATGAATTTGAAAGGACTGACTGAGGCAAGCGATGCTAAAGAAGGCAGTAATTTGAAATAGATACACTCTTTGAAAGATTTTTCACTTGATGCCAATAATGTTGAGACGTTATCACGTGACCAAGTTCTAGTGATTACAAAGTTGGTGACACACAAATTCGAGTCTTAATAAAGCTGATTCAAGGTTACTATTCAATTCAGTCCGTCGAATTGATTTATGAATGGATTATTAAGGTTACAAGTCGAATTTCAAGCCCTTTGAAAACTCGATACACGGGAATGCATGTAAAAATACAAAATTGTATGCGGGTTAATGATGCCTGACGAAATTATTTTTGTGATGACGAATGACGTCGTCATGGTTTCGTCATGATGAAACCTTGACGATTGACGAAACCCCCGACGATTGACGAAACCTATGACGAATTGACGAAACCTATGACGAATTGACGAAACCTATGA
>QKWP01000031.1:412032-522790 GCA_003550325.1 Gigaspora rosea
ATATTATTAGTTGCTGGGTTATTTTTAAAGTCGGTAGTTTTAGTAATTAGAAATATTTTCTTATTCGCATATAAATTATTAAATTAAACTATTTGTATTATAAAATTTAATTAATAAAATAATTAAATAAATTAAGTTATTTAATAAAATACAAAATTTAGTTAATAAAACTTATAAAATTTAGTTAATATAATAATAAAATTTAGTTAATAAAATAACATATGGGCTGATTTATGGAATTGGCAATAACTTTTGATATACTATCTATTTTTGAATAATTTTATTACCAAAATGTTTGTCTCGATGAGACGGTTCTAATGAATCCAAAATCATCAAAATCCAATCACAGGATCCCAAGATAATTAAGATTTTGTATAATTTTATATTAACATTTACTATGTAGACAATCAACGTATGGATTGGTTTTCATATATGAAAACCAATCCATATGCTGATTGTCTACATAGTAAAACCAATCCATACGTTGATTGTCTACATAGTAAAAGCTAATAGTAAAATTATACAAAGCTTAATTATCTCGGGATCCTGTGATTGGATTTTGATGATTTTGGATTCATTAGAACCGTCTCATCGAGACAAACATTTTGGTAATAAAATTATTCAAAAATAGATTAGTATATCAAAAGTTATTGCCAATTCCATAAATCAGCCCATATGATGCATATACGATATATGTTATTATGTATATATGTATAGACATATGCTATTATATGTTATCTGCACGTAAATATGCATGAGACAATGCATGAGAAAATACATAAAATTGCACGTAAGTACGTGCAGCGTTGCATGGAATCCGCGCCCTTTTACGTGCCATGAACTTGCTTTCCCGTGCATTGTTCCGTGTATATTTACATGCAGGTTTGTGTGGTCACGTATTCAAACTTTTCCGTGTATTTCAGTATTATTCCGTGCTGTAATTTCTCATAGGGAAGTGATAAGCATTACAAATTTTATTAAAACTGTACCCATTGACTGTATTTACAACTGATCATTCAAAAGCAAATAAATAATTCAATTATTTTTAAATTCTTTTTATTATATTATTAAAAATTAAGCCTTACTCTTATTTTGAGCAATAATACAAACAATTTTTTTAGTAGCAATCCTGTCTCTGTTTAATGGAAGTTTATTATATTATACACGATCAGTTTATTGGGACACTTAAAGATCACTGAACCCAGTGATCATCACATCATGTGAAATCATACAATTACATCATTTGTTTACTAGCACTAACCAAATCGGGCTAATCTATATTATCACCTACCCTAACCCTAACTCTAACTTAGGCTGAATGATTTACCAAGTGATGTGATTATCACGAAGATATCACTGGGTTCAGTGATCTTTAATCTACCCCAGTTTATTTGCACTATATTTGATTATTTCTCTCTAACAAAGGCTTACCCAATCTAAAACCCAGATGCAATTTGCATACCAACACTTTGCTTCTTTCAGGGTTTTTAACTTGCTAAGAACTTAGTATATTTCTATCTCTATTAGTACTTCACAGGCTGCTGAATACCTTGTCAAGATTGCTGCCTTTTTTTAATCTTCCTTATCTAGCCTCTAGGACAAGGAGTATTTAGATCCCTATCTATACAAACAAATAATATTTAAAAAAGAAATGAAAGACAAAAAAGAAAAAAGGGGTAATGCTACAAAATCTAAGCGGAAACCAAAATCAATCAAATATAAATGAGAAAGATAAGAAAGACAAAAAAAGAAACCCAAATTAACAACAATTGTAAACTATTTTAAAAATTATATAGCCTGCATAAAGTATTCAACTTTATCAAAGGACTATATTTACATGTAAAAAGAAAAGAAACTATGCCTAAAAAGAAAGTTCTAGAAAGAAATTTTGTTGAATAATTTTTTTCAAACTATTTCACATGTCATTCATTGTTTATTTTGTAGGCCAAAAAAACTCACTCGTGACTAGTGATACCACCGA
Source organism: Gigaspora rosea (assembly GCA_003550325.1). NCBI lineage: Eukaryota > Fungi > Glomeromycota > Glomeromycetes > Diversisporales > Gigasporaceae > Gigaspora > Gigaspora rosea. The sequence continues at coordinate 414,014 of QKWP01000031.1, forward strand.
AATTGATTTTTGAAAAAGGCCTATTTCGTCTTCATTAGAGAAAATTAAAATTTTTTATAAGGAAGAGCGGATAAAATTTATATAGATATATTCCTTATAATTTCGTCTATTCAAAAAAAGTATCAAATAATTTCGTCTTTCAAGTAAAATAGATCAAAAACAATTTTGTTTTCAAATTTTAATTTCGGGTTTTAGAACCCGAAATGCTTTCATCCTCATGTATACTCGTGACTTTATTTTGATTAGATAGGCACCTTTCCAATTTGGATGAAGTAAATATTGTTGATCTTTTGGAGAGATAAGCTGAATTTTTTACTTTTTGGCAAAATTTCAGAAACTCCAAAGAAAAATATTAATAGTACCAACTTGTAAAGGACTGTAAGAGTATATGTTTTACAAAATAGTATATATGACCAAAGATGTACTTTTGCTAGTGCTTCAGCAACTTTTGCAAAACTTTAGAGTTTTACACTCTACCCGAAAGAAGAAATCTCTTTCAACTCTTTTAGTTATCTCAATATCCAATTTGAAACTCTTGTTCTCAGTTGCTGCCAGGTAAAGTTTGATGCATATAAGTATACTAATTGTAAAATTTTCATAGTTTGGTATTAGTAGAAAAGTTGGTATAAAGGATTATTGAAAAGAGTTTGTGTTAATATAAACAATTTACAAAAAATAAAATTATTTTCTTCCAAATAGTAATTATACTCTTTTAAGTTCCTCCTTGCTAGTCTACAAATTATTACTGTATAGTACTAATAGACTTTTTAAATGTGTTAATATTAAGTCAAGTGCTATTTAAAAATTGCAGATAGGTGATGAAGTTGCCTGCCATATATACATTGCTAGTCGAATAATTATAAACCATATATAGTAATACAAATTTATTTGGAGCTTAGAATTTTGTAATTAGATTTTAATAATTTTGGGCTTACTAAAATTCTTTTATCAAGAGGATTATTTTGGTAGTTGAGTCATTGAAATTGATACAGTAAATCAAAAAGTATTAATTAAATATTAAGGGGAGTAACAAAAATCAGGTAATTTTTTAGGGGGAGGGGATAAAAAAATCAAAATTATATATAAGAACCTGACTATATAAATATTAAGGTAGGGAGAGGGGTAGGTCCCTGATAAAAAATAATCAGTTGATTAATAACACGACTCTAATATTTAATTGTTAATAACTTTTGATGTATTGGGCCAATTTCTATAATTCAACTACCAAGATAATTCTCTCAACAAGAGGATTTTATCAATAACAAATAATTAAAATCCAATTACAGGATTCTGTAATTAGATTTTAATTATTTTGGGCTTGCTATAATTCTCACATTAAGCAGATTATTGTAGTAGTTAAATTACCAAATTTGGTTCAGTAGATCAAAAATTATTAAATTCTAGTTTTGGGTAAAAATAATTTTGCAACTTTGGCTACAATCACGAAATTTTGCTAAAATTACATCTAATACTTTAGCTAATCTACTTACACATCTAGAAATTTGCAAATTCTGGAAGCTTCCTAATTGTATAATGTATATACATGTTAAATACAAATACTTAACATAGTCTTAACATATTGTAATATAATTCTAGTAAACTTTGCCTCAATGAATTTTTTTATTAGTGTTCTAAATAGGTATTTTCGATTTATTCTTTTCTTTTCACTTTGTCATGTTGACTAATGTCGATTAAACAAAGAAATACTGTAATATTCTCACATAGAAATTCCATGAGTTGTATTTAAAGATTGTAATTTTTGTCATTTGAAAATTTTTTAATTACACTATTTTATTTAATTATATCAATTTACACGTATAAAAGAAAAGCCATATAAAATCAGATTTTCACTAATTGTTTGGTTATTAATAATTTTGGCTGATTGAAAACTAATAATAAATAGTTATTAATATATAGGAAATGATAAATACAATACAAAACTAATATACATATATATATTTTCATAATACTAATAAAATTATTTATAGACAAGATTATGAAGTTTTTTAAAACTAAATCATAATAAATTTCAACTAAAAAAATGAATAAACCAATTGTTAAAATGTATTAAGTGATATAATAATTTAACCAAAAATAGTAAATGATATGAACAAACCAGGAGTTTCATTTTATTTCATTATTAAATGAAATATTTACTTCACCTTTTACTTCGTTTACTTGTACATTAGGTTCTTCATTTTCATTATCAGATCTTTCATTTTGATTTGGATTAAGATAATACCAAAAAATGAAACTCAATATAGTGGCTACACATGATATAATATAGGGTATTAGGTATTCAACATTTCCATACTCAGGCGGGAAAAGTGATGCAATGATAATTAAAATTATGATCAAAAAGTAAAATAGAATAATATATTTAGATATTGAAAATGGTTTATTTTTATCGTTAGCGTTTTCATTATCAGGCACTTTATCCATTTTATCCAGTATTTTTTTCTTTAAACTCTAAATAAAATTGATAAATATAAACAAATATATATATATATATATATTTAATAAATTGAATAAAACAAAATAAGAATTTGAATAATTTAACATACATAAAGACACCATGCACTTGCGGCATGAAAAAGCATAGCCAAATATTGGGATGTGTTAGAGGAAAAAACGAAACAGTTTGTTTTTATTGAAAAAAGAAGGGTTAAAATCAAACAGTAACCAAATTGTGCCAATAATTGATTCGTTAAGGTATTAAGTATGCTATTAAAGTTTTTTAGGTAATTGGATATCTTTGGTATGAATTCGGTTTCAGCTGCATATTTTATAACTCGGGCATAACTTAAAAATATTAGAAATTAATTCAGTATAATGATATTCTTAACTTATTACGTGATAATCTTTACGTACACAAAAACCATTATGCTGACACTGCCAAATGAAGAAATTGCGACAATTATTGACATTAGCTTTTCTCCAGTTCCATCAAGTAGTTCTTTGCCAAAACGTAATGCAATTGGAATGTCCTCATTCCGAGTAAGACCATTTCCAAGTACCGTTATAAAAGCAGCATTAGTGAAAAAGTCTAAAAAATGATAAAATAATTTGGTGTAAAGTTAGAAAATGATAGACGAATACTCTAACTGCAACCAAACGTAATAAAATTGAAACCTTACAAAGCAAAAAGGAAATGGCAATACTAATAAGGGAAGAATATTTTAATATATGGGATGGATAGACCAGATTATTGGATTCTGGTATTGTTATTTCTTCAATTAAATCTATTAAAAAATAATATATATATATCAATTATGATTAAAATCAACCTTTGTCTAATTTAAAGGATTTCTTACAATTTACACTATTCCACCCTTGATATTTGTGATAGAAATAAAATGTAATTAGCAAATTGAAATTTTATGCATGAAATATTTATTAACATACCTTCATATGCGTATAAAATCTAAGTTAAAATTTACGTAATTTTTTTATTTTTATGGATAATTATAATTTAGAAAGTCATATACTGATTTGATACTGTATATAATTTACCTGTATTAAACCATTTCCATATGCACCAAATCCATATGCATCAAAATTTGATGATGTATTAAAAATATTATTCCAATTATCAGAATCAGTTCCAGCTAATCTTACTAATCCAATCATTGAAATAATTATCAAGGAAATAACCTTGATCACGGCAAGCGCTAGATTAATGATGTCAGGAAGTCTTTTAGAGAACACGTGATATAACGTGATAACTAAAAGAATTAAAACTGAAATAATCACGGCTCTACAAATTTAAAATAAAACTATGTTAACAAATTATAATTAATTAAGTATCGGTTTTTCACTCTTGGAACAGACTGACGAATTTGCTGCTCGATTTTATTACGTATTGCTATTGTTATTGCTATAATGTGTTTATTTATTAGTCTGTTTTAGGCTAACATGATAACCTAAACCTTCCATAAAGACAAAAAAAAAAAAGTCGCAATGATTCCGCCAATAAAAAATGCACGATTTATAAGCTTCCTAATTATCATATATAAAGTAGCGTAGCAACAACGATGTACGTTTCTTCCAACTATCTTAAATTATGAACTTCGTTAAGTTTAATCCAAAATTACTATTAGAAATAACTGCACATGCACCTTATGCGCCGGCTTCCCGGCAAGTCGTAATATTATATCTGAATTTAAGCCGATAATAAATTTAAAAAAAATTTTACTTACATGTAATCATAATCATTATTAAAATATCCTCGAAAAACGAACAGAATGTACTGGGAGCAATTATAAGAATCCGCCACCATGGCTCCAGGCAATATAATACTATTATAAACAATTGAATATTAAAATTCATCGGATCGGATATGAAAATAACAGATCCGAGCGTATTTAGAAATTTACATACAAAATTATCACATAGCTAAAAACATGTCCCAAATTTCTCTCCTTTGGGTATGCGTCTGTGATGTATTTTTGTTCACCTATTCCATGTGGCAACGACCTAATTCCCAACTATAAATGAATAAATCAAACAAGAAATAATAAGATCGCATATTATATAATAAGGAAGCTTAATTGTTAATTCGTTAATCATCATTTTTATCACCTCATTGTAAATTAATCCGCCTAATAGACTAATGATGGCACAAAAAGCAAAAAGCACCAAGGCAATGCCTGGTGAAACTAGCTTAAATATTATATCGAGATTAAAAATCCCTATTTAAAAAAAATACAATAATAAATTTTATTCATTGAAGAAAAAATTTTTTGGAAATAAAATCAAAAAAAAACAAACCTGCCCCTATAATTTATATAATTTATATATTTAGAAAGTTCAGTGAATGAAACTTTTCATTTATTTTAAATTAGGTAGTGATACATATCCTTCATCACTGCCGTATGCTATTTGATTTCTTACCTAAAATTCTGTTAATATTTATTCCTACACCATATAATATTCCTAATATCATTCGATAATTTGGAATATTAGTTTCATAATTCATATGATCCATTTTCTTTGCAGTATGAGGTCAATGCAAATAATAATAATAATTAAAAAAATAAAATAAAATAAAAATTATTCAAGTTTCGAAGGCATTTATCGCTAATAATTTATATGCATGTCATCGATTAATCGATCGACCAATTAGGAATTGTTTCGATAAAAAACAATAAGTGGTGATGTGTAGTATAGTATATACTAATTGTTCCCATTGTAAAACAGTAAAGTTCTTCAAACAAACAAACAAATATTTATCTTCGCTTAATAAAGTAATTATAATTTTTTAAGGTATAATTTGATAATGAATTAGTCGTGTATAATTCTGTGTTTAGTAATTAGACAAAGAGAAAACCCCTTAATTGGTGTTACAATCGATTTAAGTAAAAAAAAAAAAACATCAAATGTTAATTAACTTAATTCTAAAGATAGTTTGGTATCACAAAAATTGATCTATCGAATGATGTTGATCATAGGAAGTTGTGGGCTGAAATTATCTTAATGCCAGATGAATTAAATTATTATACAAAAAAAAATGTTAGATTATAATAGGATGATTCCAATTACTGTATCACAAATTTTAAATGGTATTTTCTTTGTTATAGCATTTACCTTCTTTTTTTCAAATTGGATAAATTAACAGCTTTGCCTAATTATAAATATAGAAATTACGTTCTTCTGAGAATTTACATATGCACTGTCTGCATAATTATTCTCATTGTTATGCATTTGCATGAGTGTTGTCTTGAAAAGTTGCTATTTTAGCAACTTTAATTTAGCACTTGGGTACGCACGTACAATTGCCTCCAAAAGTTTAGGTCGGTTACTCAAGAAACATAATAAAAAAAGAATCATTCAAAAAAATAAAAAATTAAATAAAAAATAATGAGGTCGCCTCCAGAACTTATGAAACCTTAAAGATGGCAATTCGAAGAATGAAAAATTGGATTCATTAATCTTTATGAATAATAGTAAATATTAAAGTCATTGTCATAATGGTTATGGTTGTATACATATATTGATGTACTGTATGCTGCATCTTGTTTGTAAATTGCCTAAACTTTTGGAGGCTAATGTACGTATGCATTACTACGTTACATATTTATTCAAATTATAATTCAGCCCAATACGAATACATTAATTCATGCAATATACTGAAGTGTGACATCATATGATAAATTTAAGATTTAAGCCGCATTTTTTTGTGGGCACCTGATAACACAATTGTCGAATTCAGTAATTTGACAAATGATTGGCTACAGTACCGCAAAGTGGCATTATTATATGGTTATTTTGAATCTGGTCAAATTCACAACGTCAAAATTTTGGCAATTCAGCCCGCATTGGGTTAGTGTTAGCTATAGTTCTGGTCAAACTTTGTCGAGATTCTGTTGACTAAATTTCGTATTTATTATATTATAGACTAATAACAATACAGATTTTTAAAAAATAGTATACTTTATTATTTTATCACTTTTGACTATTTTTAATGGTTTGGATTTACTGTTTTGTACTAAATTTACTACATTTTGCAAAATGCATAAAAAATCCAAAAAATTAAAAAACTCAATTTTTTTTATATACAAAAATCTGATAAATCTTCAAAAATTGTTTAGCAAAATTTTTTTTATATTAATAATAAAATTATTAAGAAAAAATTTTTTAATAACCTTAATTTTTGTGTAACAATGCCCGTACTAAGTTAAGTACATTTCCGTCTGTATTTTTATTATAAAATTACTAGTAATTTTCAAATTGTGGCTTAGCACAAAAAATTTTTTCTAAAAAAAAGAACTTTTTAGAAAAAAAATCATATAAAATCAAAAATAAGACTTAAAGTTATCAAACTTTTTAGACATAATGCTCCATATCTAACAAATTATAAAGAGTTATTAAAATCATAATTAATAATTAAAATTAGCAGATAATCAGGTTTAAAATGTGTCATAATTTAGTACTTTGTACTAAATTTAGACGGGTAAATCCTATCCATTAACTATAAAAGAATTCATATGGGCTGATTTGAGTAATTTATAAGTAGAGCTTATTATTTTATCACTTTTGACTATTTTTAACTATAAAAGAATTCATATGGGCTGATTTGAGTAATTTATAAGTAGAGCTTATTATTTTATCACTTTTGACTATTTTTAACTATAAAAGAATTCATATGGGCTGATTTAAAAAATTTAAAAATAGAGCTTATTATATTATCACTTTTGACTATTTTTAACTATAAAAGAATGAGATTTGAGTAATTTATAAGTAGTGCTTATTTTTTTTGAACTTTAAAGATTAATAACTTCTGTTCTACTGGTCCGTTTTAAATGATTTTACTGCCAAAATGTTCGTCTCTTTGAGACGATCAAAAACCAATCACAGGAACACGAGAAAATGCGCTGTCAAATAGGTGACGCATCTTTATGGTTGGACAATTGGTTAGACCTAGGTCTAACCAATTGTCCAACCCTAAAGGTGCGTCACCTATTTGACAGCGCATTTTATAGTGTTCCTGTGATTGGTTTTTGATGATTTTGGGCTTGTTGGAATCGTCTCAAAGAGACGAACATTTTGGTAGTAAAATCATTTTAAACGGACTAGTAGAACAGAAGTTATTAAGCTGTAAAGTTTTTAAAAAAAATAAGCACTACTTATGAATTACTCAAATCGGCCCATATGTATTCTAAATTAGTTGATTGAAATATCCAATTAGATCTCTATGATTGCACTCTCTATAAATATATAATCTAAGTAAATACCCGAAATACATAATACTGCCTAGTTCAGTTAATAATAATTCTATCTATTTTGCTCTCTATAGACTGCATTCTTTTAAATACATACCCTTTTTTTACTATGGTCACATTATTTTATTAGATATTATTTTATTTAAATAATCAAAAGCACTTAGCAAGTTTTTATTAGAGATATTATTTTATTTAAAATTCCCAAAAACTCTTTATGAAATTTTTATTAATTCTATTATTATTATTATTTAATTGAACCTAATTAAAATAATATATTATATTAATAATCATTAATAATTTAGCTTAATATAAATCTCTGCTTAAAACTTTTCTGCAAGAAGATCCTTTAAATACTATAGAGTCTAATAATGTGAATTATTTTTCATGATGATTAACATGTGTTCCAAAGGATAATCGTGTTAATCATTATGAAGAAAAATAATGGGAAATTATATATAAATGCCCAAACAAAAAGTAATTACATATAAGGGCCCAAATTTTGAAAATATTACAATAAAAGGTCCAAATTTGTCGATTGTAAGATTTTAACGTTAAATTTAATTTTCTTTTGACAATTAAACAGATTACACGTCGCTCTGATTATACCAACATCTGATTATAACGACATCATAGTAAAATCTTTCTATACTGACAAATTTATTCAAAAATTTAATATAAAATGTCGGTATAATTCACTGCATCGACATTTTGATTTTTTATTTTTTTTTTATTTTTTACTAATGTTTCAAAAATGTCGATATAAGAGTGTCTGTTTGTTTCAATAAGTATTTTGTTTATTCTCTTAGCATTTTTTATGCAAAAATTATTACTATTTTGCCAATTTCTAGAAGTTAATTTAACTTTTCTATGAATACAAATGAACTTTTGCGGTTCTAAATAACTTCGATTAATGCGTAGTAACTAGTGATGGGCATTTATATGATACCTGAAAAATTTTAGCGTACAGTACGTACTGTACGTATAGTTCTTTTCCGGCTTCTGATTGGCTGGCAAAAGTGATCGGAAAAAGTTTTAGCGTACTGATAGTACTGTACGCGGCACATCACTAGTAGTAACCCCTTCATGAAATGTAATTCATGCTTTATAACTAGTCCTGATCAGTGTTGAGAATTAGTATTTTCAGAGTACTCATGAGAACACAATTATAAATTTGTGAACAGTTTAAATTTTTTACTGTAATCACTATTAAAAAATTTTTTGAGAACAATAATAATATTGTTCTCATGTATACAATAATTAGCTATTGTTCTTATAAGCAATAATAATTAGCTGCATAATTTCACACCAAACCAAAAACTGATAAAAATTCTTATTTAATTTTCGTGTATGAGATTTCAATTTGCCATAATAACTACTTATTTGAGGTTATACTTCATATTTATAACATTGTATATATATATATATATATTAGTGAGCATAAGTGAGAACAGTAACCAATTGTTTGTGAACGCTTGTAGTTATTATACTGTTCTAATGAAAACAATGAGAATAGTATTTGAGTCTGAAATTTCCAACACTGGTCCTGATTATAGATGCCTGGCAAAACTAATTTTGCCTTGACGAAATGACGAAACCATAAGTTTCGTCAAGTTTCGTCAATGACGAAACTTATGGTTTCGTCAGGTTTCGTCATTTCGTCAGGCATCACTAGTTCTGATATAGGATAGACTTATTGGTTAAGAATCGAATAAACATTACTGTATTTACAATACTGATAAATATCGTGCTTAACCTAGTCGAACTGTATCTTGGTTAAAAGAAAGGCTTATAAAGCGAAAAGAGAGTATAGTATAAAATGTATAAAGTAATATATATATACGGTGATGACATTCGAACCACTATCGTTATAACGCAAAATTATTTTGACCCTTAATATTTATTTGTGATGATTTTCATTTTTGGACCCTTATATGTAATTTCCCCAAAAATAATTCAGTATCTGGCTATTTAACATAATATGCTTACTCTGGGTTCCGAAGGTTGTATATTTAAGTTTCGCTGCCAGATACGAAAGTTTGGTACTTCACATTCAACAACGGTGTTATCCAGTATTTTACGACGATTGGACTTTACAAATGACTTGAGTTGTTTGGCAGTTGTTTTTAATATAAAACATAAGTACTTGTTATTTTGGAAGCCCATCATAGCAGGATACCGGATAATATTTTTTTTATTTTATTAATAGGTAAATGAATTCTGAAGTAAGAACAAAACAGATCAGTCCGACATAACGACTATTTTCTCCTTCTGTTAATGTTTTTTTTGTTTTTGACAATTCACTCACATTGAATATTAAAAACATGTATGGTAATTACTATAATGAAAAGATGATTTAAATGAAATTAACTATAAAAATGACATTTTTTAAGCTATTATATATAATAAATATAATACAAATAAAAATTCTGTTTTTTTCTTTTTATAAAGTTAGGCCAAACTATCTTAATTTTAGTCAAATATAAAATACTGTAAAATGGTTTGGATGAAAATTTTGGGGTTGAATTAATAATTATTACTGGATCTTTTAATTTCGGCTCGTTTTTGGTGAACTCGATAATTAGAATTTGCATCTGAAGCCTTTCGGTACCATTCTATTGCGTTATCCAGATTTATTTCTGTTCCTATTCCGTATTCGTAACAATTTCCAAGTTCATATTGTGAAGTAGGTAGTCCCCATAATGCCGCCTTTTTAAATAATCTGAATCCTTTAGTTGCATTAGTATTTGTCCCTTGACCCCTTTGATAGCATAATCCTAAAGTATTCAATGCTTTGTAATTTCCATTTTCAGTTGCTCTTTCGAGGTTTTCAAATGCTTTGTTATATCTTCTAAGTTTATAAAAATACTCTCCAAGCATATGTTCCGCTGCTGCACATTTATTTTTAGCTGCTATAGTGTACCATTCAATTGCTTTGTTCTTATTTTTATCGGTGCCCAAACCTTCTGCATAACACCTCCCAGCAAAATATTGTGCAATTTCATTTCCTTTATTTGCCGCATCAACAAATAAATTAAGAATATCTATACTACTTTCATCTGTGCCAATATTCCAACGATAAAATAATCCAAGTAGGCAAATATTCCTTGGATGAGTGTTATTTTCTAATAACCATTGAAAAACTTCTTCATTTGATTTATTATTTTGAGATATGTAATTGATGATTATATCCCTAACTGATTTACCTTCATTAAATAGTTTACTAAAAGTTGAATATAGATCATATACAAAACGAGTCATTTCATCCTGACCAAATGCTGTGGCATCCAATTTAATATTGAAATTTATATTTTCTAAAGCATTTGAAATAAATTCTTTAAGTCTTGAACTATCGAAAATATCAAAATTGGCGTCTTCCGTGATGTCTTCAACAATCAAGTCTTCAAACATCGTAGCTACTTCTTCGATTGATGGTCGATTGTCCTGCAAACTTTCCCAACATTCTAAAAAGTCAAATACTTATGAATAAAAGGTATAAAAATAAAACTATAAACTATAAATAATTATAAACTTACTCTTATAAATCGTAACATATTCATGAGGTGTATCAGCAATTGGTTTTTCTCGTAGCCCTTCGTCTCTTATCCTACCTGGTAGACTTGCCGGATCTTGATTCTTAAATGGTTGCTTTTCACTTGATATTTCCCAAAGAATTACCCCAATGCTGTAAATATCTGATTTCTTATTCTTTTTATATCTACGAAAGTTTCCATTTTGTTCTTTTTTGAAACATTGAGGATCAATATAGGGTATGACTCCGAAAACTTCACTTGTTGTTTGAGACCTTGAAGATTCAGTGACACGTCGTGATAATCCAAAGTCAGCTAATTTTAAAATGTCTTGGTGAATAAGTATATTATTAGGATGCTTTAAGAAATAAAAATTTATCAAACTTTATTAGAATTATACAGTAATTCATGAAGTATAGTAAATTACTAAATATAAAATTTACCAGATCACCGTGAACAATATTATGAGCATGAAGCCACTTAATGGCTTCAACGAGTTGAATTGCAAATTGAACTTTTAATTCCCATTCAATTTTAGTTGGCTTTGGTTCTTTTGGCTGCAAGTAGTCTCTTAAAGTTCCATTCTCTGCATACTCAAGAATAAGTACATATTCAACTATATTTGGATCCCATCTATCTATTACATATGTGATACCATAAAATTTAATAATATTCTCATGAGATTTTATAGAGAGCATATGATCTAGCTGTTTATTATTTGTTATAATTGTGCATTTTAGCATCTAATATAAATATTTACCAAAATAACTTTTAAAAATATAACAAACCTCATTAACAAGTTCTTTATTGGTTTGATTATTTTTTCCAACATATTTCAATGCACATATATTTTTCGTACTTTTGTATCTTGCTTTATAAACTACTGTTCTTGAAGTCCTATCACTGATAAGTTTAAAATCTTCAAATTCATCCATATTATACTCATTAATTTTCCCTTCAATAACTTTACTTTCAATCCATTTTTCATGATCTGCCTTTTGGTCATCAATCAAAGAAAGTCGCATATTTTTTAATTCTTCAAGAACAATTTTAATTTCTGGGCGTTTCTCAGGTTCTTGATCCCAACAACGCTGATAAAGGTTGCAAAATTTTTTTGGTGTATTCTCGACGGGGGTTTCCCTATCTCCTTTACCAACATGAAAAATAATTGCATATCTATTTTCGAAAGAATAGTATGGTTTCCTGCCGCTGGAAATCTCCCAAAAAATTACTCCAAGACTATAAATGTCAGATCTCTTATCACATTTATATTTTGGATCTACAAAACATTGAGGTTCTAAATATTCCAACATTCCACTAGCTTTAAACATTGTTACTTCGTTCATATGCTTAGATAATCCAAAATCTGCAATTAGCATTCGTTGATTATGAACTAAAATGTTTTTTGAATGCTTATAAAACAAAAACAAAAAAAAAAGTCATTTATAAGCATTAATTAAACTTATAAAAACATATTAAACATATTGATGTACTTACAAGATCTCGATGAAAAATTTTGTTATCATGTAAAAATGATAGTCCTTTAGCTATATCATGTGCACAACGTAATTTATCAGTCCATTCCAATTTCATTCTAAGATAATCACGTAAATTTCCATCCGCAGCATATTGCAAGATTAAGTTATATTGATTATTTGAGGGATCTGGTTAAAATAATTATTATATATTAATAATAAAGATTATATTGTTTTTAAAAGATACAAGTTCTTTCTGTTTAATTACCACTAGTGACCCCATAAAATTGGATAATATTTGGATGTTTATGTTTATCAACAGCAACTAAACTTCGAAGCTAAACATCGAGAAAATTAATAACAAATTATATTGAAAATTGGTATAGTCAACTTTCTTTATATCGAACTCTTTATAACGAACTCTTTATAACGAACTCTGAATATAATGAACTAAAAATTTTGAATTTTATATAGTGAACAGTTTCTAACAACCATAACCAACAGTTCGTTACGGAAAGAGTTGACTGTACTGCATATAAACAAAAAAAACATTACCTCATTGACGAACAATTTAATCGCATTAGTTATAAAAGGTTTATTATTGATAGTAGTTTCAATAGGAATGATTTCAGTGGATTTAATGTTGTTTTTTATTTCACAAATAATTTCACTATCAATTATGCTGGTATCAATAGTCATGCTTTTAAGAACAACCGTAGAATTTTCCCATGTCGTTTTGTAAACATTTCCAAAAGGGCTTGTATTTATTAATGAAAAGTTGGAAAATGAACCATATTCATATTTTTGAATAATTTCATTTCCTTTATTATTAATATTATTGATTTCTTTTTCAATAATATTATTAATTAGTTCTTTTAATTCATTCGCCATAATCTGCAAAAAGAAATAAAAAATAAAAAAAAAAACTAAAAAAAAACTTCTTAGTCGATTTATTATAATGAAAACAAAAAAAAAAACTAAAAAAAAAGCTTCTTTAGTCGATTTATTATAAACACCACCACCACATGCAGGTATAAAGTGTTACGTTTTAGATAAGGGGAGTGTTACACGAATGAATATTGTTTTGGGACAAGAATTTACTTTGTTGTGCTAAATATGGAAAGACGCCGTACGAGGTCGGTAAGCCACATCGTCGAAAATCGGATTAGCCGGTGGTTGCGCATGTAAAATTTATTAATTTGCACAGTGTTACAAATAATTTTTATTTTATGCTTGCACAAATATTTATAGAGAAATTCTTTTTTGACCTGGGTTAAAGTGACCCTCTCTTAGAATTTAGGGTTAGTGTGAGCCGGAATTATGTTAATAATAGCTGTGTTTTTATATTAAGAAACCTCGGAGATTTAAGAACAAGTACCCCAGTGATAATCACGAATGATCGCTCTCGATTTTATCACATATCCCTAGGGTAAGGGTGAAATTACTAAAAATAGTAACCCTAATTCTAGGAGGTTCTATAGAATTAGGGTTACTATTTTTTAGTAATTTCACCCTTACCCTAGGGATCACCTGATTTGTTTACATTTTCTGGCCAAGCAAATTAATCGAGTGATAAAATCGAAATCGAGGATGATCATCCGTGATTATCACTGGGGTACTTGTTCTTAAAGTGTCCCGAAACCTCTAGCCGGTGAACATAATTCTGGTTATTATTAATATAATTTCGGCTCACACTAACCCTAAATCTAAGAGGGGGCACTTTAACCCGGGTCAAAATAGAATTGGCCATATTTATATATATATTTTGAGCAGTTTTTTTCATAATAACTTACTTGTTCATATGGGGTGAGTCATTAGAAACGCACCATATTTTTTCTAAATAAATTTTTTAAAATTTAAACAAGAATAACTTAGAACTTAATCAAATTTATTAAAAATTTTTTTTAAATCAATTCATAAAACTTGTAGAATTTATTTAAAAAAAATTTTATTAAACTGGGTTAAATTTTTGCTAAGTTATATTTATTTGAAGATTTAAAAAAATTTCATTAAAAACATTATGGTGCGTTTCTACTGACTCACCCTCATATGCTTAATAGTTTACAAAATTCTTGCACATTAAAAAATTTTTGCATATTGAAAAAATCACTTGCACATGTGTATCTTGTCATGCCAATTTTAAAAGATGATCAATGATGGTTGCGAACTATCATAGGGAATTAGTAACCACCCAGGAAGATTATTACGCAACTACCGGGAAGGGTTTTGAACCAACAGAGTAAAGAAAACTAAATAAATGATACTTTCTTGGTGCTTTTAGAAGGAAATTCGAATAACGATTAGAATAGAGCACTAATACTTTTGTAAATAATAATCAGACCCAATAAAAGAAATAAAATATAATTCACAAGGCTTCCCTATTTAACATAAATTATTTAGTGAACCCACTCATAATACTTATTTTTTTTAACTATCGTTAGATTTTGTAGTACAAAGTCAATAATTATATCCTACGGTAGTTACAACGTACGTAGCTCACGACATTGTGTGTTCAATCCAAGACATAGAAGGTAATCACATACGTATGAAACTTTAATTCTGGATCTACCGTTTCTTTATTGGTGATTCTAAAATTTGTGATCTAAGCGTGTGATCGAGAATTTCGTGCATGTTTTTGCAGACTCTGATGTGTTTAGAATAGGGCATAAATCATTAACATAATTAATAAACTTTATTTTTGTCTCAGAGTTTTGTGAGTTTTGTGCACTTTAACTCTTTTGATTGAAAGACCTAGCATGCAGTGGGAATTGAAAAAATTGATTTATAATGTAATATTTCACAAATTTGCACAAATTTTGGTTTGTTAGGTATATTTTTGAGATATGAACAATTTTAGAAGACATTTTTTTACGTTATTTTTGATCGTGTTACAATACACTGATCGCATTGATCGATTGTGGTGATGTTACCCTGTTTAAAACGGTTAGTCTGCGCTCGAAACTCGCTAAAACTGTTTCAAAACATACAATAAATTTTGTCTCAAACTCTGTTTATACAATTTTTATAATTGATTATGCTTGCTAAACATGCTGACGCGAAGCATGTTATCTATGTATTAAATACATGAACTATCGCTATTTATTAAGTACATGAAAAAATATTTCATTGCAACTATGTAATATTTATTTAATTTAAGACCCACACAATTAATAACACCAGATTCAAATGTTATGTTGTCTTTCATGATATAATCTTAAAATACTCTGCGCGACAAGCTGTCTTGATGAAGGAGAATAGCGTGGCATTAATTTATTAATAAACAGTTTAAAATCTTTATTTTCAACAATAGAAAATTCTTGCTGGTCTGTAATAATTCAGTTAAAGAGATATTGGTTTATTTGTATAGCCATTTCGCACTATATGATTCGACACTTGACTTTTTAGCATCATTTAATTTGTTCCACCTTCCAGGATGACTACGTTTGAAATATGACTTAATTGTAGAGAGACTCGCACCTATTGAATAGGAAATCTGGCAGTGCTTGCAATGTCAGTTATCAGTTTCAGTAAGTTTGTCCCAGAAGGGATCCTTCTTCAATCGCTTTGGAAGATGGTTTGTTATTTCTTTGAGTGTGTTATATCTTGAAATATCAAACTTGAAGAAGTAAATTCTGTCACATTCGCATTAACAAATTGCTCAGGTATAGTTATTCCATTCATTGTACAATTTTCGAACATCACACAAGGGTCAAATAAATTAAGTATAGGTACAAATTGCAAATGACATATAAAATTATAGAACATGTTATTCTGATTCTAAAAATAATAAAATTATTAAAATTGGTTGAATATCCGTCAAGTATGAATATTTAAATTTTAGATATCAAAGTTGTTTACAAAAGTCATATGATGATCATAAGATATCAACCAATCAAAAGCAATCATTTTGTGTAACTGGAGGAAATTTGAGCCAACTGAGGAACTTTATGATATATAGAAGTATAATTTTTTTAAATATATACTTTATTAAATTTTTACTATTATAAAACATACATTTTGTTATACATATTATAAAATTTTAGCCAAATTTGATTACGACTGTATAGAGTTTTGTTAGTAGCACATTTTTTTAATTTCTTTATAAATCTCATTGTACTACTAAAATTATATAATAATGATCTACTTACACCTACTCTTAAAAAATAAAAAAAATAATTTTTTTTTATATATTTATATAAAAAAATCAAAAATTCAATTTTTATTATTGCCAAAAATTAACTTTTAATAAATAATTCATGTAATTATATTATATTATGCTATAATTATAAACTTTTAATTATAAATTGAAAAAGTCAATTACAAATCAAGAAGCTTTTTATTTGTCAAATTGATTTCAGACTCAATTTAAGTACAATGAGTTTGAAATATTAATTAAAATCATATAACTAGTGACTTGAACTAGGTAATAAAATTATCAATTGGTTAACAAAGCCAACATAACTAAGTATAATCAGTTAACCAAGATTATTTTGGTTGGCTAGACCAACTGAATTATCTGAGTTAACTGGCTCAACTGAGTAATAATTTAGCCAAGAAAATTTGTTAATTAGTTAACTAGTGTTCTATATAAGAATAGGAATCATATAGTCATTAGTTAACTAGTCGACTATTTGTCAAATAATTGACTAAATTTTTTTATAGTCAGTTGATCGATTAGTCAATTAGTTGATTAGTCAACTAGTTGACTAGTTAATTGGTTGATTAGTCATTAGTTGACTAGTTGACTAGTCGATTAGTTGATTAGTTGATTAGTTGATTAGTCAACTAGTCAACTAGTTGACTAGCCAATTAGTTGATTAGTCGATTAGTCAATTAGTTGATTAGTTGATTGATTGACTAGTTGATTAGTCAATTAGTTTGGTTACTTGTCTATTAATCAAGACTATTAATCATCATCTATTTAATAATATACCTAATCATCTAATCGACTAATCGACTAATCGATTAATCGACTAATCGACTAATCGATAAATTGATTAATTGACTAACTAATTAGTCAACTAATTGATTAGTCGACTAATTGACTAATCAACTAATCGATTAGTCAATTAGTCAACTAATCAAATAGTAGACTAGTCAAATAGTTGACTAGTTGAATAGCCGATTAGTTGATTAGTTAATTTTAGTCAGTTGATAACTAACAGTTTTAGTCGACTAACTAATCGACTAAAAATTTTTAACTGATTTCTATCCTTAGTTTGACAAAGATCCAGCCAGGTCCAGTCTGGGATTTGGTCTGGTCCATTGACAGACCAAGTTCAGATTCTTGATTTATTAGAATTGATATAGGTTTGGACCTACACAAAGATTCATCAAGGTAATACCCAGTTTGATCTTATTAGAATAAAAAAGATCACTAATTGGCTGATTTCAAAATTTTCTTTTTTTTAATAAATTAAATTATAAAATAAAATAAATTATAATTAAAATTAAAATAAAAAAAGTTTAATTAATAAAAAAACAAAATTTATTAATTTATTAATTTAAATATTTTTAAATATATTTTATATAGCATTAATTTATAAAAATAAAATTATGGTTAATGAAAAATTATTCAGCTAATTTTTATCAAGTGTTCTAGAATTTATAAAAATAGCTATAATTTTTTCTTTTTAGTGAGGACACTAGGGTTTTGTCAACTATAGTATGAATAAATTTTGAAATTTCATGGATTTGACTGGACCCAGATCTAAGTAATACAAGTTCAGACCCTAATTTTAAATCTGAATCAATGTTCAGACCAGGTCCAGATCTTTAAAAATACCCACCTAGTCTGAATCATGCAGAATACTACAGTTAACCAAATCCAAATATTTGATTGTAACTAATTGCAACCAATTAAGATTATTTTGCATTTTATTTTTAGAAATTATCAGACCTTTAATCTCAACCTTGCTTGATTTTTATGTTCATTTATTTTCTTTTTGGAACCTTCAGAACTTTTGCTCATTTCTAATATCATTTACATATTGTTAACTAATTAGCAATTTTCAACTGGTTGCATAGGTCAACTGATTATTAATTTTCAACTAGTTATATGGGTCAACTGATTAAGTATTTGCTCAACTAGTTAGAGTAATAACAGATATTATTTTTTTTACTATACTTCATATAAAAGAAATTTGATTAGCTGTTATAAAATTATATATCTAACATAAGAAAATCAGAGACCCTCTCACCTCTCAGGATATTATATAATATCTGTTATTACTCTTACCCAAAATTTATTTAGTTCAGGTTGGTTAGCTGAATATAGTCCAACCAGTTCAAATTACTACATATGACTACAAAAATTTAATTTAATTAGATAGAGTTTCAAACAGAATCAAACCAAAGTTTGAATAAACAGGATAACATCTCTAATATATGGGCTAGTGTACCCATAAACTAAACTAATCTAAACTTTAAATTATATTCAAGTTTAGTTAAATTTCAAATCAAACTTGAACCAAACTCAAACTTAAAATTAAGTCTGGTTCAAGTTTAATATCAAACTTTTAAAGTGAGTTTAAGTTCAGTTCAGGTTCAGTTCAAAGTTCATAAACATGTTTAGATTTAATCAATTAAAATAAAAATTATTAAAATTATAATAAATATTATATAATATTTATTTAGGGAATAGAAATTTGTCGCACCCGCGACATGTCGCACCCCTGATTCCGACCAATCAAATTGCACGATTTTGTAGACAAAAAATTTTAAGTTTTAAAAATTAAAATTTTTACTAGTAAAATGTAAAAGCAAATAAGTAATATCAAAGCATATAATGTAAAATTTTATTCTGAACAACTTTTTCTAAGTCATAAAGATAGATTGTCTTAGTAAAAAAATACTGTTTTATAAGAAAAATCAAAAATTTTGATCGTTAGCATATATAAACTTTTTTTACTAATATAATCTATATTTACGTTCAAGTATTACATGTAAAATTTTATGCTAAACAACTTCTTTTTAAGTTAAAAGTAGATTGTTTTAGTAAAAAAAAAGTTTTATATGTGCTAACTTTGGAAAATTTTGATTTTCTTATAAAACGGTTTTTTTACTAAGACAACCTATCCTTGCGACTTAGAAAAAGTTGTTCAGAATAAAATTTTACGTTATATGACATGCTATTTATATATATTTTACACTTTATTAAGTAAAATTTTAAATTTTTAAAAAATAAAATTTTTTATCTATAAAATTGTGCAATTTGATTGGTCGAAGCAGGGGGTGCAACATGTCACGGGCGCGACAAATTTATTTTCCCATTTATTTATTATAAAATATTTTGAGTATTTCTATTTGTACACGGGGTGTTTGAACACTGTACTATACAAATCATATAGAAAAATGCAGTATATAGATTATTTTTTATATAACAAACATAAAGAAAAAAAACAAAAATTAAATGTATCTTAAAAAATTTTGCTTAAGAAACAATCTATGAGCTCTAAGAAAAAAAATTCTTTGTAAAATTTTGGTATAAACTATGCACCCCTGCCCTATCCTAGTTCTTACCCTAACCCTAATATACTCTAATAATAATTAAATTAATTTTTTATTTTAATAAAAAATTTTTTAATTTATAAAAATTATTATACCTGTGTTCAAACACCCCATGTACAATTAGTTATTTTTAAATATATTTTTACAGTCAAAATCATAAGTATCCCACCCCCTCTAACTTTTTAAATTTAAAAGATACAGCTTTGAAACTTTCACAGTAAATAGTACTCTATAAATATAGATCAGTGAATTTTTTTTATAATTTTTAATTTACTACAACAAAAGTTAGATGAGAGCCAACTTTTTGATTGATTTTTTTTTAAAAAAATAAAAAATACAATTGAAATTAATCAAAAATTAATAAAAAATTAGGATTAAAATCAAAAATTTCAAAAACTTAGTATGTTAAAATTCAAACATTTTTATAGTAGTGACAAAAAATTTGAGTCAATTTGATGAGATAGTTGTTGAGAAATTAATTTTTTAATTTCGAATTTAAGTATTAAAAGGTATATAGAAAAAAAAGTTGCGCGACTAGGTTTTTATTAATTTTAATATAGAAAATAAATTATTTTCTATATTAAAATTAATAAAAACCTAGTCGCGCAACTTTTTTTTCTATGATACCTTTTAATACTTAAATTCGAAATTAAAAAATTAATTTCTCAACAACTATCTCATCAAATTGACTCAAATTTTTTGTCACTACTATAAAAATGCTTGAATTTTAACATACTAAGTTTTTGAAATTTTTGATTTTAATCCTAATTTTTTATTAATTTTTGATTAATTTCAATTGTTTTTTTTTTTTTTTTAAAAAAAAATCAATCAAAAAGTTGGCTCTCATCTAACTTTTGTTGTAGTAATTAAAAATTATAAAAAAAATTCACTGATCTATATTTATAGAGTACTATTTACTATGAAAGTTTCAAAGCTGTATCTTTTAAATTTAAAAAGTTAGAGGGGGTGGGATACTTATGATTTTGACTGTATATAAAACTTTTTTTTCAAACTAAGTAAATAACCTTTGAGCTTTTAAGTAAAGTTATAGAGCTTATCAAAATGAATTTAATTATAAGATATTCTTAAAAAATAGATTACTAACTATAAAAATTCAATATAAACAATATTATTATTTTTAGAAAATTAAATATAGTCAACAAAAATGTTTTTTAATAATATTTCATAAACTACCTAACAGATTTTAAAAATTTAACTACTATTAGATTCATCTTAATAGGTTCTACAACTTTACTTAGAAGCTAATGGTAATTTACTTAGTATAAAAAAATATTTTTCTATATAAAATTTTTTTATACTATGTAAATCACTATTGAGCTTCTAATTAAAGTTGTAGAGCTTATCAAAATAAATCTAATAGTAATTAAATTATTAAAATTGGTTAAGTTGTTTATAAGATATTATTAAAAAAATATTAGTTAACTATATACAATTTTCTAAAAATAATAATATTAAAGAGGCATGTCCTTTAATTTAATCTTTTCTGTTAGATAAAAACAACTATACAATTTATTTTTTCAGTAGTTAGTAAAGAGTATTATATCTTAACTCTAAATCATTTAAAACCTTAGGTTTTTTTAAAAAAATAATAATAATATTGTTTATATAGAATTTTATATAATCAGCAAACCATTTTTTGAGAATAATTTATAATCTACTTAATAGATTTTAATAATTTAACTACTATTAGATTTGTCTTAATGAGCACTACAACTTTACTTAAAAGCTCAAAGGTAATTTATTAAGCATAAAAAAAGTTGAATATAGAAAACTATTAATTACTATATTTTTCAAAAATAAGCTACCTTTTTTGGGCCAAAAATTACACAAAAAACATAGAAGTAACTTATTTTTGAACTGTTGAATTTTTTGAAAAATTGAAAAATATACTAATAAAAAGTTGTTTAAATGACATGAAATTTTTACTATAAATGTATTTTGATGTCCTAAACAAGTTTATTTAATAGCACAGTTACAGTACCAGATGCCTTTTTTATATCCAATAAAGTAACAATCACACAGCTTCTGAGATCTCTTTCTTTTGGGCATAAAGCAGTGTGCAAAAAGAAAGTATAGTTTTCTTAGATCTGTAAGAAACTATATGGGGTCTTTGCCTTGAAAATGACCTTATGGGACTATATAGATCTTATAAATAAAAATTAAAATTTCTAGCTATCCAGTAATTCAATTCAAATAAACTTTTTTTATTTTGTAGAGCTTAATGAGTTTTACAAAATAAAAAAAAGTTTATTTGAATTGGATTACTGGATGGCCAGAAACTTTAATTTTTATCCATAAATTTACATAGTTCCATAAGGTCATTTTCAAGGTAAAGACCCCATATACTTCTCTGTGGCAGTTTAGTAAGATACAACAATGAATAATAGACAGTTTATTAATTTAGCAAGAGGCTATGCCAAGGTGGCTTTGTCTTAGAAATTCCAAGAGTTTATTAATAATAGTAGATAAGGATAAGTAAATATAAAAGTAAAATATAAAATACAATATTTGGATCTATCTAAAACTAAGAAAAATAAAGATGGTTTATATATTTATTGAGTTAAGCATTGCTATGCATCGTTATGTGTCCTATGTATTACTATGTGTTATTATGTATTGTTATGTAGCACTATGCATTGTTATGCGTCATTTTGCATTATTGTACATCATCTTGCATAATACAATTACTAAATACAGTTATTACAAAATTTCCTTATTAATTTCTAATTTTTTAACTAATTTCTACCAAAACTATTCTATAACATTTTTTTCTCTTTAAGAATGAACTCTGTGAGTTCTGGTTTGTGTAAGAACTTGAGAAAGTTTAGCATCTATCATCCTTACAATTATTGTATAGATAATATAGGTCATCCAGGAGATGTTTTAAGAAAGTAATTTTATTTGTTTGGTACATTTCCATGTGTCCCAGGCTCTTTTTTCTTCATGGCTTTCTTAATGATTAATTGAATATTTTAATGTTCAAGGTTAATAATATTTACAGATCTAGGTATAAGAGTCCAGTTTAAGTCAACAGGTAGTTTATGATTCTGTCTAGAATTTTCTAAAAATTTTGACAGAACATATCCTTGGCTTAGCCTATTAATAATCATTCTAAGCTTTTTTTTTGAAAAAAATATAATAAGGAGCATTGGTAATTTCCAAGGTTTCAATTCTTGCTTGTAACTGTTTTATCAGTTGGTTCTGTTATTGGACTTGTTGTTAAAGTTGGTAAAACTGTGAGTCATAACCTAATTTTCATTAGTAGGTGGAGTGTAAATTTCTGGGTTAAAGAATTTACAGATATTACAATATCTTTGATTTATATTCAACCTATCTTGGTGTTTAACATGTAGGCATTTCTGGCAGAAGTCAACAGGAACTGTAAAGCTTCTACATAGTATAGCAAGAGCATATTTTTGATCATAGTCTAGGTGGTTAGTATCAAAGGATTCATTTAAAATTGCTTGTAGTGAGTCAATATTATTTTTTGATACACATCTGATTTTGCTTGTAATATCAGTTATATTCCATAATAGTCCTATAGCTAAGTAATCTGATCAGATATTAGAGGTTTCTCAGTCTAAAGTACAGTAGAAGCCCATATAGCATATAGGGTATACAAGCTTTTCTTCAAAAAGTTTAAGAGCTTCAGGTCTATTGGAACTTTACATTAACAATAATGATAAGTATAGTGAGGGATATAGGTAGATAAACAGTGATTATCAACTTCATTAAGCCTATATCTGCACTGATAAACTAAGTTTTGTCTCTTTTAAGTAGTAAGAGAGCAATATGCTTCAATATATTTTAGGGTATTGCATTCTCTGCAAATATTATTAGGGCAATCCCTATATTAAGGTTTCTACAACCCAGATCAAATTAAACTTTAGGTCAGTTTTGGGTTTGATTTGATTTAAAATCAAACCCAAACCCAAACTATGATTAAAAAAAATATTTGAGTTTAATTTGAAGCAATCTTTTTAGTTGAATTTGAGTTTGAAGTTTGCAAACTAGTTTGAGTTTGAATAATATAAATATATTTTTATATTTTAATTGATAATCTGCTAGTTAACTAGAGAGTGATCATAGTATAATATGATACAAATTATATGAAAATCACTATAGACAAAATGTGGTATGCTTCTATTTAAAACTTTTTTTCTTACTAAGTTAATGATACTTGTTGACTAATTAAAATTTGTAGAGCTCGTTAAGTTGTATCTAATAGTAGTTATATTATTCATATCACCCAATAGATAGCAAGATATTGTCAAAATGATTGGCCAACTATGTAAAATCTCTATATAAACAAATATTGGTTATATAGAGATTTTATATAGTTAGCCAATCATTTTTTGATGATATATTATTATCTACTAGGCCATTTGGATGATCTAACTACTGTTAGATGCGTCTTGATGAGCTCTATAACTTTTAATTAGTCAATCAGTATCATTAACTTAGTAAGAAAAAAGTTTTAAATAGAAGCATGCCACATTTCGCCTATGATTACTCTCCAGTTAACAGGCAAAAGGCAAATTATCAATTAAGTAACTTGTTTAAAATATAAACACATATTTATGTTATTCAAACTCAAACTAGTTTGCAAACTTCAAATCAAATTCAAATCAAACTTAGTATAATATTTGGGTTTAGATTGAATTTGATTATTTTTTATTTGAAGATCTCAAACTTTATAAAATTTATAGTTTGAGTTTGGTTTAATTTGGGTTTGATCAAACTCAAATCAAACCTGGATCAAACTTCAGAACCCTACCCTATATAGATAGTTAGAGTTGTTGCAAGTAGAGCAAGTAGCATGCTTTGGAACTTGTTTAGAGCATTTTGCAGCAATATGGCCTAGTTTCTAATATCGGTTACATTGGTTGGTAGGACAATTTACAAAGAGGTAGTCAGGAGTACTACAATTTACAAAGACATATGGGGTGGAGTTAATAGAAATGGGACAAATTTATTAGATAGATTTGTCCCATTTCTATTGACTTCACCCATATTGTTTAGGGGCTTTTCTATTTTTATGATGAGACTAATATAGAGTTCACACATTATTTTCTGGTAGAAGAGACTAGTCTAATTCTTTAAGTTTGAAAGCATAAGCTTCTCTAGGGTATAAATATTCTGGTTTATAAATGTCTAATTTGTCTGGTGCAGTAACAGTAAGTTGACTAAGTAGAGATTAATTGCTTTTATTAGTAGTAGGGATTATGTTTCTTGTTTTCCTATCTAAAAGTATAATGCCATTTTTTCAATTGTAATTTGCTTTGATTTTTGGTTCTAGTTATTGACTAAAAGAAAAGAATAGGTGTTAGTATCTATTACTTCTATAGTAAAAGAAATGGTAATATAATTATTTTCAACTGGTAAGTCATTTATAATTTCTAAAGGTCAAGTAAAAGTTCTAATAGCAGGTATGATAAGGTTGTTAGAAGCCTTTTCAATAGTTAATTCAAGTTCCTTAACTGTCTTGTAGGCAATTATACTAATAGAAGCATGGTATAGTTTATGCTAAAAGAAAATATTGCATTTGACAGATGTAGTATATGCAGGAGTTTGGACAAGATTAGTATTTTTGGCTTCTTTAAGGGTAGGGTGTATATAGATCATTTTTCATATGATCTATGTGGTATTTTAGTTTTTTATATAGTAAATAAAAAAATGCTTTTAATAAAACTTTTTAACATTTTAAACAATTTGTAACAAATTTATATATTATATAGTTTGATCCAGTTTGTTTATAAAAGTAAAGTTACACAATATATTTTGCTTTAAAAAAATTAACTTCATATACAATTAATGTTTTCGAGATCACTATATGTTTTTCCTGTATAGTACAAAGAATTGCTAATCCTGATTGGTCGAATCATATGATGTTTACATGATATCATATGATGTGTTATACAAAGTTGATCTATAATCTATTTTATATGAATTTGGAAATGTGTACACCCTACTCTTACAATTAAATATTTTATTTGCAACATGCTTTTATTACAATAAGTAGTTTCAATATTAATTGAAAAATTCTAGCTCCAGATTTTCTATATAATATTATTTTGTATCATATTTATAAATATCTATATAGTATTATTATTTTAATAGACTTTAAATTTAGATGGCTTTAAATATAAAAATATTAGCAAATATTATTATAGGCAATATTAAAAAACATAAAATATATTTATATAGTTATAAACATTATGTATTACTAATTGAAACAGTAAATTTGATTTTAGAATAAAAAAATAGGATTACTATAGAAATTCTCAGTAAATATCAAATTCTTAAGTATATAGCTACTTGTACAAATTTTAGAAATAATATATACTAAAATTCTATAAATTTTATTGGATTTGATAATACAATAAATCTGCAAAGTATATATTTTTAAACTATGGTGTGAGAGGACCCTGGATATCTCTCATATAGGTCATAACTGATCTGCATGAATTTAGACATTTTTGCTACCCCCAAAATCAAGTAAATTTGCTAAAAGTTGGATTATTACATACAAATTTTATAGTAATTTGCTAAAAACTAAATTATAACATCAAGCATTGGGTAAATAAATATAGAGCAAATTTTTTAAAACTGTAATTAATAAAAATCTGTGCAAATCTGCAACTCTGCTAATGGCCGTTAAAAAATTTTTAATTACAAAAAACAAATAGTAAATTACTATATGCTTGCCTAAATATTATTAAATGCTAGCTAAATTTTCATATATTAAAAAAATATATTCGAATATTCATATATTTTAATAATGTAATTTATTACAAATACATAATATTTAATCAATTATAAATTTCACAAAAATAATAAATAATAATATATTTTTATTAAACAAAAAAATAATATATTTTTATTAAAAAAAAAACTACAAAACATATTACAAGAAATATCACAAAAATGCCTTAGAAACACCATGCAAACACCATAAAGACACTACATAAACTCCATAGAGGTACTACTACACCAACTACAAACATTAGACATAGCTTGACTCCCAAATTCAGCAAATTCGACACCAACAACGAGCGTATCCAGTAACATAAGACACAATAGCCGCCTACCTTGAGCCTGAAAAGAATTAGTATAACACGATACTGAAGGTAAAAAAAAATTAAATATATAACTGTACGCTCCAAGACTGGGCAACACCAACGGCAAAAAAACTTTAGGCAAACATCTCAGCACGAAAAAACCTGAAATAAACAACAATAGCGACAAAAAAGACTCAACGCCAGCAACAACAAAATGCCAGATGCCGTTCAAGTAATAAAGAACGCCGAAATGGTTGCACCAATGACAAAATAGACTCCAAATTGGACACGATGACACCAATGACAAAGAAAAAGCACCAATATAGTAAGTGACACCAACAGCTACACCAACTACGAAAAAACTACCGATATGACAACGACGAAGGAAGGTACTTGCAGTTCTTAGTAGATCGCAACAAAAGCTTAGGAAACTTGATATTAGCTATAAAAATCGTTTAAAGGAGTTATTTTAGCTTTAAAAAGTCAAAAAAATTCTTTACAAGAACTTATTTTGAGCGGTCAATATATTCCAGAATATAAAAAATTGCGAAATGGTAAAAGTTAGAATCAAAGATTACTGTAGTAAAAAAAATCAAAAATACATTAAAAAAATACTTATCTTGTGTAACCAGTGATAATCTCACTAAAAAAAATGCAAAAAAAATTAAAAATATATTATACTGTAATAAAAATAAAAAATAAATTATTCTAATAATAAAAAAAATGACCGAAAAATTAATTT
The DNA here is from genome assembly GCA_003550325.1 of Gigaspora rosea. Classification (NCBI taxonomy): domain Eukaryota; kingdom Fungi; phylum Glomeromycota; class Glomeromycetes; order Diversisporales; family Gigasporaceae; genus Gigaspora; species Gigaspora rosea. The sequence goes on from QKWP01000031.1 coordinate 442,070, forward strand.
AATTAATTAAATAAATAAAAAAAGATTTAAATAAATAATATAATAAATAAAAAAAATGTTTAAAAAATTAAAAAAAATGTTATTAAAAAAAATATAATTATTAAATAAAAAAAAAAATAAAAAAATATAAAAAAAAAATAAAAAAAATCGGTTAAAAAAACATAGATTAAAAATATAAGGGAGGCGGAGGTATTGTGGACAGGGGAGGTATTGTGGTCAGGTAAGATATCTTATAATCCAGTGATTGGAATCGGATAATTTTGGTACCATTCGATTCGTCTCTTTGAGACGAATCGAATGGTACCAAAATTATCTAGCTCCGACTACTAGATCGAAGTTATATATAAAATCAGATTTTTACTTAAAATTAGATCATCATAATGCAACTAAAACCAAGTATTTATCTATTTATCCTTTGATTTTTTTTTTTTTGAATTCGGCAGTCATGCCACAACTTTATTAAATGTCATCTATGCAACACCGTACACGATGAACTGTTAAAACTACATTTAACNAAAAAAAAAGTTAAAATAAAACAATAAAAAAATTAAAAAAAAAATATAAAAAAAATATAAAAAAAATCGGTTAAAAAAACATAGATTAAAAATATAAGGGAGGCGGAGGTATTGTGGACAGGGGAGGTATTGTGGTCAGGTAAGATATCTTATAATCCAGTGATTGGAATCGGATAATTTTGGTACCATTCGATTCGTCTCTTTGAGACGAATCGAATGGTACCAAAATTATCTAGCTCCGACTACTAGATCGAAGTTATATATAAAATCAGATTTTTACTTAAAATTAGATCATCATAATGCAACTAAAACCAAGTATTTATCTATTTATCCTTTGATTTTTTTTTTTTTGAATTCGGCAGTCATGCCACAACTTTATTAAATGTCATCTATGCAACACCGTACACGATGAACTGTTAAAACTACATTTAACTAAAATCTAAAGTGTGACCCATCCAGGTGTCCTAAGGATCCTTAAAAGTGACCTGCTATACCAAACTTTTCTCTCAACGCAAACCCCTCATGTCGTTACAATCAGAATTTCCGAATCACTGAGTTGGAGTTTGTTGCCTATCATAACTGCCTACTTCTTAACCCTCTTCTCCTTACTTCCAGAGTAGCAGGATTCTACTAGAAAAGGAAAAAATATAATGAAAATAAAAGGAAGAATAAAAGGTGGGAAATACTACGCAGCCTAAGCGAAAAACCAAAATAAAAAAAGAAAAAAGTAGAAGAAAGAAGAGGAAGGCAAAAAGTAAACGGCTATGATAGCACTATTTACGTTTGTGCCTAACGGTAAAAATTATATAATACTGCACAAGGAATCGCCTCGTCTAAGTATTATATGTACATGTATAAGAAAAAGAAAAAAGGAAAAACGCCTATGGAAGATTCTAGAAAGAAATTTCATTTCGAATTTTTAACTCCAAAACACCTCACGTGTCATTCATCGTTTATCTCTAGAGACCCGATTTCACTCGTGACTTGATTCCGATATGGTAGGCGTGTTCCCAATTCAGAAGAAGTAAATACTGCCGATCTTTTGGAGGGGGTAAGCTGAATCGCCCACTTTTTGAAATTTCGAAAAGTCCAAGGGACGTCATACATAGTACCAAAACAAAAGGAGTTTGTAGGAGTTACGCTGTATAGAATAGTATATTCAACCAGGTCTCTACTTCTATTTTCATATCTATAGGACTTGACAAGGCTCCAGAGTTTCTCTACTACATCTTTGCTCAATAGTACCATAGCCCGCCTAGGTGCCTCACTTAAAAGTCTGCAAGTCTGTTTCATCTCTATTTCATACGCAGAACATCCAGTGAATGGACTTTGTACCCGACAGCAGCTTGGTGAAGTTTTGTTGTATTTGAATATACTAACTATAGAGTTTTCGTAGGTCGATGTTCTTGGAAATTTTGGTACGAGGGATCGTCAGAAAGAGTTGTTTTCAGAGGTACTGTATTTATCCTTTGATTATTCAGTGATAATTTCAATTTTTAGTAACAATTATTAAAAAGAATAAAATTTTTGCGGCAGTAAAAAATGTACAGTAGCTTTTATATTCAAAAACAAATATGTATGTACATATGTATACATAGTAATTTTCGCTTAATTTTGGAACCGCCTTATACTTGGTTCGCGGATGTTACAGATGACCAAAATAAATATGTGGTTAAAGAGGTGAATAATCACGTTAGTGCAGCTAAGGTTGTCAAAAAAGGGTATAGAAATGATCAAGTGGTATACATGATCGCGTCGGGTAGGTATTAGGAGGATATAGCGACATAATTAATGCAAAATGCAATTAGTTACGATAGAGTCAAATATAATTATGTCGAATGTAATAGAGAAAATGAGTTAGATAGTGTGAAAGAATAAATATGGAAGCAAAATATAATGAAATAGAGGTTTTTTGGCTCTTTGAGAGCGAAAAATATTAAGTAAATAAAATTACTTACATTCCAAACGTACATAACGAAGCTTGTGTGTTTGTAATAATACAGGGGAGGTTCCTGTATTGAGCTAGATTTGTAGTAGCTTCGGGCTACTTCTTAACCCCGCAACAGTAATACACGTCGCATAGTGTACGCGTCGCATAGTGTACACGTTAGTGAAATCATCGAAAATGATCGAACATTTATATGCCGTTTAATTTACACGTTCTCTTTTTGGAAATTGTGCCCTTATACAAATATAAAAAGGTTACTAGTAACTTACACCAGTCACGTTTTACTCACTCACGTGTATCAGTCATGTTATATTAAACTGCAAGTTAGCATTGGCAAATTCAAAGTATTAAAAGTTAATTCAAAGTATCAAAAAGTCAAATTTTTTACAACTCTTATTTAACAAATTAATTTAATAACAGCCTTTTTATTTTAATGCAAATTACAAGCCTTATACATTCACGTGTTTTCTTTAATAGGTAAAAATAAGATGCAAAAAGCCTCTAATAACCAAAATAAGCTCGAGGATGAACGGCGTAAAGCAATTCTCATTGCAATTAATGAGTTCAAAAATTATCCCACGAAACTTAAACGCCCTAGCATAAGTAAACTATCTAAAGATTATGGAATTGCTAGAACTACTCTTAAATGTGCGATAGATAACGATGGCCCTCCTAAGTGCCCAGGTTCACCTACTGTCCTAACTGAGTATGAAGAAAGCCAACTTGTTGGGTATTGCATTAATATGCAAAAACTTGAATTTGGTCTAACTAAGTATGGTATCAATTATTGCGTAATAGAAATAATGCGAAGTAACAAATGACCACTTCCATTTGGTGATGGTGGGCCAGGTCTAGATTGGTGGACCCGTTTTATGAAAGACCATCCTGAGCTATCATTTTGTGTCCCCCAAGACTTATCAGAAGCTCAGGCACAAAGAGCAAATGCGACAATCATTAGAGACCACTTTAATAAACTAAAACAAGTAATTGAAAAAATTCACTTACCCCTATACAAATTTGGAATATGGATGAGACCGGGTTTGTTCTTGTACCTACATTAGAAAAAGTAATATCAAAAAAAGGAGCTCGGCAAGTTCATAAAGTCACGCACGGAAATTCTACTGATCATATTTCTGTTGCACCCATGATTTCAGCTGCTGGATCATATATTCCTACTTTGATAATTTACAAAGGTGCCCGTATAATTCCTGGTCTGTTGGAGGGTGCGCCTCCAGGAACCGTAATGGGGTTTCGGATACTGGATACATGAAAGAAGATCTTTTTTTAATGTACCTGACCCATTTTAACAAATTTACCCCACCCACCCGCCCAGTATTATTAAATGCTTGATGGTCATAAGAGCCATATAACTTACATGAGCGTTGAGTTCTGCCGTAAAAATAGGATTCTTCTTTATGTGCTTCTACCTTATACGACACACATTTTACAGCTATCCGAAATTCCCTTCGCAAAATTAAAAAATGAATATGAAAAAATGGGACTAATATCGAAACGATAATAACGGCAAAATAATAACAAAATATACCTTTGTGAAGGTCTTTGGTTCAGCTTTTCTCGAAACCTATATGCCTTCAGCTATTTGCAATGCCTTTAAAAAAAATAGGAATATGGCCGTTTGATCCTGATGCAATAAGTCCAGACCGCTTGGACCCTTTGCTAGTAACAGAAAATTTTGATATTGTACCTTCAACTAGTAAACCTTCAGATAATCAACTTCAAAATTCCACTAACCAACCACTCACTACACAATTTGTTGAATCCTTTCAACAACCACCCAAAAAAACAAGCTGCATTCACTTGACTCGTTTAAATGTTGCCTTGTTAGAAAAAAAAAAGAACTTCTTGAAAATGAGAATAAAATACTAAAAAGCGAAAATGAAAAATTAAAAACCACATTTGCAGCAATAAGTGAAGAATTAGAGACTTATAAAAGCCCAGGAACATGTTCTCTAAGAACAGCTCTCAAGTATCCGGTTCCTTGAACTTCTCAATTTGAAGTACCGAATGTCTCTTCAGATCAACAGGAATCTGAATCGCCTCCACCTAAAAAACGCAAAACCCTTCCGTTTGCACAGCTTCTCACTTGTGAAGAAAGTTGAGAGCAGTTAAGAACTGCAAGGGAAGAAGAGAATAAAAAGATCGCTGAAACTAAATGACGAAAAGAAATAGCAGCTGAAAAAAAGAAGAAAGAGGATGAAAAAAAGAAGAAACAGCATAAAAAAAAGAAGAAAGGGCACGACAAAAGGAAGAAAAGATAAGAAAAAATGAAGAAAGGGCACGACAAAAAGAAGGCAGGAGTGCGGCTAAAGGAAGAAAAGGGAAGGCGCAAGAAAAATAGGTCCGTATAAAAAGAGAAATTTTTTTTTTAAATCTAAGATCGACCACAATACTCCTTTTTTTACAAAATTAGCATTTTATATCCCCTTATGTAATGATCATTTATGCCTCAAATTTGTTTGTTACACAATACGTTTCTATATCAGTTGTACTTTATATTAGGCATAGTTTATATATTAATCGTAGCTTGAAATTTTATGCGCATAATAAAAAGTTTTGCTAATAAAGACCTTAACCTGTCCACAATGCCCCTGCCTCCCTTATATAAAAAAAATGTTAAAATAAAACAATAAAAAAATTAAAAAAATATATAAAAAAAGCTGATAAAAAAAATATAAAAAAAAAATCGGTTAATAAAAAATAGTTTAAAAATATATAAAAAAAAACGTACTGTACAGTAAATATATTATTTGTTATAATACATTATAAAAAAAAATAAAGTAAAAAAACGATAAAAATTACAGTATAAAAAAAAAATAAAAAAATAAACAAAAATTAAAAAAACGATATACTGTAGTAATTTAAAAAAAAAACACTATGCGTATGTACACGAGCAGTGTTGTTACTTGGACGTTTTTTGGAAATTTTGGACATTTTTTCAAATTAAAATTAATTAAAATTTTATTAAGATAATCCATTTTAATTTTTTCACCAATGAGTCCAGCACCTAAAAAATATATAATTATATATTTTTTTAAATTACTTTATTGATTAGTTAAACATGGGACATAGGCTTGGATGATTTTGGACAATCTTGGACATTGGACAAAAAACATAGTATGGACATGTCCAAGTAACAACACTGTACACGGGTACTAATTAATTAATTTGCAAGTCTGCGTAATATATAAATTATAGACCAAAATTAAACCCGATAAATAAATAATACACGTAGTGTACAAATCTTTTTTAAATAAAAAAAATAAAGTGCTTTTTTACTTTATTTATTTGTATATTTATTTATTATTTAATGTTTTTATTTTCCCAATGTAATTCTCCCAAAAAAGGATAAATTGCTAAAAATAAAATATAACATGTGTAAAATCTTAGTAATTCACTAAAATATTCAATTATGACCCGTTTTATAATTAACTTGAATTTACTAAAATTTAAATTTGGACCTTAGATCAAATTGAATCAATTTGCTAAAAAAAAAAGACATATATCAGAGATGTCCGGGGTCCTGGTGTGAGCAGCCTAGTTGCATCAAATATTTTATATTAAACTGAAAATTGCAAAGCTTTTTATCTAAAAGTCCAATTGCAAAAAATTTTTTACTGTATATTTAAGTAGTATTTGTTGAGCTTTGTTCAATTATGTATTTTGTTTTAACATTTTTAAAACTTTTATCAAGAAATTTTAACTTTTAAAAAAAGATTAATTGATTTGTAACTATAGGTTACACATACTAAAATTCTATAAATGTTATTTGATTTATAATACAATAAATCTGCAAAGTATATATTTTTAAACTATGGTACGAGCAGCCTAGTTGCATCAAATATTTTATATTAAACTGAAAATTGCAAAAGATTTTTATCTAAAAGTCTAATTGCAAAAAAATTTATACTATATATTTAAGTAATATTTGTTGAGCTCTGTTCAATTATGTATTTTGTTTTAACCTTTTTAAAACTTTTATCATGAAATTTTAACTTTTAAAAAAGGATTAATTAATTTGTAACCATAGGTTACATGACCATAAATACTAGACCAGGTGTAATGTAACTATTAAAACAAATTTTCTATAAAATAAAACCATGCGATTAAAGTTAGGTTTAGAGTGAGACTTGGGTTAAAGAAGGCTAAAGTTACATTAAAATTTAACAAGGAAAGGAATTTTTTTTGTTAAAAACTGAAAGGTAGTTTCAGAAGTAATTTCGGCAAAACAAACATTTGTTGTGACTTTTCAATGTAATATTACACCTGATCTTAGAATTTGATTGGCTTGTTGAGATACTGTTGGGATGTGGTTACAGTAACCACTGTTATACTTTTAAAAATTTTCTGCGCATAAAATCTTCCTTATAATCATTATCCCTGTTCTTCCATCTCTGTACTATCACGATCTGATCATCTAATTCGATCACCTTAAACATTAAACCGTTCCACAATTATGATCAATTATCTCTTTCTAAAATATAATACCTATACCCACTCTACGTTATTACTATATATAGATTTTTTTTATTACTATCTATAAATATTCCGATTAATGATGCTGCCTGAAACTCTTTTGGCCAAAAACTGAAACCAAAACTAGTTTTAAATATCTGAAACTAATTTTCAAAATTCTGAAACTATGTTAAAACCCCGAAACTATGTTAAAAACCCAAAACTAAAATAATATTATCCGAAACTATTTTGGTTCAATGCAGCAGTAACTTATTATCGGGATTGTTCACATATACCTGATTAATAAATTGAGTGCAATTAACAACAGGTTTTACGTACATATGCACGTACGTATATTGTAGTGCGAGCACTTGAGCTCTGGTATGTACATGTCAATTCTGCCTGTTGTCTTTTTCTTGTTTTTTTAAATCGTTATTTTCTTTATTTATTTTTATTAAATCATTATTTTCTTTATTTATTTTTATTTTTATTTTTTTTTGAGTTATGTACATGTACCCGAAGTAGGATGTCCAGGATTATGCGAAAGCATATTATGCGTATAATTTACCAATTTTTCGCACGCATATGCTTTATGATCAAGCAAAAAAAAAAAGCATAAATCACGTAAATAAAATATGATTGGCTTTTGTATGTTAACTTCATTCTTTAAATTTGTAATTTTGGTGGTAGAAAGTAAGTTACGAAAAGTTCCATATTGAAAGCATAATTGAGGTAAAATTTTTGGTAAATTCTGAAAATTCTGAAGAATAGAAACGAATAGAACCAATTACATATAGCGTAAAAAATAGAAATTGAAGAATAGAACTAATTACATATAAGCATACAATAATAAAAATCGAATAATAGAACTAATCACATATAGCATACAATAATAAAAATCAAAGATAGAACTAATTACATATAGTGTACAATAATAAAAATCACATAATCGATCGCATGATTGATCGCATAATTTTAAATTTATTTCGCATCTTTCGCGTATAATCAACCTCAGTTCGCCTGCATAATTTATCTCAGCGCATCGCATAATCCTAGATACCCTAACCCGAAGGCACATGTACCGCTAATAGTAATAATAGTAAACATAATTTAAATTATATTTAATAACCTATTTTATTTATTTTTACATACTATAGCAAATACTATACACTATCTTTAATTATAATCACTATAATGCCGCTATCTACTCTAACATAATCACCATACCCTAACCCTAGCCTAACAAATCACCCTAACTCTATCGTAATATAATCACCCAAAACTCGTATTAAAATTTGATCTGGTACGATTTTTAAATACCCTTCAAGTAATTTTGTTCGATATTCTTTTGTGGATCTAAAAAATTTAATCTGTGGAATTGAAAACAAGCTCACAAACCCAGAAAAAATCCAGTAAACAAACTCACAAACCCAGAACATGAATACTTACCTATCAACATATAATACCCTTCAAGTCTTTTGTTCGTGTTATTCAACTTGTGGACATAAAGATTAATTGAATCAACAAAACATGCTCATAAACTCAGAATATAAATACTTACTTAATATTCATCATACCCTTCAAGCTATTCATTCGCATTATTCATTTCATTTAGCTTGTGAATAAGGTTTTTCAACAGTGAAATTGAATCAGTAAAACAAGATCATAAACTCGGAACATAAATGCTTAATATTACATAATACATTCCAAGTTATTTCATTCGCGTCCATACCAAACTATACAATGTGTTTCAAAAGTCAGTTGAAAAAATTAGTATGTATGTGCGTATGTACTATAATATCTACAGATCTAGATAAAGTAGTAAATCTTGTATTGTTACACAGAGATACATCGGGTACAAAAAATTTTAATTTTTTATTTAATTCGTGATTCTTTTGTAAACAATAGTACTGTCATAGTAAAAGTTGGGGGAATCTAATATAAGTTTTATAATAGAGCTGAATCCAGCTTCACCCACAAGGTAGGTCATCTTTTTTTCAAGATAACCTTGCTTGGAGCTCTAATAAAAGTTATAGAGCTGATGTTTGTGGTTCTAATAGTAGTAAGATCGGTAAAATTGGCCTGGTGGTTGTTGAGATACCCTAGCCTTTCTCTTTATAATCATATAAAATTTCTTTAAAAAATTTTAAAGAAACCTTATATGATTGTAAGAAGAAAAGCTAAGGTATCTCAACAACCACCAGATCAATTTTACTGATTTTACTACTATTAGAACCACAAAAATCAGCTCTATAACTTTTATTAGAGCTCCAAGAAAGGTTATCTTGAAAAAAAGATGACCTACCTTGTGGGTGAAGCTGGATTCAGCTCTATTATAAAACTTATATTAGATTACCCCCAACTTTTACTATGATAGTACTATTGTTTACAAAAGAATCACGAATTAATCTTTTTTTTTATTAAATTATAAATTTATTTTTGTTTAAATTTTTTTTATTGTTTTTTAAATTATCTTTATAATTTTTTTTTTTGGTTTTTTTATTTATATATTTATTTATTTGTTTTTTTTTGTAGATTGTTCTCTGGGTGGATAGTGGGTAGATTACGGGCGTATAGGTGGGAAATGGATCTTTTACGGGTGAAAGAGTGGGGCGGATTGATCTTTTACGGGAGGAAGGGTATGGCGATGGATGTTTTTCAGGGGGTAGTTTGCATACATGCAATGGTGGGAATAAAAAGTAAATTTCTGGTTATTCCTTACTATGGAAATAACCCGAAATTTACTTTTATTCCCACCATTGCATATATGCGCTAGAGATGCGCCAGATCGCATCTCTACTTATTTGCACAAGTAATACAAACCAAAAAGGAAAATTTATTAGCAGGCCAGTTTCGGAGTTTTGGCATAGTTTTGGAGTATTGGTATAGTTTCGGGTCTTTGTGCAAGTTTCAGCCAAGAAGGTCATGTCCGAAACTGGTAATACCAGTTTCATTTTTGGTCAATCCGAAACTATATAGTTTCAACAGCATCATTAATCCCGATTTCTATATGCTGTATGTCTTTTTATAGATATGTATAAATACTATACCCAAATTCCATACTAAATTGTCTGCAACGCGTGAAAGTGAATTAGATTGATGCTTCAACAATACTAAGCATGAGAAGCCTTTAAATATTATCACAAATTTGCTAGCCCAATAAAGAGTTAGAAAGGTGGATTTCAAATTAATGCTTTGGGTATGAGTCTTGAATTGGATAAAGACGCGAGGAAAAAGTATAATTGGTGTTGAAGGAAATGCATATTAGTAATGATGGAAGGATAATGACCCGGGAAGTAAAATCGTAGCTAGCTAACATGTATAAAAGACCATTGTATTCACCCTTCTTGTATCTTTAGGCAATATCTGAGCGAATTCCTCCTTTATAATAAAGTCTTCTGTATAATTTCTTTTTATATCATATCTGCTGATTATTGCATGATTGATTTATTTATTTATTTATCATATCTGCTGATTATTGCATGATTGATTTATTTATTTATATATCGTACTGAATGATTATTGCATATGAGTTTAATGATTGTTTATTTGATTTATTGTTTTATCGTGATACATTGATTTATTATTTGATTACATTATTCGTGATTACATATTTTCCTCCTTTATTTATTATAATCTCACCCTATCTTTTACTTCTGAATTATTTAATATTCTTACAACCTGATATCCATCTAAGTCCATCCGAATTACCTAATCCTCATTTACTATCCAAGTAGCTTAAATCGGCATGTCTGATATCTCCCTTTTTCGATAGTTACACCACGGTTACAAATTAATTAATCCTTTAAATAAACCACTTCAAAAATTTTAGCACTAAAATAAAAAAATTAAAAACATATAAAAAAGTTAACCAATGAGATTCAATATTATAAGTAATGATCAACAAAATTTTCAAACTATTTGATGCAACTAGGCTGCTTTCACCATATTAGTTACATTTTTGATTAACTTTTTGGCAGTAAGCTTGGTTTGTGCATATTCTTATATTGGATAAAAAAATTCATTAAAACAGTAAAAAAAAAGATAAATAATTAAATTAATTCTTTATATATTTTACTATAATTTAAATTTATAGTATAATGAATAATATCACAGTTTATGCTTAAATTTGAGCCTTGATTTGACATATTTGCTCTTGATACGTATTAACAGTATAACTGCCACAAAAAATAGCCATGCATATATAATACCCAAAATAGATTAAACAGATTAACTATTACATAAATTCATAGAATTCATGGCTATTAGATGCACGATTGTTTTCATAATAATAATCTCATATAATAAACTTAAATTTATTGTTTGAAGCTTAACTGGTTCGCTAAATATCGAACGGAATTACTATATCACTTACAGGTTTAGTACCATATATTTTTGATAATCTCGTACAAATTTCTGATATATTATATGGTTTGCTCGTATATGTATTGTTTAAATTTTCACTAATAATAAATGAATTTTTGCTGATCTCATCACTTGCTAAGAATTGCTTTTTTTTAATTCTATTTTCACTATTATTTTTGATTATTCTTTCTAAAAATTGTTTGCCTTTACTAATTTTCAACCATTCATCTAGTTTAGTAATTATTTCTATAATATTAGGCCGTTTTTCTGGATCAGAATTCATGCAATGATTTGCCAATTCAACATAGCAATCAGGAGTACCAGGTGCAAAATTTGGTCGTAATCCATTACAAATCTTACCTGCTAGATGATTATCAAATTTATAATCATTAAAAGACCTTTTTCCAGTTGTCATCTCGACCATAATAATTCCAAATGAATAAATATCTGATGCTTCTGTGTATGACTTTTTTTGCAAGAGCTCGGGTGCAACATAAGGTAAAACTCCATGAATTCGTCCCTCTTGTTCTTTTTCATCGAGTGGTTTTGATAAACCTAGATCAGTAATATATGCTTCATAATTTTCTTTTAGCAAGATATTTCCAGGATGTAAATCTCGATGTAAATAACCTTTAGAATGTATATGATAAAGATTAGACACAATATCATGGAGTATCTTTAATTTAATTTTCCATTCAAATTTAAAGATATTAGAAAGGTTTTTGCTTAATGAACCATATTTTGCATAATTAAGTACTAAAATATAGTCATTTGTTTTTTCATCTCTAGATATTCCCAAATATTGAGATAAACTATGATAAGCTTTTAACTAAAAAAATAAAATAAATTAATTTGAAAAGTTTCGAAATTAAAAATAAATATTAAAATTGCTTAAAAAATACCTCATTTAAAAATGCTTCTTGATTTTTATTAGAATCCTTTACAATCTTAATAGCTACAATTTTATATGACCCATTTCGGTTAAGATATTTTGCTTTAAAAACGGTAGAGAACGCTCCTTTGTCTATTTCTTCAATAATTTCAAATTTATCATATGGTATCCAATGAAAAAATTCAAGTTTTTTTGTAGATGTATCTTGTTCAGTAATTGCTAATTTTAAATACCAGTCAAAAGCAATATCAATATTCTTTTCAACAATAATTCCTTGACGGTAAAATTCGCCAACATAATACATTGAATTAGGATGCCCCATTTCCGCTGATTTTTTAAAATATTCAAACGCTTTCTTTTCGTCCTTTTCAACCCCAAATCCATATTCATAACAAATTCCAACATTAAACATTGCTTTGTAATTTCCATTTTCAGTTGCTCTTTTGAGGTAATAAAATGCTCTGTCATATTTTCTAAGTTTATAAAAATACTCTCCAAGCATATGTTCCGCCGCTGCGCATTTATTTTCGGCTGCCCTAGTGTACCATTCAATTGCCCTTCTCTTATCCTTATCGGTGCCGCCCAAACCTTCTGCATAACACCTCCCAGCAAAATATTGTGCATTGTGATCTCCTTTATTTGCCGCATCAACAAATAAATTAAGAATTCCTATACTATTTTCATCTGTGCCAATATTCCAACGATAAAATAATCCAAGTAGGCAAATATTTCTTGGATGAGTGCTATTTGCTAATAACCATTGAAAAACTTCTTCATTGGATTTATTACTTTGAGATATGTAATTGATGATTATATCCCGAACTGATTTACCTTCATTAAATAGGTTACTAAAAGTAGAATATAAATTATATACAAAAAGAGTCATTTCATCCTGACCAAATGCTGTGGCATCCAATTCAGAATTGAAATTTATATTTCCTAAAGCGTTCGTAAGAAATTCTTCAAATCTTGAGCTATCGAAAATATCAAAATTGTCATTTTCCGTGATGTTTTGAACAATAAAGCCTTCGAACATCATTGCTACTTCTTCGATGGATGGCCGATCATCCTGCAAAGTTTGCCAACATTCTAAAAAGTCAAATACTTTTGAATTAAAGGCATAAAAATATAAACTATAAACTATAAATAATTATTTAACATACGTTTATATATTCTAACATAGCCAAGAGGCGTATCAGGAATTGATTTTTCTCGTAGCCCGTCTCTTATCCTGGTTGGTAGACTTGCCGGATCTTCATTCTTAAAAGGCTGCTTTTCCGTTGATATCTCCCAAAGAGTTACCCCAATGCTGTAAATATCTGATTTCTTATTCTTTCTATATCTGCGGAAGTTTCCATTTTGGCTTCGTTCTGTTATGAAACATTGAGGATCAATATAGGGTATGACTCCACTAGTTGTTTGAGACATTGAAGATTCAATGACACGTCGTGATAATCCAAAGTCAGCTAATTTTAATATTTCTTGGTGAATAAGTATATTATTAGGATGCTTTAAAAAATAAGAATTTATCAAAATTTATTAGAATTATCAGTAATTCATGAAGCACAGTAATTCACCAAATATAAAATTTACCAGATCACCATGAACAATATTATGAACATGCAACCATTTAACGGCTTCTACGAGTTGAATTGCAAATTGAACCTTTAATTCCCATTCGATATTAGTCGAATTTTTTTGCAAATAGTCTCTTAAAGTTCCATTATCCGCATACTCAAGAATAAGTACATATTCAATTATATTTGGATCCCATCTATCTATTTCGTATGTGATACCATGAAATTTAATAATATTCTCATGAGATTCTATAGAGAGCATATAATCTAGCTGTATAATGTTTGTTCAATTGTGCATTTTAACATATAATATAAATGTTTTACCTAAATAACTTTATAAAATATAACAAACCTCATTAACAAGTTCTTTATTGGTATGATTATTTTTTTCAATAAATTTCAGTGCACATATATTTTTCGTACTTTTATATCTTGCTCTATAAACTTTACTGAAAGCACCATCACTGATAAATTTATAATCTTCAAATTCATCAATATTATGCTCATTAATTTTCCCTTCAATGACTTTACTTTCAATCCATTTTTCATGGAAAGCCTTTTGGTCGTCAATGCGCATATTTTTTAATTCTTCAAGAACAATTTTAATTTCTGGGCGTTTCTCAGGATCTTGATCCCAACAACGCTGATAAAGGTTGCAAAAATTTTTTGGTGTATTCTCGACGGGAGTTTCCCGACCTCCATTGGCAACATGAATAATCATTGCAACTCTATTTTCGAAAGAATAGTATGGTTTCCTGCCGCTAGAAATCTCCAAAAAGATTACTCCAAGACTATAAATGTCAGATTTCTTATAACATTTATATCGTATATCTAAAAAACATTGAGGATCTAAATATTCCAACATTTCACTAGCTTTAAACATTGTTGCTTCATTCATGTGTTTAGATAATCCAAAATCTGCAATTAGCATTCGTTGATTATGAACTAAAATATTTTTTGAATGCTTATAAAACAAAAACAAAAAAAAAAGTTATTTATATGCATAAATTAAATTTATAAAAACATATTAAATATATTGATGTTCTTACAAGATTTTTATGAATAATTCTGTTATCATGTAAAAATGATAGTCCATTCGTTATTTCATGCGCATATCGTAATTTATCAGTCCATTCCAATTTCTTAAAATTCATTCTAAGATAATCACGTAAATTTCCATCCGCAGCATATTGCAAGATTAAGTAATATTGATTTTTTAAGGGATCTAGTTAAAATAATTATTATATATTAATAATAAAGATTACATAGTTTTTAAAAAGATAATCAAGTTTTATCTGTTTAATTACCACTAGTGACCCCATAAAATTGGATAATATTTGGATGTTTATGTTTATAAATATCAACTAAACTTGGATGCTAAACATCGAGAAAATTAATAACAAATTATATTGGAAATTGGTACAGTCAAATATTCTTAAATCAAACTCTTTATAACGAACTCTTTATAACGAGCACTTTTTAACGAACTCCGAATATAAATTTTGAATTTTATATAGCTAACAGTTTTTAACAGCCATAACCCAACTGTTCGTTACGGAAAGAGTTGACTGTACTGCATATAAAACAAAAAAAAAATTACCGCATTGAGCTCACTGAAAAATTTAGTAATAATAGGTTTATTATTGATAGTAGTTTCAAAAGGAATGATTTCAGTGGATTTAATGTTGTTTTTTATTTCACAAACAATTTCACTATTAATTATGCTAGTATCAATAGTTATGCTTTTAAGAACAACCGTAGAATTTTCCCATGTCGTTGTGTAAACATTTCCATAAGGGCTTGCATTGATTATTGAAAAGTTGGAAAATGAACCATATTCATATTTTTGAATAATTTCATTTCCTTCATTGTTAATATTATTGATTTCTTCTTCAATAAAATTATTAATGAAATCTTTTAATTCATTCGCCATAATTTGCAAAAAAAAAATAAATTAAAAAATAAATTAAAAGCAAAAAATAAAAAATAAAAAAAATTCTTAGTCGATTTCTTTTTAAGGGGAGTGTTACACGAATGAATTGATTGTTGCGCTAAATATGGATAGTCGCTGAAATTTTGTGTACGAGGTCGGTAAGCCACATCGACTGTGGGCAGTGTTCTACATTTTCGCTGTCCAGCTTTTTTTTTGCCATGTCTCAACGTCCCAACGTCCCAAGTGTCCCAACTATGTTCCAAGTCTTAATAATTAATAAATCAATTTAAAAAAATATTTGATTATATTTTTTAGGTGCTGATCATATAAAATTGTCCTAAAATGTACCAAAATATCCCAACTCATGTCCCAACTGTCCCATGTACAACACTGACTGTGGGGTGTCGAAAATAGGATTAGCCGGTGGTTGCGAGACATCAGAACAGTGTTTAATGAAAGTTACTTACACAGCGTGCATATAAAATTTTTTTAATTTGCACAGTGTATAAATAATTTTTATTTCTCTACTTGCACAAATATAACTTTTATAATTCATATATATTTTAAGCAGTTTTTTCTTAATAACTTACTTGTACATTTCTTAAATTTTTAACAAAATTTCTTGCAATTAAAAAAATTTTTGCACATTGAAAAAACTCTTGCACATGTGTGCCTTATGCACGCCAATTTTAAAATATGAATGCGGAAGCCTATTAACTACCGAGAAGGGTTTTGAACCAATAGAGTAAAGAAAATTATACAAATGATGCTTTTAGAAGGAAAATTTGAATAACGATTATAATAGAACATTTATACCTTTGTAAATAATAATCCGATCCCAATAAAAGACATAAAATATAATTAGCAAGGCTTCCCTATTAAACACAAATTATTCAATGAACGCATTCATAATACTTATTTTTTTAACTATCATTGGATTTTGCAATACAAAGCCATTAATTATATCCTACGGTAGTTACAACGTACGTACGTTGCTCGCGACATTAGGGTGTTCAATCCAAGACATAGATAGGTACTCACATACGTATGAAACTTTAATTCTGGATCTAGCGTTTTTTTTATTGGTATTCTAAAATCATGATCAGCGTGCTATCGAGAATTTCGTATATGTTTTTGCAGACTCTGATGTGTTTAGAATAGGTCATTATATCATTTAACATAATTAATAAACTTTATAATTTGTCTCAGAGTTGTGTGAGTTTTGTGCACTTTAACTCTTTTGTGGAAAGATTATAGCTTGCAGGGGAATTGACATCATACGTGATGATTGGTTCATTTCTTATTGCTCATTAAATTTACAGATATTATGAAAAAATTGGTTTGTATTGTAAAATTTAACAATTTTGCACAAATTTGGATGGTTAGGTAAATTTTCGAAATATGAACAATTTTAGAGAAGGACATTTTTTTTTACGTTATTTCTGATCTGTTACAATACACTGATCGCATTTATCGATTGTGGTGATGTTACCCTGCTTAAACAGATTAGTCTCTGCTCGAAAACTCGCTAAAACAGTTTCAAAGTACGCAATAAACTGGGTCTCAAACTTTGTCTATACAATTTTATTATACATGCTGGAGTGCTGCATTAAACTTTTAATAAATTCTTGTGATTTGTCTGAAAGCATGTTATCTATGTATTTTTTTATCGGCATGCTGTATATAGTTTCCAATAATGTTAAGGTTAAAACGTAGATCGTCTTATTTATTGGCTGTTTTTTAAATCGTGATACGCCACATTTCCTTTTAATCTAAAACGGAAAGGATTTTCTTCAAATAATTTTATATATTTATCGATATATCAGAACTATCTTGATATATCTGATAGCCCGAAAATGTTTTATAAATTGTTGTTTATCACGTGAAATTATATGTGATAAAGGTTTCACGCAGCATGGGGAACTTTCCCATTTTTCGGAAATACACGGTTTATTATAGCCAATCAAAAACCATCATAACATAGACACATGACCTCACTTTTAGATATTCGTTGAACAAGACAGCTAATAGCAAGTATATTATAATTTCTTAAAAGAATCGCGTTGTAGAAGAATCATATTACTTATTTAAGCAACAACAGCAACTTTTACAACTGTATAAATGTTATTTAAAAACATTTTTTTAATTACAAGTTACGTAACCTCTAATAGCACTCTATACGACTAATAAAACTATACTACAGTATCATACATATAAAATGAATTTATTAAATTAACTATCCCCTAATTATGCATAGCTCTTAAAAAAACACCCGTAAAATTTATAAATAAAACGAGTTAATTATTTGAATAAAAAAACCCCGAAAAAAACAAAGTTAAACTCTACGAATTAAGCGTGTAATATGTTATTATTTGCTACTATACGGTAGATATTACTTGCGATGTAAGGCGAAGAAACTTTATTTTCTTGACGAGACACTCGTTAGGAAGTAGTTCTATTAGTGAAGTACTATGTAATAGTTGATTTTTTTTACGTTTGCTTATACCCAACTAAGTTATATAAATACTTGTGTAACGTCGATCCCGGAATTGAAAGCAATAAAAAATTTGTCCTGTAAGTAGTACGTAATTTTAAGTGTAAATTTCTATTTATTTATTTATATTAATTATTGTCGGGGATGATGCTGAAATCAGATGACCTGAAATTTCGATTTATTTTGATATGAAATTTTAAGATTTTTTTGAGGTGTTTTTTTTCGTCTTTGTATTATAAGGTTAGGGTAAGGTTTGGGTGTAGATTTGATATTTAAAGAATATATGTGGATTTTAGCAGGGCTTATAGTTTCAAATCGAGACCCCAAATTTCAGCATCATCTGATTTCAGCATCATCCCCGACAATTATTATTATTATTTTACCGTAAATAATAAAACGTATAATTTACCCATTAAGTAACTTACTTTTACTTACCTAATTTTAATTTATTTATTTTTTAATTTATTTATTTTTTAATTTATTTATTATTATTATTTTTTTTTGAATAAACTATCTGTGCGTTTCGATGAGATAATGCCGATACTCTAACTAGTCAGACTTGATTATGTTCGATTGAGCCTTTGGGCAAACCTTACTAGAGCAACCTCGTGAGTTCAGGTTGATAATCACGTTAGCGATATGCTGCGGCTATGACGTTGTGATTCCTAAAATTAGTAAGTTAGTGGTGTACAAAAAATTTTGAGTGCACGTGATTTTTTTGTGCCACAAACCAATCAAATTTTGAGATCAGTTGTAACGTGAAAATCAAAACAATCAAAACAATCGAATAAAGCGAAAGAATTAAAGTAATAAATCGAGTGGTTAGAGTTTGGGTTAGACGCTTGGTTAGAGTGTTACTCATACCAAAATTTTGCAAGGAAATTTTTTTGTTAATGCGCAGTAGACGATTACATAGAAGAACTTTAAAGTTATTAGTGATTTTTTATGAAAAATCATAAAAAGCGCGATTTTTACGTTACACCTGATCCTAAAATTCAATTATTTTGCGCCACAAAAAAGTCACGTGCCTGCAAAATTTTTTGGACATCACTAACTCACTATCCTAAAATCGATTTGACATATGTACGACGTACGTGATTCAACAGATCGAAAAGGTGGCTAAGCACAGGGTCGGGTAAAGGGCGGAGCCATGAGCTGAACGAAGCGGATGAGGAAAGACAATCGTGAGATGCTAAATAAGGGATTTGGAGACAGGTGAGTATGATGTAAAATCAACTTCCGCAATGGCAACCATCAAACCTGAGCGGGTACAAGTAAAGGAAAACGACCCCAACAATTACGTCAGGTATAGTCAATTCCATTGCGAGAAAAACATAATCGCCCACCTGACATTTCATACTAATTGCCAAATTCTGCTAGTCATGTCTCACATTAACGGCTTGCTTGCATTATGCAGGCTTGAAACTACCGGCCAGTGCTATAGATCACATACTAAACTGCTTACGGTGATGCCCGGCGCAACATCAGTTGCTATATCTACATTAGCAAAAATCAGTCTTATCCCGGTATATTAGACCGGATTATCCAAATTAAATTATGCGTGCGCTACTTTTTGATAAATTATTTAATTTCTTCCTAATATATGTTATTACAATATGTGATTTACCGTATTTGCCAAATATAATATAGTAATTGTATTCTATATTAATTTATGTTCATTGTTTTGCATAAAGTTTTATGGTATGCGTTGCTTATTTTTAATAGATTAGTACTGTATATCGCTTGTATTTGGTATTCTTTACTTAGTAATTTTTATCCGTCAAATTGTTTTGTTAAATTAATCAAATTTTGTATTTTAAAATAGCTTTGTCGTTATATTAAAAGTTTCTATTAATATTTTGTATTAAGTTAGTTATATTTTAATTTAAGATGAGTAAAAATATTCGGATGTTCTTGGCATTCTATTTAACAAATGCATACTATGAAACTTATCATGTATATTTATATCACTATAACTTCTAAATCAGTTTATTTAATAAATAAGCTTAAATAAAAAATACATGCTTAATAAATATAGATCGTCATAGTAAAGCCATTAAATACTATTAATAAATTAATTTAAAATAGCCCTTTTTAAAGAATTCAAAATATTTACAATAATTTTTATTGTCCCTGCATAAATAGTATGAGTATTGTATTTGTTGATCATTAATTTGTTATCTTTAAAACTGTGAATTTTATGCTTTCTAAAAATTATAAAAGAGTAAAATGTCTTCTCCTTTCTTAATAAATTGCATATTTACATTAATATAATCAATTAGAAAGAACCCTGATATTAAACTTTGCTAAACATATACAATGTCTCTTCCAATAACCCAAATCTCTATAGTTGATTTGGATGAAGATAATTCTTATTACGATTTATGTAATGATATTCTTATGGGCCACCAAACTCGAATTAATGTTAATGCTAACCATCCATCTTTAGCACCTACTTCTTTGTCAGAAAATCATTATTGATCAGCATACAGCCTAAATTTCCCTCCATGACAACCTTCTCATTCTTTAATTTCTCTCAATCACCAATTTCAAACAGAAATTTTATACCGGTACTTGTTTCCATGTGTTCCTTGTTCACATTGCTCAATTCTTATGTATCTTGCTCAAGCAAAATGGGTTGCTCATGATGCTGATATGGATTATGACCTTTGTCAAGCTTTTTCTCATTTGTCACTTATTGAACACCCTAATAAAGAAAATTATATTGCTGTGTGTACTTCATATATATCTACTGCTAAACATAACAATGCTCCAACACATGCTCCAATTCCAGATGCTTTAGCAAATGTTCCTATGTTTTTTCAGTATTGGCTTTTACCTATTCATCTAAGTTGTTCTCTTGAATATGCAAAAAGTGCAAATCATTTTACATACTATCACCATCTTACTAGTGCATTTGGTCTTACAAAAGATATCTATGCCATACAGCTTTCTTAGACTCAATACCTAATAACAATTGGTTTTATTCATCTTTGCTATCTACAGCTAACTGGTTAAAAATTAATAATCAACTCTTTAAACAATTTGATCACATGTTTTCTTCAATGATTTTTATGCATCCCAAATGTTTTTTCTACTGCACAAGTAATTGATAATTAAGAAAATATATTAGCTGATAACATTTCACTGCGACTTTATCCTGATATAAAGTACAACTATATGATTTTGACCTTAAAATTCATGATAAGAATTTTTATTATAGTAGACTATTAGCAGGTTTATAAGAGATTCTAATAAGGTACAGTAGGGGACATAATATTGTGGACACTTTTTAAAAATTTGTACAAAGTTAAATATATAAGATATAATGCTAAAAACTAACATATAAATTCTTTAAATCTATATTTTTTAAATAAAAAAAGTTTAAAAAATTCTATACAACTGTTTTTAAAATAATTAAGTTTAAGTAAAATTTAGATTTATACATTAGTATGTTTTCACAGTAATTAAAATTATTAAATATATAATATATAACTTAATTTTTTATCAAGTAAACTAGCAATTTATATAATTAAGTTATTTTGTATAACAAATTGTATAACTTTATATTCTGAAAATTTTATAATTTTTTGAAAAAAATTTATTAAATTACTATATATAGTAATAAAATTGCTATATTTAGCAATATTAATTTTAAATTAAGTAATATAACTTTTATATATAATAATAGTATTTAGCTTTAAATTTTTTTAAAATTTCTAAAAATTTAGAATTATATATAATTTGTTGTACTGAACAAATTTTACAAAAAAGAATATTTAGTTTACTTAATAAAAAATTAACTTTTATTATATAGCAATTATGACAACTAAATTTTAAAAATTACCATTTTCATATAGAATTTTGCTATTTACCGCCAGTGGTGATATCGCCTATGACGTAATCAATCAACTGAAATATATATATAGTTGTGTAACCATATAAAACAAACTGTATGCTACACTATGGCTGTCACCTTCGCTTTGCTCCCTTTTATTAAAACATCATACAGTTCACTTTATATTAGTAAACCACCCTAACCCTAACTATGAATACAATATGTCTTATAAGATGCGTGTTATTTTGAAACATTGTATAAACGTGGGTACAAGAATTTCAAAATAACAACCATATTAGAATTTACAATGCATCATTACACAAAATTTACATTAAATTCGAATTGCAAGCTCAAACTATATAGAAAGCAAATTTAAATTCTTGCTAGGCATAAAACTAAAATACCCTCACCCTAACCCTAATCAAATGTTCATTTTTTTTGGTTTTTGGGGTTTAATTCACAAGTATTAGCATAATGACTAGTATTATTACAATAAGAACATTTACGTGTAGACTTGTTTGTAACATCCGATTCTTTAAGTGCTTTATTAGATTTAGAAATTTTATGAGAATTCGATTCATCAACTTCTAAAAAGTCATGTAATTGTTTTTTTGGTCGACCATGATGTGTAATAATGTGAGGATTTGTTACCGATTTAATAAAATCCAATCTTAATGAATTGTCAGCTTGAGTAGATTTCGATTCAATAAAATCATACAATAAGCCGATGAATTCATTCATAGTATCAGTATCCAAAGCAATTTGAACTCCTTTTTTAGCTATACCAATACCTCGACAATACTCAGCCTTTTTTGAAGTGTATTGTTGAATTTCATAATTGAAACAGTCTGGTCCTCGAATTTGTTCAATAATTGCAAAATTATTGCTTGATTCATCATTTTGTATCTCCTGCATATCTGTTACAGTGTTTGTAGTACTAATAGTAATTGGTTGCTCAATCACATTTATAGGATTTGTGAACCATCGTTGAGGTATCATTTGTATTTGAAACTTAATAAGCGAGGAGATAGTCAAACCAGAAAAAAAATGACGACAAAAAAAACCTCGGGCAATAAGTGACATACAAAAGCATAAATGGAAGCCATCATCTAATACTATGATATATTGCTCATTATGAGAAGTCGGATTACTGAATAATCTAACTTGCCAAATTTTACAGATATCTCGAGCTTCAATTAATTTAATCATCGCTGAAAGTAGAATCTGGCTTTCCTGATAGTCTTCCTCAAGAAACCCAGCAGCATATTCTAAATCATCATTCTAATTAGATAAATGAATTAGTAATTATTTATGAATAAAGTTAAGCTGATTCAAATTTTTACTTACTTGGTTAGAGGCTAAATTGTTAATTCGATACGGGCGATAAAGGCAAGATTTACTAATCTGAAGCCTTTGGCAAGCAAGTGCTTCAGAAGTTAAATACTTTTTTAAAATTTCGTCAATGCTAAAAAAAAAAGTACTATAAATAGTAGGTAAGCTGATAGATAGGAGTTGATTCCGGTATTCAGATTCACGCTAACGTTTGGCATCATTTTCAATTCGCTTTTCAATGCTTTCTACTAATTTTGTAAGTGTTGTTCATGCTCCAACTTCAGCTTTTAAAATCCCATTAATGCTTTCAACACGTTGAGTACTATTCATACCAGCACAAAAGGTTGTGCATGTGTAAACCAAAGCCCATGCATGTTGTGACCTGTACAATCGATGCAAGTACTGTTCATATTCAGAAAAGTTGTTTTCTAACTGCTGCTATCTGCTTTCAAAAAGCTCTTCACATCTACTATTACGTGCACAATAAAATTGATCAAGAAATTTTTTATATTGAACCTGACCAAGCTTTCGTGCAAGATGTTTGGCAAGATTCTGACTAATGTGAAACAAGCAGTGACAGTGTTTGGCATTAGGTAATTGGTTATGAATTGCAACAGCCATTCCGGGATTACCATCCGTAAAAATAGTTTGTGGAGTAATGTTACAATTTAAATTTTTTAAGGATTGCAATATCCATTCAAAAGTGGCTTGTGTTTCATCTTGAACTAGTGCTTGTGCAAGCATTCGTGTTCGGTTGTGAGAATCAACACCAACAAAAATATTCAATAACATTCAGTAAATATTGGTTTTACAAGTGTTGTCATTTACAACTACGTCATGAAACCGTTCATACAACATAGACTGACTAGGGCTTTGCCAAAAAAGACATGCCAAAGAAGTATCTGCACCTTCGAAATACATATTAACCTTCCAATTCAGATCTTCACGTTGCTTAGAAATCAGATACTCAAGCATTAGAGCAGCATCCTGATTAATTTTTGAGGCAGTGGGAGTTTTATAACGTCAAATTGTATTGTAAAGATCCTTAGAATAAATATTAATGTCAGTGAACTTATTGACAAGATACCGTCTTTGCTGTCGAGCGTTATATTCACATTTTTGAGTCATAAACTTGATTTCATCTAAGACGTCCTGTGACAATCGTCGCAAAGATGGTGCAAACTCCTCATGGTGTAGTGTAAAATCATGATTATGCTCTTCAATAAATTTATTGATATAAATTTTTTGTTCAGTTTTTCTATAGCTAGCATTGCATGTCATGGACATTTGGTTTTTTTTGAATAGGTTTGTCGAGCTTGAGTGTGATCAGTAGTATGTTTTGGTTTTGGATCTCCTGAATATTCACATACAAAGCACCAACGACTAATATTTCCAGTTTCATTATCTATATCTTTTCGCTCTTTTATTGGTTTAAACCCATTTTCTCTTCCATAATGTTCAAGACTTTTTTTAAGTGAGATCCAGGAAGGAAAACTAGTACCAGAAGTGATTGGCCGTATAATAGCTCTAGAATCATCAGAATTGTTAAAATTGTCAGAATCAGCAGAATCGTCAGAATCGTCAGTACCATTATAATTATTAGAATCGTTAGAGTCGTTATAATTGATAATAGCTTCAAACATGGCTTTTTCAATTTCCCTTTGATCATTCTGATTTGATAAAGGTAGTATGTCATTTTTTTTATTCAAATTAAAATTATTATCATGGATTAAGATGCTCGGACTATAGTATAAATCCTGAAATTCCCCTTCTGCTTGAAACATATCGGTATAGAATAGTGGTTCTTATCAAGCAAATTAATTAATCAGAAAGACGTTAAACATAAGTGCTTAATTGATATCAAAATTATATCTACCTAATATCTCATTAGTTTGAAACATTTGTAAAGTCATGCTCGAAAAAAAAATAGCCAAAAGGCAATTCACTTGTATGTGATACAATTATGTTTTTTACATATGTTCAAAATGCTTTAGTCAAAGTATCACACCAGTTCCTATCAAAGTAACGTTTCGGTCAAAGTGATGTTTCTGTCAAAGAAATAAGTAAAAGTAATGCTTTAGTCAAAGTAATGTTCCATTCAAAATGTTTAGTCAACATACAAACGTACCGTCGAATAAAAGTAAAAGAGGTTTAATTTTGCAGATCAAACCCCTATTTACTATTTTTTAGATCTAACTGTGCTATAAATCTTTAAAAGACTAAATAATCATCATAACCATATTGATACATATGCTAAATATATTAACTTAGAATATTTTGTCCAGATTCTTGATTTCATCTTCACTAGCATTGGCTATTTTAGTCCTATATTAATTTAGAAAAGCCATGAGACTATCAAAACAGACAGCACATTTACTAGTTGAAATGGTACAATTTGGTATACTGAATATTTAATGAATGTAACTGAATTTTATTAATCTAAATAATACCTGATTCCTGCCACTCGGTTGTCTGAATTAAATATAAATTAGTCATAACTCAGTACTAATACTAATTGAAATGGTAAAATTCAGTATACCGAATATTAAATGAATGTACCAAATTAAATATAAATCAGCAAATTACTTAGTATTAAATCAGCAAACAATCATATATTTATTCAGTATTAAATCAGCAAACAATCATATATTTATTCAGCATTAAATATTAGCAGTTACTCGGTATTATTTTTTTTATTAAAAAATTAAATAGCTAATACACATTGTTTTATTATATATTTATATATTAAAATGAAGTTAGTGTTTGTAGTCGATTATTATTTATTGACTAGACTAAGTCGATATTTTAAAAATCAGCTTAGCCGGCTAAGTCAGAGTTGATTTTTTCAAGCCAAGCTTCGGAAATTATCAGAGATTTCTGTCTCATATTTTATGTTCGTTGATTTTCTTAATAAGTGGATGTAATATAAACTACTGGACCGGCCTAATTTAATTGGTTATTGTGATTTTTAATATAATAATCTAATATAAAAATCGACTAAGTCGATTTTTTGAAAAATCAGCTAACTAAGCCGGCTAAGTCGATAAAAATTGACTAATGCAAATCGAATACAAATACTAAACGAAGTAAATTGAATTTAATTATTTATATCCAGTGTTACTATTGGAAAAAGGAGATATCAGACAGGCCGGTTTAAGCTACTTGGATAGTAAACAAGGATTGGAAAAATCGAATGGGCTGAGATAGATTTTGGGTTGTTAAAAGATAGAGTGGGTTTATAATAATAAAAGGTGTAAATATGTAATAACAAATATGTAATCAAATAATATATCAATGTATCATAAATCAAATAAATAATCATTATGCAACATTTAGCAGATATGAGAAATAAATAAATCAAACATTCAATAATCAGCAGATACAATATATATAAAGAAATTACACAGAAGACTTTATTATAAAGAAGGAATTTACCCAGATAGATCTAAAGATACAAGAAGGGTAAAAACATTGGTCTTTTATACATGTTAGCTAGCTATAAATTTCTCCTGGATCATTGTCCTTCTGTTATTACTAATACAAATTTTATTTAACATCAATTGAATCTTCTCCTTGCGTCTTTATTCAATTCAAGACTCACACCCGAAGCATTAATTTGAAATCTGCTTTCTAATTCTTCATTGGGCTAGCATACTTGTGATAATATTTAAAGGCTTCACGTGCTTAGTATTGTTCAAGCATGAATCTAATTTACTTTTACGCGTTGTAGATAATTTAGTATGGATATCGGGTATGGTAATTATACATAGGCCACGCAAATTTAGTTTTTTGTTTTGCAAACCTGCAATCCAATTTTTCCAAAAAAAATTTTTTTTAAATTCCTATTGTGCCAATTGCTCCAATTTTGGCATTTAATCTTTTCTCTGTTGTCCCTCGATGATAAACTTGATCTTCTAGAATTACCCGATAGATTTGCAAAATTTTTTGATTCCATATTATGCAACCTGAAAAATTAATTTTGCGTGGTCTTATATGTGAACATGAACTTATTGATTTATAGTAGATTAAAAAAAACCCCGATCTGCCTACTTAAATTTTGAACACCATGTTATGCAAAACAATAATCAGCTAGGCCACGCAAATTTAGATTTTCATTTTACAAAACCCGCAGCCCAATTTCTCTAAAAAAATTTTTTTTAAATTCCTATTGTGCCAATTGCTCCAATTTTGGTATTTGGTGTTTTTTCTGTAGTCCCCAAATAATGACCTTGATCTGGAATTACCCGATAAATTGACAAAATTTTCTGATTCCATGTTATGCAAACTGAAAAATTAATTTTGCGTGGCCTTATATGTGAACATGAGCTTATTAATTTATAGTAAATTAAAAAAAAAAAACAGATCCATTGACTTGGATTTTGAACACCATGTTATGCAAAACAAAAAATTGGCCAGGCCACACAAATTTAGTTTTTTGTTTTGCAAACCTGCAATCCAATTTTTCCAAAAAAAATTTTTTTTAAATTCCTATTGTGCCAATTGCTCCAATTTTGGCATTTAATCTTTTCTCTGTTGTCCCTCGATGATAAACTTGATCTTCTGGAATTACCCGATAGATTTGCAAAATTTTTTGATTCCATATTATGCAACCTGAAAAATTAATTTTGCGTGGTCTTATATATGAACATGAACTTATTGATTTATAGTAGATTAAAAAAAAACCCATCTGCCTACTTAAATTTTGAACACCATGTTATGCAAAACAATAATCAGCCAGGCCACGCAAATTTAGATTTTCATTTTGCAAAACCTGCAGCCCAATTTCTCTAAAAAAATTTTTTTTAAATTCCTATTGTGCCAATTGCTCTAATTTTGGCATTTGGTGTTTTTTTCATTGTCCCCCGATAATGACCTTGATCTGAAATTACCCGATAAATTGACAAAATTTTCTGATTCCATGTTATGCAAACTGAAAAATTAATTTTGCGTGTCCTTATATGTGAACATGAGCTTATTAATTTATAGTAAATTAAAAAAAAAAACAGATTAATTGACTTGGATTTTGAACACCATGTTATGCAAAACAAAAAATTGGCCAGGCCACACAAATTTGGTTTTTTGTTTTGCAAAACTTGTGACCCAATTTTTTTTAAAATTCCTATTGTGTAAATTATTCAAATTTTGGCATTTAATCTTTTCTCTATTGTTCTCGATGATGACCTTGATCTTCTGGAATTACCTGATAGATCCAACAAAATTTTCTCATTCCATGTTATGCAAACTGAAAAATTAATTTTGTATGGCCTTAGAATATGAGCTTATTAATTTATAGTATTAAAAAAAAATTTGATCAGCCAACTTAAATCTGATCCACTGACTTAAAATTTGGAACATTGTGTTATGCAAAACCCGCTGACCCAATTTTCCCAAAAAAATTTTTTTTAAATTCCTATTGTGCCAATTACTCCAATTTTGGCATCTAATTTTTTCTCTGGCGTCCTCTAATGATGACCTTAATTTTCTGGAATTATCCAATTGGGCCGATAAAAAAAATCAAAATTTTCTAATTCCATGTTATACAAACTGAAGAATTAACTTTGCGTGATCTTAGATGTGAATATAAATTAAATTAGGCCATGCAAATTTAATTTTTTTTTAAAAAAATATCTTACCTACTGACCAGAATTTTGAAACACTATTATTAAAGGGATCAAATTAATTTCATACTGATTACAGATTTTTGAATCATAAACGTTAAAAGTAAACTTCACACTCATCTTGGTAATTTACATTCTTTTGAAACTTAATCATTAAAGTGAACTGAATTAAACTTCATACACGCCTTTCTTGCACTATAATTGCAGCAACAGTGCCTAATCACCAAATAAGAGACTCTTGCATTGTTTAATAGTCATGGAACCCATCTGCACCTACAAGTAAAATAATATATTACTTTAGAAAAAGGACAACCTTCAATTGCAACAATTACGTGTAATGTTAACTAGAATTGTTACAAAACTTACTTGTTGTTCTAAAATATGAAATAGGTAAAGTTGAGATAGTTTGTATTGGAATAAAATATTGTGATTCTTATTGTGAATTGTTGTAAAATTTCAGTTACAAAACTTGCACGCCATTCCAGTAATAATAAAAGGCAAGTTAGTTGTACAGGATTATCAAGATTCTATATGGGCTAAAATAATTCTGTTACAATCTTACTTGACATACAATACGCAATTAAGGCTGCTAATTTTGCATTAAATTGTAAAATCCTGTTCCTTGCTATTAGTGTCCACAGTATATAGTAAAATTGGGTCAATTTGCATTAAGGACATTGTTAGCTATTGTAGAAAATTTTATTACGAACCTTCACACCATGTTATTATAGTAATGACGAAAGGTAAATTATTTTTATGAAAATTATCTTAGCTTCTATTATAAATTTCTATAAAAAATTCTGTTGCAAACTTACCTGACAAATAATATGCTTTAATATTGAGTACGTACTGAAATTATAGTAACTTCTCTCAAGAAAATTCTCATCTAAAACTTGCATTAAATTATTATAGTTTTATCATGAGTTACTGTTATAAACCTTAACATTTTGGCGATATATAGTATGTGACTCATTAACTCATGTTATTAATATTATCTGTATTCCAGTTAATTTCAAAGACACAATGTGTGCATAACAAATGGAAGTCTATTTGTTAACTTTCAGATACAAAATGAGCATAATAAACAAAAGCTGATTTTTTAAAAAAAATATAATATACAACTGATTATTAATTTATATTTATAGATCAATTACGAATTATGACAGCATTTACATGTAAATGGTCGTAATTCAGATTTAAATAGATCATCATAACTGATCACCTTATTTTAAAATTTCTCACGGTCTGGCTAAGGTTTTTGGATATATCAAATAATAAACAACTGAATTTTTTTATTATTACATGAATAAATTTGTATAATTACACCACTATACTTAATTATTAAAGGTTATAATTCGAACATAAATCTATTAATTAATCATGATTAAAGAATTCACTAAAACAATATCATCATCTTAATATTACAAAGTAAAGTACATACGCAAAATAATACAATTGTTTTTTTTCCAAAAATTTTATCGATACAATAATTGATAACAATCAAAAGCTATCAAACCTCGGTCACATAACTCCCTTATTAGGAATACAAGGACAAACATTTCATATATCGTAATATTTTATTATTATTTGGTATAAGATACATTTTAAAATCAGATTATGCATGCATTATTAGCAACAATAAACAGGTATAATTTCAAAAAAAAAAGGGTCTCATATTTAGTCATAGTCAAGTTACAACATATAAATGTCATTTTTGAAAGTGTATTCACCAATCACAACATATTTACAGAGTATATTCCTACACTATTATTTACATTGCACGTATCATCATTCCGTGTCGTCAAAAATTACCATAACACTTGCCTGAATTAGAAAAATGAAAACTATTACCTATACTAAAAAGGATTCTTCAAAAAAAAATATAGCGACATCAAAAAAGTTGAATGGAAACTATCTCTCACACATTTCATGTTATACAAGAAACGTGATTGTACTAGTATTAATATCATATCTGTTGAAAATATACCAACAAATTAAATATAATATTTCATATGCTAATTTTGATAATAGATTGATTGCAATTTTTAATGGATGTCTGGTTTTGGTAATATTACTAATGAAGTTTGGATATTTAATACATTAATATAGGCCGGTGCAAAAAGATTGATACCTCAAATAAAAATTAATAATAATTTTTTTTAGTAATAAAATGTAATTTTTTTAATTTAAAAAATTATTTTGGTAGATACGAAAGGGTTTAATATAATTTATTTAATTATTTTATATAAAAAATCAAGAAATTTTTAGCATTAACTTTTTAAGTAAATTTTACTATATTTAGAAATAATAAATTTGATTGTGATATAGTTATAAAATTTTTTTTATATAAAATTTAAGTTTTTTAATTTAACTTTATTTTATTAGATAAAAAAAAGATTATTTTAAAATTTAAATATTTGTTTATATAAAATATAAAAAAATTTATTAATAGTTATTTTTAAGCTTAGTTTTACTATTAAATATATATAGTACATATAGTAAATTAATGATTTTTAACACAAATACATCAACTTAAATATTTAATAACTTTTTATCTAGTAATTATTTTTTTATGAAATTTTAAATATAGTTTTATTGAATCTATAGCTAGTTACTTGCGTAGTAGCAAGCTTTAAACTTTCAAATTCATTAAGATATTAATTAAAATCTATTTTTTTAAGAAAAAATTTTTTTGTAATTTTTTTTTATCTAAAAAGTTAGCTTTCATCTATTTTTATATAAAGGTAATATAAAATAATATAATTAATAAAAAAATAATAGTTTATACCATAGTTATTCAATTGTAAAAAATATTTAATTATATTATTAATAATTTAAAAACTTTTATTAGCAGTACTTTTTAATTAAAATATTGAGTATTAATCTTTTCGCACTGGCCCATATTGTTATAGAATGATAGTTTATCATATTATCTTATTATTTTGTTATTTTATTGTTATTATTATATTTCATCATTATATTGTTTTATATTATTATCTTGAGAAGTTAGATACTTAGAATAGTTAATACCGCTTATAATGCTTATATCGCTTATAACGCTTATACCGATTATAATGCTTATAACGATTATACCGCTTATAACACTTATAGTGCTTATACCGCTTATAATGCTTATAACGTTTATAGCATTTATACCGCTTATGATGCTTATGACGCTTATAGTGCTTATACCACTTATAACGCTTATATAGTTTATAACGCTTATGTTGCTCTTGTAGATTATAGTGTTTATCATTGTAAATCAATGCTTATAATGCTTATTTTAAAATGTATTTAAAGACACGGAATTTCCATTAGTCAAACTAAACCAAGACACCCCACTTCTCCTTCTATTTATTATACATCTTGTACTGGGATTTCTTAGGAACAGAAACCTAAGGATAACCTTATTTTAGATTATTAATAAAGAAACTACTTTTCTAAATAACACCAAGTTTATTATCAAGTAATAGTAAGATCAATAATTCCTCATTGAATACTATCACGAACTGCCCTTAAAAAAGAGTATAATTTCTTACAGACTAAGAAATTATACCTACCTCTTGGACACCGCTATAAACCGATAAAGAATCCCTGTAGCCATGTTGTTGTTATAGTAAGGAGTTAAAGAAGGCCTCCCTACTAGTGTCTAAAATTGACCCGCAGAATCTGCGGAGCGCAAACCAAAAAATTAATCCACAATATTTTTTTTAAGAATATATGCGGATTCTGCAAATATGAAAAAAAGTTCCACAGAATTTCTGCATATTAAAGATATTTTTTTGTCCTGCAGGTAGGGTTCCGAAGTTTGATCCGGGTTTGATTTGAGTTTGATCAAACCCCAAATCAAACCAAACTCAAACTATAAATTTTATAAAGTTTGAGATCAAAACCAAATTCAAATAAAAAATAATCAAATTCAAACCAAACCCAAATACTATACTAAGTTTGATTTGAGTTTGATTTGAAGTTTGCAAACTAGTTTGAGTTTGAACGATATAAATATATTTTTATATTTTAAACAAGTTACTTAATTGATAATCAGCCTGTCAACTGGAGAGTGATCATAGTTGAAATGTGGCGTGCTTCCATTTAAAATTTTTTTCTTACTAAGTTAATGATACATGTCCACTAATTAAAAGTTGTAGAGATTGTCGAGGTGCATCTAACAGTGGTTAGATCATCCAAATCGGCCCAGTGGATGGCGAGATATCGTCAAAAAATGATTGCCCGACAATAAAACTCTGTGATGCAGATTACATATGAAAATCACTATAGGCGAAATGTGGTGTGCTTCCATCTAAAACTTTTTCTTACTAAGTTAACGATACATGCCCACTAATTGAAAGTTGTAGAGCTTGTCGAGACGCATCTAACGGTGGTTAGATCATCCAAATCGGCCCAATGAATGACAAGATATCGTCAAAAAATGATTGGATGACTCTATAAAATCTCTATGTAAACAATAAGTAGCTGCGCGACGCAGTCGCGCTAAACCAGGAACGGACATTAAACCGTATGAATGCCTAGGGGCATTGTTTGAATAATGGCCAGGATTAAGCTTAATTCAATAGAAATGCGAAATTATATTTTTGGGCATTTATATAAAAAGCCTAATCATTACTGCGACTTTTTTATACTACCCCAAAAATTATAAGCCATATTTGACAGATGTGTTAAAATGAGTTAAATGATTTGACCATGATTAACTTTTAATTACATAAAATTTTTAATAAATATATATATATATATCATAAACCGATCAACTTTAAAAAAAGGAAATAGGTTTAGAGCGAGGGGACGGGTTTGATATAATAATTAAATTCAGGGATCATTTTGATAGGTGCGTCACGTGGCTGATACGTAATAATTATTAATAATTGTGGCAGATTAATGAAATCAAATTAAAATGAAACTGGGGACCTCTCTTGCTCACCTTTAAAGCTTATAAAACCTACATATACTCGTTTATTAATAACCCTAACCCTAATGCCAAAAAGAACCCCAAAAATGTGCTCTAAAAAATTTTTAAAATTTTGCTTAAAAAATGGAAAAATTTCATTTTAATCTGATTTCATTTTAATCTGTCACAATTATTATGAAAATCAAATAGTAATTTGGAACTCTTAATTTAGATCCAATTATAAAAAGTCGCAATCATGTTTTGAAATTTTGAACCGATATAGAGCTATATTTTGTAAAATTCAGCTTATTTGGGTCACATTACGAACTTTGCAATGCTCATCGGCAAATTTCAATAATTATTTTTCAGCAATAAAAATGTAGTTTTTATAATAAAAATTTCGGCCAGTATAATACTGAAATGATATATTGGCTGAAAATTACATTATCAAAAACTACATTTTTATTACTAAAAATTTAATATAATTATGCTAAATCTGCTATGATAATCGCATTTTGGATTTCTAACTGATCTACAAAGCGGATTTACTATCTCGTAACTCAGGTTTCATCCAACTCATACAGGGGGGTCTCCAAAATTACGGGCCGGGTTATGTCGGAGCACATTGGAATCATGGTCGGTTTGATTGGAATTGAACAATTTTGCCAAAGATCATTAAAACTTTACTAATAAATCATATCATTCGTTAAGTAAAATTGCCCTGATAATTTTGTTATAGAACTTGCTAACAACTAGGATTAAATGCCGACCTAGATCTGACACATCCGACCCGGAAATTTGGAGATAGCCCTGTAAAAATCGGTTCAGTTAAATCCTGTTTTATTATAATTACCGATTTAATTTGGAACACAGAATTATTTTAAATTTTATTATACTACAAATATGTTGCGTAAACATATGGCATATTAATTATATTAATTTATAGGTTCTTTAACGGATCGAAATAAATATAGTTAATGTTTAACTGCACTTAAAAATCCAAGCAAATCACTATTATATTACGATTAATAAAGTATACATCTAAAATTATATGTATATACCTTGATTATTAGGTTCCTGCAACTCAATATTCCAAATATCATTAGCAAAAATGAAATCATCTTGAGATCCTGTTTCTTTGTTTATCAAATTATAATCGGTTTCATCACTATTGGCAATTTGTGGTGCTATTGTTTTTTTAAAAAAAACTAGTAATTTAACTATTAATTATGCATATACCAAAAAGAATTATACATAATTAAAAAAACATAACATACTATCAACAATATCGTCTTATATTATCTACAAAAATCGATCGTTAATGTTTTACCAAAAAGGATTATTAAATTTATTAAAAATGTTACATAATATTAGAAAATGCATAAACACACCTGTAGAGGTGCTAATAATTTTATCATCATCATTTGATATTATTATAGTGTTCATAAAATGATTCATTTTCGCTTTTTAGAAAAAGCAAAAGAATTAATTAATTAGATTTTCATTCGTAATATAATACTGTATATATCGTATGATACTGTACAATAATGATTTTCAAATGATATACGTAAATTATTGTTATACAATAAATAATGATTTTTCAAGTAGTATTAATTTTTGCTTATGGGGCATGCATAGCACCGTACACCCTTGTCTACCTATATTCTACTATGAGTGTACTGTATAACAATATAAAAAAAAGTACAATACGGCTTTTTCCAACACACAGTACGAAATATATGTATACTCCATATACTAACATGATTATTAAAACAATTAGTAATGAGTTTGTATTGTGATGAAATTCTTGATTATAACTTGCTCATCGATATTTTAGTCTTAACTGTTAATATTTTGATCATGGGTTGTATAACCAATCAATAGCGTCAAGCATAATAACTTGATCACATTGCTATATTAGTTCTAGCACACTGATCACATTTTTGGATATAACTAGATAATCTGGATGGCAAAAATTATGATCGAAAAATGGTAAAATCTAGAAATCAATTTTAATGTATTCACCAGTTCTTTTTATTAATATCATGTTTTTTATCTATTGCGTAACCAATGTTCTTGCACTTGCATTTGTTCTTGCACTTGTTTTTGAACTTTTAAGTTTATTTAAGAGAGTTGTTTAAGGGCATTAAAAAGCAGAACAAAATGCGATCTACAAAGCGGATTTCACTACCTCTTGCTAATAAATACGATGTCATAACGTGCCACTAGTGATGTGCCATTTATATGTTGTCTGAATTTTTTTAGCAGTACGTATAGTTGTACAGTGCATATAGTATGTGAAATATGTATAGATTGCATATGATATATATATACAAAATTTTGCAAGGAATAATTTTGCTTAGAAAATAAAAGGCGGTTTCATAAGGGAAAATTTAAGATATGAATAGTTTCATGTTCTAGAATTTTCTAAAAAAATACTGTACTATACACGGCATATAACTACGTACCACAATAATTTTAAAATCAGGCCCCTAATGATCAATCAATCAAATCAATTATATATCGTCAGGATTTAAATTATTAGATATTAAACAATCGCCATTTGTATCTATCTACGGTACGGCTCCTTCTTGTCATGTAATACGTTCATATCATATTTAGTTAGTGCAATTCCAAAAGACAATAATAATAAAAAAAAGGCATTTTTTTATAATGATCGTCAGGCATTCAATCGAGACAAAAACCTGTTAAAGCGATGTTTGGTTAAACAATTCTCATAAAACGGATAAATATAGTACTATATGATGCATTACGTGATGTTTAAGTGCATAAATTCACATTATTACTGCGTTTAACGTATTGTCCAATTAGTTATGAGATTTTGCGGACGTACGCCATTAAAAATGTCTCAGTAACCATACACTTCGTGATATTACATATCACTCCGTTCCTGGTATATTTGTTTACAGAGATTTTATATAGTCAGCCAATCGTTTTTTGATGATATCTCGCTATGCGTTGGGCTGATTTGGATGATCTAACCACCGTTAGATGCGTCTCGACGAGCTCTACAACTTTCAATTAGTGGGCATGTATCGTTAACTTAGTAAGAAAAAAGTTTTAGATGGAAGCACTCCACATTTCGCATATAGTGATTTTCATATATAATCTGCATCACATTACACTATGAACACTCTCCAGTTAACTGGCAGATTATTAATTAAAATATAAAAATATATTTATATTATTCAAACTCAAATTTATTTGCAAACTTCAAACTCAAATTCAAACCAAACTCAAATTTAACTAAAAAGTTTGCTTCAAATCAAACCCAAATATTTTTTTTAATCATAGTTTGGGTTTGGGTTTGATTTCAAATCAAATCAAACCCAAATCTGATCTAAAGTTTGATTTGATCCGGGTTTGTAGGAACCCTACTCGCAGGTTTAATATTAGGTAAATCTGTGGACATTTATTAAAAACTTTATTGAGTCTATAATGCTAAAGTCAAATAGGGAACGTATGCTAATCACAATGTTTACTTGAAATAAACTATACATTATTGTCTTATCGTATTAAATATTCCTTGCTTTGTCAGTTATGTATATACATATATACATACATACTGTAACTATTAAGGTGGGAGAGCATATATGTTTAACCAGTTTAACTCTAATTGTTATGGAAGACAAGTTTATGATTTACTTGAATAAAGGTCTCTTTAGCACTACACTAGCTTACTACCTTTATTTTCATAAAATCAGAGTGCAGTTTTCTATTATTGTACCTCTTTATCAAAGTCAAATTCATTCGTTTATATACATTTTAATTTAATATGCGACACGTTAACGTTGTTTGGCTCGTTAACGTGTTGTTTAACATGTTACGTTATTGTACAACTAAGCGAAGCACGATAACATGCTATTAACAATATTTATAATCCATGCCTCTTAACACGTGCTAACCAGTGTATAAAATAGCATGATAAAAATCCGGATCTACCGTTTTTTATATTGCATATACCGGTATTTTAAAATTGGGCCGGTGCAACAAACGGTGCATGATCCAGAATTTTTGAAGTAACCGGTGCGTGCATCTATGTGCCCCCAATGATCTGATGATCATTTTCTACTAATGCTGGGGTTTTTTTTGAACCGGTATTTTTTATATAACAGGTGCATGTACCGGTAAATTAAAATTTCTATTTTAAACACTGGTGCTAACACGTTAAGATTTTACAAAAGAGAGCGATTATATGTCAAATCATCAGATTTCGACTAGCATTTAATGAATTATGCAAAAATAGAAATGAAAGATATCTACTAAATAAAGAGATCTATTTACAAATGGGGAGTAAACTAATCAGATAATTCGAATCTTCTAATGTCATAATTTTGAATTGTGGAAATATGTATTGTACATACATAATTCTGGATTTTGATCTTTACTGTATTCGTATTCCAGGTAACAGGATTGTAATCAAAGTTGGTAGTAGTAAAATTGCACAAATAAATTTTATTAAAAAAAATTTATTTCCGCATATTAAACAAATTTTCTGCAGATTTATGATTTAATAAAAATGTAATGCGCAAGTAGATACATTAATTCCGCAGTTTTTATTAAAATATTAAATGTATTCTGTATAAACTTTTAAAATCCAATTTTAAACACTGCTTCTTACTGTAACATTTGGTGACTTCTAACTAAAACATTTAAACATTTGGATACTATTGAAGATATTTGGAAACCTCTACAACTCTAGCTGCTGCTGTTCGTCCTGGAAGTCACTTTGCCCACAAACTCTATAAAACTTATTGCTGCTACTGTTCATCCTGGAAGACTCTTTGCCCAAGGACACTATTTATTTTAACTGCTATTTATTTCTCATAACTTTTGCTGCTGCTATTCATCCTGGAAGACTCTTTGCCCAAGGATTCTAGCTATTTAACTAAACTTACTAACAAGATATTACTAATAATTAATTATTTTGAGATTTAGTCAGGAGTCATAAGGCATATGACTACTGATATTAACGAACTATATAATTGACATATTAGAAACCACCTAGTAGAACATTATCAAAACTCTGCTCTTCCATTCCACACTCTCCAATTACGTGCTCCTGATATTTTTTGTCAAAAGTGATATCCTCCCCCTCAAACTAGTTATCGCGTTTTTGCTCGAACACCTTTTAGAAGATTTTGGCATTGGTATTCTGGTACCTACTCTGCTGATTCCTATACCTCTCAAACTACTGGCAACTTTGGTCATCTGACCTCTACTAGAGACTCTACTACTATCCGTACTTGTATTCGAGATATTATTTTTAGCTACCGATATCAAACAGAACTTGATAACCCAAGAGATATTGCTCTTGCTATTCTCCAACGTTTTCCCTATCGAACTACTTTACCTCCTTTTGATTTTGCAAACTATACCACTTTTGACCCATATTTAGACGCTGACACTAAAAAATATAACCCTCAATATCCAGACTTAGAATATTCTATTGTTGAAGGATCTAGTCATACTTTTAATACTGTACCTCTTCTTACTCTTCCTGAGGATTGCCCCTCTACTCCTCTTGGTTTTAACCTACTCCCTTTTAGAGAAAATAATAGTTTTATTAGTTCTCAAACCCCTCATTTTAATGTACTAGCCTACCTGCAAGTCCTACAGTTTTAGCACCTAATTAACAAGATATAGACCTTGAAAATTTCTTTGAGACTACTTCTGCTTTTAATTTAGATGACTTTTACTAGACACTACTGAAGAAACCAGTGAAGAAAATCAAGAACCTCCTTTAACCTCATCTATAGACAACCTACCTTCTATTATAGCTGAACGAGCTATCGCCGATGCTGCTACTGCTATTAATACCTTAGCTGCTGCATTTGTACATGGAGAAATTGAAAAGAATCTCCTTCCTGTTACTTTCTTTACTGGGAATGGAACCCAGAACCTACTCGAATGGTATTCTGAGTTTAAGCATGCTGCTGTTGCCAACTGATGGAATACTGACTGGAAATTAGAACTTGTTCCTGTATGCTTAAAAGGAATTGCTCTAGATTAGTTATTCTCTCTTACTACTCAACCTACTGCTTTTAGTGACCAGGATAATGAAGATACAAGTTTCAAACACCTGTTTCTAGTTCGATTTGTTACTCCAAAACAAAAAGCTATTTGGCAAAAGCAACTTTTCGAGATAAAACAAAGCGCTAATTCTGTTGATGATTATATCAACCAATTTAGAAAATTAAAGAGACGTGTTGATCCCTGAGCTGTCTTTCCTGCAGATTTTGTAATCCACCTTTTTATTCAAGGACTTCATACTGAGTTTGCCGTTAATGTCCAAGCCTCTGAACCTGCTGATCTCGATGCTGCTATGGCAACTGCTCGAAATGGAAAACTAGAAATTTATAGCTTTTTCTAATACAGATACAGACCAAGCCATTAAACAACTAACTGAACAACTTGCTCAACTCAGTATTAACCTTGCCCAAAAGCAACCACCTGCTAACCTATCTATAAACTATACTGATTCTCCTAAACAAGCCAATCCAATTAAACAACCTCCTACCTGCCATTATTGTAGTTGAAATGAACACTTTATTGCACATTGTCATTTTAAAAAGAAGAATCAAAGTAATAAACGAGCAAGAAACAGACAGTCCAACAATAACAACTATCAACGTGACTCTTATAGAAACAGGTCTAGGAATCGAAACAATAGAGACTGTGATTATTATAATAGGGACCGAAGTCACTTCAGAAATTGAGATAATCGTAATAATCGAGATGACTACCATTCTAGAAGTCGAAACTGATCTTCTACCTGGAGATCTACTAATCAAACCCCTCACTCTACTACAGAAATATTAACTATCTTGATGGAACTCCTTCTACTGCTACTACTACCAACCAACCTCTTAATCCACAGAAATGGGAAATATTTCTAGACAATCTCTTTATTCGCACTGCCTTATCCTCTTACTTGTATGAAGAAGCTAAAACAGCTAACTTGATCCAGATATTTGCATATACTACACCTGTCAAGTGTAATATTAAAATTAATCAGAAACTACAGGAAGCTATTATTGATAGTGGAGCCTCTATCAGTATGATCTTATATCAATTATCCAAGATCTAGAATTAAAAATAGAACAAGCCTTTTTTAGCCTTATCATACCTGCTATTGGAACCACTTCTCGCCCTTTGGGAATTATCTGAGACTTACCTATAGAAATAGATGGTGCTATTGTTCCTATTACCGTTGAAGTAGTCCCTGCCACCCTTTTACTCATTATTGCTTGGAAATGACTGGTCAAAGAAAGTTGAAGCCAGTTATAATTGGAAAAATGGATGCTACTCTTTTAAATGGAAAAACAAAAAACATACTATTCCTACCTCCTATAAAAGCAACCAACCATTACCTTCACAACCTACTGTTACTGACCCTGCTGAGTTAGACACTTATGAACAGGAATACTTAGTCCCTCAAGAAGCTTATGCTTTTATTACTATACAAGAACCAGACTTTACCTCTACCTCTGATGATAATGCCAACCCATGAATTATTTACCAACCCAGACATAGGAAATGTGCCCCTCCTAATCCTCGTGTATGTGGCAATTGTGGATCCTCCAAACATCTTTTTGCCAACTGTCCTACAAACCGTTGCAATCATTGTCGACAGGATGCACATATTGCTGTTTGCTGCTCCAAACAAGTACCAAAACAAACCTCTTGTCGTACCTGCAATGGAATGACCATTTGTAATGAAACTGGTCTGACAATATTTGTCATACCTGTAGAGCAACTGGACATATTGCCGTTGCCCTTAAGGAACAGAATCGAATCTGCCAATGTGGATATAATCCTGATAATATTGAAGCCCGTAGAATGTATAACTTTAGTCCAAAGCGTACTTATCATTGCTGTCACTGCAAGAAACCAAATTGACCAAAAGACCATAGTATACTTTTGAACATTTGATAACTACCTGAAGCACTTGAACGAAGTGTTTCGAAAAATCAAGCAAGCTGGATTATGACTTAACATTGAGAAATGTAACTTTTGGATACAACGACTACCCTTCTTAGACCATATAATTGCACCTAGTACAATAGTCCCTGACCCTACTAAAATTGAAACTATGCAAAAGATCCAACCACCACAGAATATAACACAACTTCACTCTTTTTTAGGATTAGCTGGATATTATAGACAATTTATCCAAAACTTCTCTGCTATTGCTAAACAATTAAATTGATTGTTACAAAAAAATGAACCATATTGATGGACTATTCAACAAGAAGCTTTTGATGAACTAAAAGATCGACTTATTGCTCACCTATATTAGCCTACTCTGATTTCAGAAAGACCTTTATCTTGGCTACTGATGCTTTTTATTATGGATTTGGTGCTAGAGTTCCGCAATTTGATTTGATCTTCAAATATTTGAATCAAATATTTGATCAAATTCAAATTCAAATTTGACTATATTTGATTTGATCAAATTCAAATATGGCCAAATTTGATTTGATTTGACAAATATTTGATTTGATTTGACAATTACTATTAAAAATTCAAATTCAAATCAAATTCAAATATTTGAATCAAATCAAATTCAAATCAGTGTCAATTTGATTTGATCAAATTCAAATTGATCCAATATTTGATTTGATTTGAATTTGAGGAACCCTATTTGGTGCTACTTTTAGTCAATTAGACCAATACCATAAGGAACACCCCATTGCCTATGCAAGCAAAAGTCTACGAAAAAAAAAAGTAAACTACAGTGCAACTGAACTAGAATGTGCTGCTGTAGTATGGGCAATTGAACATTTTTATAAGTATTTAGGTGCTACCAAGTTTATCTTAATTACAGACCATTTAGCATTAAAATGGTTATGCACTGCTGAACCTAAAGGAAGAATTGGAAGATGGATTCTTAAGCTCCAACCTTACAACTTTGAAATCTTTCACAAACCAGGAAGAATTCACTCTAATGTTGATGCTCTATCACGCTTACTGACCCAGACAACTAAATTATCTAAATCATAAATTTAAATCAATATAACCAACTTTATGATTACTTAGAATCAGACAAGTTACCAGAAGAATTTACAGACTATAAAAAGAAATAATTAACTAAAAAGGCTCGATATTTTGAAATTAGACATAACTTTTTATATAAAAAGAACCGAAAGATCCAGAACACCCCTTTTGAGTTATTAAATAGACAGAAATAGAACAGATTCTATACATGATGCATAAACACCCTACTGCTGAACATTTGGGAACTGATGCTATATACTATTAAATAGCTGAATGATATTATTGGAATCAAATGTATCGAGACGTCCAAGAATATGTAAAGACTTGTAAAACATGCAAAAAGAGACTTAAAGAATGAAGAAAAGTACCTCTCCATCCTATCCAAATAGGACATGTTTTGAGAGGATTGGAATTGACCTCGTTGGACCCTTACCAATAACCGCTCAAACCAATCACTATATTATCGTCGCTACTGACTACTTAACAAAATGGCCAGAAGCCAAAGCTGTACCCAATGCTAGAGCTGATATTCTCGCTCAATTTATTTTCGAAGAAATTATCTGTTGACATGGAACTCCAAAGATTACACTCTCTGATCAAGAAAGAAACTTTATTAGCGAAACTATACGGATATTATGAGAAAAGTTTCTCATTAAACATAAATTCTCTTTACCATACCACTCACAGACAAATGGAATGGTTGAAAGACTTAATCGAACATTATGTGAATCTCTTACAAAAGTAAAAGAAACAGATGACTAGGATTTACACATACCTGCTATTCTCTAGCTTACCGAACCAAAAGACATACTACTACTGGATATACTCTATTCTAGTTAGTTTATGGAAGACAAGCCATACTACCTATAGAAGCACTTATTTCTGTATATCCTAAAGAAAATGAAAATATATAAATAAATATACAAGACAGTATAATACAACGAGCTTACGAGTTAATAGAAAAATTACTGACCATACAAGAAGAAGCCCGAGAAAATACCAGAAAATCACAAGAGAAACAGAAAAAGTACTTTAATAAAAAGATAAGAACTGAAACCTTCGAAATTGGAGAAAAAGTATGGATACAACGAAAAGAAATAGAAATGTCTCGCTCTGCTAAATTTGAGGATAAAAGAATTGGACCCTTTATAATCCAAGAAAAATTAAACAATGGTGCTTATAAACTTCGAGATATGAAAGGAAAAACCTTACAGAAATATTATAATAGCGACAACTTGCTAAATATTATCCCTTAATTTGTTATGAAGGCATATTTGCCTGCGAAAATTTTAAAATTTTAAATTTTTTAAATAAAACCTTAAATATTAATTTTAGCTATATATTTTCTAAGTAAAAAATATAATATTAGTTCTGTTTTATCAACTTTATTATAATTTTTTTTTAAAATTATTAAAAAACTTTGGTATAATAAAAGTTTAAAGTTTTTGTTTTGGAGCTTTTACTATAGAATTTTTTCTTTAGGTTTT
The DNA here is from genome assembly GCA_003550325.1 of Gigaspora rosea. Taxonomy (NCBI): domain Eukaryota; kingdom Fungi; phylum Glomeromycota; class Glomeromycetes; order Diversisporales; family Gigasporaceae; genus Gigaspora; species Gigaspora rosea. The sequence continues at coordinate 486,466 of QKWP01000031.1, forward strand.
CTCAAATTTTATATGTTCCCGTTTATTTAAAAAATTTTCACTTCTAATACAAGTTCTGATTTTTACAAGTAAATCATTTAATGTCAAATAATGAAAGTTGTCATCCTTTATATAAACTACAAAGTTGTATAAGAAACTATATTTTTAAAACCAATATTTAAAGAATTAGCCAAGATATTGTAAAATATTTTTTTGATTAAAAAATTTCTTTAAAATTTAATATTTTCAGCTTATAAACAACATAACTTTTTGTCTTATAATATAAGTTTAAATAATTCAAAAATATAATCCTTGTTTTTAAATATTATAATACCAAATTTTATTTAAATATCTTAAATGATTAAAAAACTAGATTAGAGGTATATTTATAGTAATCATACAGGCAAATTTGCTTGCGAACCTCTACAAAGTAAGGGATAAGAAACAGATATGGGAACCTATAATTGTAATTGAAAATTAGAAATTTCTGGAAGAAATTTATTGTGAAAGGAAGTGACATTTGTGTAAAACTTTGTACACAGCCCCATGAAAATCATTGTATTACACTAATATTTATATAATCCTATACTCTGATTGAAATTTTCCTAAAATATTACCAAAACCCCAAAATGGAATCTACTACTCTACAATCCAATACAATACTCACTCTTCGAAACTTTCTTTCTATTTGAAGACAAGATCCTGCTGCCCAATACAATTTAGGAATTTTTAGTCAAAATATAATCCTATGGGATGACCAACATCCAGAACAAGTAATAGATATTACCCCAAAAGAAGAAACTGAACCCCTTGTCGAACTTAATGAATTACTGCGACCATTTGATGAAGATATAGAAGCTTTCTTATCTGAAGAACTGATTGAGAAACCCAAGGTGATAATACTAATGTTAAAAGACTTGACCCAGACTCTTAACTCTCAAAAGACCACTCGAACAAACCCTTTCATTCGAGAAACTTGGACCGCACAAGTTGATAAAATTTTACAAGACTTACCCAAGCTTAAACAATCTCAACATGGACAAAGACAGGCCAATGAAGCCCATTATTATTTAGAAACTATAATAGAGAAACAGACCGAACATAGAGCCCAAATTAAAGATCAAATTTGAAAAATAAAAGGAGACTGAAAAACCCAAGACATTTGGGAAGGAGCTCAGGGAATTAGAAAAATCTTTACATTTGTCTAAAGGACCTAATGTACCAACTAATTACCTTTTTGTGACTCAAGTGATTAAGTTGAAAGATAAAGCTTATACAGCTCTATTAGAAGAATTAGAGAAGGAATTTACAAAGTAAATTTTCTTAAAGGGATGGAAATGTTATAGAACGATAGTTTATTATATTATCTTATTATTTTGTTATTTTATTTTTATTATTATATTTTATTATTATATTGTATTATATTATTATCTTAAGAAGTTAGTTATGGGTGTGGCGACTTAGGGAAGTTGGTAAGTTGTCACCGCCCAAGTGGCAGGTCTAGGGTTCAAATCCCAATAGCGACACTTTGGAAAAATAGACCTGTGTTACGGTAACCATTTCCTGTCGATCGGTTGGGTATATTACCTGTTGTCCTTGGTTACCATCTCGAATGGAAGTTTTCAGGCGAAGTTGTGTCCGGTGACACAGACAAATCCAAGCAACCGGGGAAATGGAAACCCATTTGGAAAGTCCCGAGTAAGGAGGTAGCAACAATCTTCGACGGTGCTACCAGAACTGGAATATCGGAAACCGGAGCTGAAGAACTGGACAATATGACCTTCGGAGGAGAGGGTCCACCAACCTGGCCGCCGGAGTCGTACCGGAGGAAAAGGACCTATGTTCTGGAATTAGGTACCAGGGGAAGAAAAACCATAGTAGCACCTAATGCTGGGTAGATCAACCCTCCGGGCCAACTGGTTTGGAAGTTTGGGGCACCCGGTGATGGACCGGTTGGAAAGTAATGGTGGGTACCGGGGTCAGTGTGAACCTTACAAGAGCAGAAATAGGTAATGGTAGTGGTTAGGTACCCCCTGACTGCAAGTTGCTTGCCTCGGTGAGTGCGTAAGTTACCGAAGTGTAGGTAATACCTGTGTGGGACAGGGACTGCTCTACCAAGTTTACCTGCGAGGATAAATTAGTCCTAAGGGGATGTAGGTAGCATCCGGGACTGTCTTCGACTGACTAATGTATTGGAGGGCTATACCGGTAATCACAAGTAGGATTGACATGCGAAGCGTTGGACCAGAGGGTTTAAATAGGCAATCCCCTAGTTGGGTTGTAGGTATGGCAACTAATGTAGAACCTTCAGGCGGACTACTTAAATTAGACAACCAAAAGTTGTACGTGTGGCTAGTTGTACTCTCATTCAATGTAACTCAATTGTGAGTGCGCCCAAAGAGGCGCCCTTGATCCACAGGCTTGATAAATAAACTCTCACCCAAAGCGGGAACTTTAACACAAAAAAAAAAGAAGTTAGTTACTTAGAATAGCTAATACTACTTAGAATGCTTATATCGCTTATAACGCTTATACCAATTATAATACTTATAATGATTATACCGCTTATAACGCTTATAGCGCTTATACCGCTAATAATGCTTATGACACTTATAGCACTTATACCGTTTATGATGCTTATGACACTTATAGCGCTTATACCGCTTATAATGCTTATACCGTTTATAATGCTTATGTTGCTCTTGTAGATTATAGTGTTTATCATTGTAAATCAACGCTTATAACGCTTATTCTAAAATGTATTTAAAGACATAGAATTTCCCTTAGTCAAACTAGACCAAAACACCCTACTTCTCCTTCTATTTATTATACATCTTGTACTGGGATTTCTTAGGAACAGAAATCTAAGGATAGCCCTATCTTAGATTATTAATAAAGAAACTACTTATCAAAACAACACCAAGTTTATTATCAAGTAATAGTAAAATCGATAATTCCTCATTGAATACTATCACGAACTGCCCTTAGAGAAGAGTATAATTTCTTACAGACTAAGGAATTATACCTACCTCTTGAGCACTGCTATAAACTGATAAAGAATCCCTGTAGCTATGTTTTTGTTATAGTAAGGAGTTAAAGAAGGCCTCCCTACTGTAACAATATTAACATAGAGTTTAAGTGATACAACAAATACACTTTTACCTATGTATAGGTATTGTGCAGTAACTTTGCCTAATGAAAATATTTTATGTATTGGTGGATATAGTTTGAATTTATATAATCTTATGCCAATAAATAATATAAGTTTTATCATTTAATAAAATTGATTTTTTAGCTTTTATTTTTCATAGTTATCATTATATAATACAATATCTGATAAATGGGTATTTATGGTATATAATAAATTAATGATATAATTTTTATTATTTCTTAGTATCTAATAATTTAATTGATGATCCGCCAGTCAACAGATGCATGATCATAGTGTAACGTGATGCAAATTACTATGTAAATCACTTATAGACGAAATGCCACGATCACCCAAGGAAAAATAATTTTTTTACTAAGTTAATGAGTTATGCCGACTAATTGAAAGTTGTAGAGCTCGTCGAGACGCATCTAACGGTGGTTAGATCATCAAAATCGGCCCAGTAGATGCCGAGATATCGTCGAAAAACGATTGGACGACTATGTAAAATTCTAATCGTTTTTTTGACGATATCTGCGCATCTACTGGGCCAATTTTGATGATCTCACTACCTTTAGATTCGTCATAATGAGCTCTACACCTTTCAATTAATCGGCATAATTCATTAACTTGTAAAAAAATACTTTTCCTTGGGTGATTGTGGCATTTCTGCTATAATAATCTATATTATAGGTAGAAATGCCACGATCACCCAAGGAAAAATATTTTTTTTACTAAGATAATGAATTATGCCGATTAATTGAAAGTTGTAGAGCTCATTATGACAAACCTAAAGGTGGTAATATCATCAAAATTGGCCCAGTAGATGCTGAGTTATCATCAAAAAACGATTGGGCGACTATGTAAAATTTTATGTAAACAAATGTTTGTTTACATAGAATTTTACATAGTCGTCCAATCGTTTTTCGACGATATCTCCGCTCTACTGGGCCGATTTTGATGATCTAACCACTGTTAGATGCGTCTCGACGAGCTCTACAACTTTCAATTAGTCGGCATAACTCATTAACTTAGTAAAAAAATTATTTTTCCTTGGGTGATCGTGGCATTTCGTCTATAAGTGATTTACATAGTAATTTGCGTCACGTTACACTATGATCATGCATCTGTTGACTGTCGAATCATCAATTAAATATTATATTAGAGTATATCAAGCCCAACTTTTACTGCTTGAATTTATTTTCAACAGTATTTAGTATTTTATTTAACAATATTAGTAAATGTTTTAAGATAAAGTTCTCAATAAAAGTTTAAGTATAAAAGCTTTATTTAAATTAAAAGCTGCTAATGGACATATTATAATTTTTGGTGGAATAACTATAATTTATTTTTTGGTAATCTGTAGATCTTAGATAGAGGCATCCATAAATATTATTATATATCTCTGATAGTAGCACTTGACCCCTTTACTATATAAAAAAATTTTTCAAAATCTGTATATTTATTTATAAAATTTTACAAATCTTGAATATATTGTGATACAGTGACCTGATTTAGATAATTTAGGTACCATTCTATTCATATTAGTGAGACAAATACAATAATACCAAAATTATGTTATTTGGATTATTAGATCAAAAGATATTTACAAAAAACTATTGGTTATATAGTAATTTTATAAGAAAAAATATAACCAATAGTATTTGGTCAATAACTTTAATCCAGTGATCCAAATGAAATAAAATTGGAACCATTTGACTCTCTTACTGAGATAAATTGAATAGTACAATATTATTAAATGTGAACTACTGTATCTTTTTAGCTAATTTTTTTCAAAAAATTATATTATATTTTTTGACTCCCTACTTTTGTTATCTTTTATCTGACCCCTCTTGTATAACTTTATTTATGGCTACCCATACTACAATGTTCCAATAGCAGTAGTCAAGTGTATTACAGCATTACAGCATAAGGCATATAATTTTTACACCAATTAAATGCTATGCTGTAATTAACAGGTGGCAATCAAATCGCTAACAATCACTTCACAGACATCAACCTACACCAACAATCATTTTACCGACAAGCTTTTTTACCGACACAAAATTCGCCGACACTTGATTTACTGACAAGTTCCTTTTCACCGACAAGATGATTTTACTGATACACACTTCACCGACAGTTACATTTACCGACAAAATCAACTTACTGACAAGCTCAATTTACCGAAAATAGAATATACCGACAAGCTTATTCTACCGACAATACAATTCGTCAACAATACGATTTGCCGACAATACAATTGCTGACAATACAACTCGTTGACATATGAGACCACAGCAATGTAATAAATTACTAAGAATAATTACGTCTTATGCAATTTATTAATAATGACAACAAAAATTGCACATTTTATTAATGACGATAATAATGATTATTGTTACGGCTGATGCTGAAGTTATGTCCTATTTTGATATAAAATTTTAAAATTCATCTTTGTCTTATAGGGTTAGGGTAGGGTTTGGGTATCGATTTCATATTTATAGAGTATATGTGGATTGTAGCAGGCTTATAGTTTCAAATCGATACTCTATAACTTCAGCATCAACTGTGATACTTAAGGCATCTGGCGAATTGTTTGTCGGCGAATTGTTTGTCAGTGAATTGTATTGTTGGTAGAATAATCTTGCCGGTAAATTCTATTTTCAGTCAAATGAACTTGTCGGTAAGTTGATTTTGTCGTAAAATTAACTGTCGATGAAGTAAGTGTCAGTAAAATCAACGTGTCGGTGAAAACATGCTTGTCGACAAATCGAGTGTCAGCGAGTTATTTGTCGGTAAAAAAAGCTTGTCGGTAAAATAGTTGTCGGTGTAGTGTTATGTCTGTAAAGTGATTGTCAGTAAAATAATATGAATCTGTAATTAACTCTACTACTAGTAAAATGCTATAATTGCTATAATTTAGTAATTCTACTACAAACTATAGATATATAAACAAATTTTTACTATACAATCCATTCCAGGTCTAACCTGACTTGTATATAATCTAATCTGGATCCAGGAACACAGAAAAATTTCAAAAAAATTTGAAAACAATAAATTACAATTTTTACCAAATATCATATTTTTAAAACAATTTTTACTTTTTTTTATGCATATGAAGTTATATGAAGAATCTGATTAGTTAGCTATTTTATTCTGCTAATCATATTTATATTTGATTTTGCAACTTTATATGAAAAGTAGTGATTTATTTTTCATGTTAGCAAAATTTTTTTTTGAAATTTCCTTCAGGTTTTCATCCTCAAAGATCGCATTTAGTGATCTTTTTATTAAGGTCCTATGTTTCAAGTACAATTTCTTATTGTGATACATTCTATAACATTAATAAGCTAGTTGTACAACCCAATTCTATACTTAGATACCCAGATATTCCTCAATTTGGTTTTATGGTCATATCTTGCACATTTTAAACAACAAAGCTATCCAGTTTGCTAGCAGTGTTATCATTTTTTCAACTTCTTCTGGATCTTCTAGTTATTTGTACTAACTAGGGCGGGAGCGAGAACAAGACACTTCTTAGTACGTTTGAAATTTCAGCTTCCAACACACTTCTCAGTACTTTTGAAATTTCAGCTTCCAACTTCGTTCAGATCCTCTAGTCATCTGTACCAACCAGGCAGCTAGACTTATAGAGAGAACATTTCTCAGTACTTCCTTCCTTCTGCTTTCCAAAGTTTTTTGGTCTCCTCTATTTCAGTTTAGAACTGGGACCATCCTGAGTTTATCTGGATCCTTTTCCTTTATCAGGTTAGTACAACTTGCCATTTTTGTCATATTACTGTTCAACCAGAATTTTAATGGAAGTATACCTTTATTCAACTGGAATTCTACCAGAAGTATTCATTATTTCCTTATTTAGCACCAAATATGAATAAATTTAGATAAATTAACCAATGCAGTCCTAGCATTCTAGTTCAGCCCCACTATCTCATGATTAAGTATAGTTCTTCTTTGTCTGCTAATAGGGATTGAATCGATAACCTTACGTTTGGTGATCTAAAAGCATAACTACTTATGCTATTGATCTGCAGGTTGCAAAATTTCAAATACAAGCACATTTTAAAAAAAAAAGATATTGTACATTCGTAATATACTAGTATAAACCAAGATAGTAAGTTTTTAAAATGTATAATGAAATTTAAATATAAAAATTTATTATAAATTCTTTCGGTAAATACATATTTGATAGTAATAAAAAGCTACAGTCAACCCTCCATAAATGCAACTCGTAGAGACAAGCCTACAACGTGCATTTAGGGAGGTTTGCATTTAGAGTGAGCCAATTAAATTGCAGCTTTAAAAATTTGATCATCAAGTTTGTATAACTTCTACCAAAACTGTATAACCTATCTTAAATACTAAAATTTGATTGGCTACATGCATTTAGAGAGGTTAGTGTAATATAAAATGTTATTCAAGAGAACATGCATTTACAGAATATAGAACATGCAGTAATAACATTTTACAGAATAGAAAAAACGTGCATTTAGGAAGGTATTGCATTTATGGAGGTCTGACTATATATAGCAAAATTCCAAAATTTTATTATATAGTAGAACCTGTTTTTTTTTGTAATGATTTAAATACTATGATCATATAATATCAAGTATCTGCATATGTTTATTGAACAAAATAGAAATTAGGCTCAAAATGTATAATTAAATTTTATATCACAATAAAAACAATTTTTGCTAATACCCAAAACAATATTTACAAAATGTATCAAATTTTTTCTGTATTCCTGCCTGGGTTTGATCTGACCCAGATTTTATTTGACCCAGGTCTGACCCGATCTAGATTTTATCTGATCTGGGTTTGATCTGATCCAGATTTGGTCTGACCCAACCCAACCTGGGTTTGGTCAGACCTGAGTTGGGTTGGATCAGACTTGACCCAACTAAGACCCCTAATTAGACCCCAGGTCTATTACATGGTAGAGCATTTTACCATTAGAAAGAAAAATCTAAAAAGTATGCATATTTTATATTTATAGTAGGCAGCCACTGAGCAGTCTAGATAATTAAAAAAATTACATTAAAGCATACATATTTTTTATTCATAGTGGGCAGCCACTGTGCAGTCTAGATAATTAAATAAAATTACATTTGGTTATTGTAGATTTTGAGATTCATTTCTGGGTCTAGTACACATAGAGGATCTAATATCTGGGGTCTTGTATATAGCAGTTTATGGTATTTAAAGAGCAAGTGATGCAAAAAAAATTAGCTACAAAAATCAATAAGAGATAAGCAAGATTCGAAAACAATAATTATAAAATAATAAAGTTTTACTTAGACTTGAGTTAAGCAATAGTTATAGTATGCTTAAATAGTTTTAAAAAGCTTAAATCGAAACAGGAGCTGTAAAATTTGTAAAAAATTAAGAAGTAAAGATTTTTTTAGCCTATTTAGTGTATACTTGTAGTGCCAAAATAAATATCAAATTGGTGCTAGAACAAATTATCAAATTTTAAAATTAAGTAATCTTACTATTGGATGATTGAACTAAGAATTTTAATGTTATACATTAAAGTGTAAATTTTTATTCAAAGCAGAAAATTTTCTATTTAATTACTTTTATAGCTAGACATGTCATGTAATAGCTGCACCACCAAATTTTAACCAACTAATATCATTAGATTTGTAGATGGTATTTTGGTATATGACACAATCGAGATTGTTTATAGTCAACTTAAATTTATTAAATTGACTAAACTGATGTTTAAAAATCAGATTAGTATTATACCCAAATCGACTATTCATAGTATAAAACATATGTATAATGGGCTTATTTTAGGCTAACCTTACATTTAATGTTGGCCTCACTTCGCTCAGCAGTTTAAGCTAGCCTTACATTTAATGTTTTGGCCTCGCTTCGCTCGGCAGTTTAAGATAGCCTTACATTTAATATTTTGGCCTCGCTTCGCTCAGCAGTTTTAAGCTAGCTTTACATTTAATGTTTTGGCCTCAATTCACTCAGCAGTTTTAAGCTAGCCTTACATTTAATGTTTTGGTCTCGCTTCACTCAGCAGTTTTAAGCTAACTTTACATTTTTATGTTTTGGCCTCATTTTGCTCAGCAGTTTTAAGCTAACCTTACATTTTTATGTTTTGGCCTTGCTTCGCTTGGCAGTTTTAAGCTAACCTTACATTTTTATGTTTTGGCCTCGCTTTACTCGGCAGATTTAAACATTATAATATTAGTTTTTTGTCATTCCTTTGACACTGTAATTTTTTATTGTCAAGATTTTCATCAAGAGTTAGGAAACAAATCTTTTTTGAAATTATTTGCTATTTCAGTGACCACTGTATGTAGTTAAAGTTGCAATAGAATTTTCATGATTTTCAATGAGATATATAAGAAAATTCTGTATATTTTAAATTAATTTTTTAATTTTAATTATTTTTTATTTTATATTTGCCGTATAACATGAAATAACGCATAGAATTATTTCGAATTTCAGCCTTAATTTAGCCTGAAATTCAAAATACACCCCTTTGCGATTATATGGCATTTTGTATTTTTTTTTAATTTTTACTTTTTTTATACTTTCATGTTCATTTTACTGGGGACATCAAAGAGATGTTAGTCAAAAAATTAACTTCGAACAGCCTTAGTGAAATAGACTTGGTGAAATGAACTTGTCGGTAAATATAATTATCGGTGAGTTGATCTGATCTCGTGATAGATAAGAAATAAACAGGTGTAAAACAGGAATTAATATGGCGATAATGTATCAGTGATTGTTTACATAAATTTGGGAACTTCCTGTGGAAACCAGTTTACCATGTATGATGATAATCAAACGATTAGCAATGGACTAATTTTATTCAAATCCTTCACTACGGTTTTTCGCTATTTCTTTGAAGATCAGTGATTATCAATTCATCAACCTAGTAAAAAATCCGATAAAAACAAATAAAAAAAAGATAACAACGCTCAATGCTATAAATAAATATAGGATGAAATGTCCATAAAATCAACAAAAATACATGTTTCAATACGTAACGACCCCTTTTTAATGATTTGAATTTTTTTTTTTCTTTCGCTACTAGCACATGTACATGTACTAGTAACATGCACATGTACATGTACTAGTAACATGTACTAGTAACATGTACTGTACATGTAACATGTAACATGTATACCAGGAACGTAGTACGAAGTACGAAGTGTATGGTTTAATTCATACATCGCGTTTGTCCACAAAATCTTGACTCTTATTGGTAGTTCCAATTTTATGTAATCATCTTTACACAGCCCTGATCAGATGATCTAGAGTCTGGATCCGTTATACCGTATACTGTTTTAAATCCAATTAAGACCGGTTTGACCATATGAAAAAAATTGAATCGGGCTCCAAACTCTAATATGATCTATGCTAGGGAATGTGCATAATGCTTTTTAAAGTGACAAAATCTTACGTTGGATAAGTGGGTAGTGATGTGCCGCGTATAGTACAGTACGCAAAAAATTTTTTAGAATATTCTAGAACCAAACATAAAACTATTCATAACTTAAATTTGCCCTTATGAAACTGCCATTTATTTTCTAAGCAAACTTATTCCTTGCAAAATTTTGCATATAGGTAGTTTATATATCATATGCGTACTATACGTATTTCACATACTATACACACTATACAACTATACGTACTGTACGTACTGTACGCTAAAAAATTCAGACATCATATTAATGGCATGTTACTAGGTAAGGGTCATACGCAAAAGAGGGTATATCGAAGCAGAAATTTATTTTTTTAGTATTCTTGTATAAAGTTTTACCAGGAACATGGTACAAAGTACATTCTACAGTACTCGAGATTTGCGTTCGTATACAAAATCTGGATGCTTTAGTAGTATAGTGATTTACAAATTAAGCTGATTTAATTAATCAGGGATATGCCTGCAGCGGTCCAGTTAAATCCAGTAATTCACATGAATGTAATGTCATTGCGTCGTTTACATATGAACTTTAGCCTTCAATCAGTTTCCTTTTGCAGATTGATGACCTTGTTCTATGGTGCAGGTACGTGACTCCTGTGCTTTTCATAATGTGATCTACCATCACTCCGCAAAAATTCTTTGAGTGGGATATCGCCTCACTGCAAACATGGCCTACATTCGGTTCCTAGCATCGCAATATCCGAGCTGTAAAGTCGAGCTATCAAATTACTCATATTCGACATCCAGGTTGTCCACCCGGGCTATCAATCACACCTATAACTCCAAAGTACCCAACACACTAAATACATTTGCCCAGCAGTGGGTGTGTGAGCATCAACAAAGTTATACTTGTGTCGAGCTAGTAGCAAAGTCAAAAAAGGGAGAACAAACTTCCGTTACTCCCTAAATATTCATTTACTATGACTTCATAATTCCATCCTTTTATAAATACTTATCGTGCAATACATCATACTTACAAAATCGCCTATTGTCATCCCTTAATTAATCACTCCTACTTATCGTGCGAAGTGATAGGATATCACGTGATCGAAAAGAAAAGTGAGCACATGACTTGTCACATATATAAGCTGTTACAGGTAAGGCTTGAAGCATGTGAAAATCAGAAAATGGTGCAGAGAAGATCAAAGACAAAAGTTAGTTATGACAAATTAACGTCCGCAGGTGCTTGAACAGAAAATCGCGCGAGTCCTTCTGCCTAAACATTACATATCTCCATATTTCGTATAGTGAGTTGTCTATACAACTCCTAAAACTTATCGGTGTCTTACAAAAGCTTCAATTTCTATTGCTATGTTGCTTGCTGACGACGATATTCAAGAAGAAGACGTTATTCAATTTGCAAAAAATTTTGCCGTCATATCTTGACAGAATATTCTTTGCAACCATTGTATAGACATTGTTCTCAGTCATCGCAACACACATTAAAAAAAAACAACTGTTAATCTATCGCCTAATGACAAGAACATACTAGAGTGTTAATTGAATTCTGTATACGAAACAAGTCTTTGAATTAATTTGGTATATGCAGATATTCAGATTTTTAGAAAAAAAACTTTAGAAAGTGAATATAATAAAACTGTTCCGAATCACCTTAAACATAATATATTCATTCACAACTTATTAGATAAAATATTAACATTGAATTTATTAAGTACGAAGAGTACAAATATTATAATTTTCATATAAATCATGTAAATCTATGTAACCAAAGTCAATATCACAATTATAGCATTTTTATTAAGTACAATATCTAGTCATGTTTCATGGTATATGATAAAATCTATAGCATGAGATCGAAGTTAATCAGTATAGCATGGCTAAATCACTCACGAATTAGCCTTATTGTTACAACATTCATGCATGCCTCGAGCTATGTTCTACGGCAAAGCGATGAATCACTGGAGAAATTGTAAGATCACATTATCACATTAAACTGATAAACCCTGGCAAAAACAACGAAACTCGAACTTTTCTAATATTTTCAAAAAAAAAGATGATTATGTGGATTATCGATTTAAACTAAATCAAAGTTGAATTCCAAATTGAATGGACCAAAGTATATACGTACGTAAGTTATCTGATTGGTGCATTTCACACAATTCTACTATTTATAGTATTTATAGACTATATCACATAACAATAAACAGTGAAAAATTTTAACATCTTTCTGAAACATCTTTCTATTCTTATGCCATCAAAATACTTATGAATGATATGCCAAGAATACTCTTAATAGTTTAAATAATGAATTTCATTCCTTATACCCGTGTGCACTTGTAAGTCGACATTAGTGCACAATGACAATATCTATACTCTGGCAAGATCCATTTTCGTTCAATAAATACATATTTATTCCTAAATATTTTCATCACTTGGTGAAGAGGAAAAATTCATTTAAAAGAATGTGGGACTGATGTAGAATTTCCCAAAACAATATCTGAATATGCAAGGTTCTCGAAGGTTCTTAATTTACTGTTTGGAGAGTCAAGTTAAAAAATAGATCAGTCTAGAGGCTATATTGGCGTACAGCACATCGACGATAACAAAATGAAACACTATTCTCATGATTTCATCATTATCTTTAGATGCTATTATATGTATTATCAAATCACAAGATCAACTTAGGCTATTTAGCATGACTGAAGGCGAATGCCCTACAAATTTCCATGGCATCATTTCAACTTTAGAAAGTCAAAAAAAAAAAAACCCTTTTTACAAGAAGTTATAATAAATATAACAGTTGAAAAGACTGGGACATTGCTAAAAATTTTTATTAATTTAAGTTAATTCATGACTATTTAATTATTTATTTTATTTGCATCCGGTTAGTTGGGAGAAAGAAATTATTTATTTTACTTGTATCCGGTTAGTTGGAAGCATAAAAATTATTTGCATTTACATATATTAATACGACGAAATACCCTGGTTAATTATATGCAACTCACTTATTTGATTTAAATAACCGATTATGAAGTTATGACCAACTAAATTACTATATCTCTAGTTTTAATATAAAATTTTAAATGACCTGATAGGTCATTTCATCTTTGAAATGACCAACATCTGGTCATTATTCATTTGAATCATGAGGTCATTTCAGGTCATTTACCATCCTTGTTGGGCCAAGGATCGTTTTTGCTATTAATCCGCCTGAAAGTCATAATTGAACCTTGATGTTAACTGCACTTCCTGGTCATAGTTGCATTGCCTGAATTTTTTTTCGATCAGCGGTTCCCATACAAATATTAAAACTATAATAATTTTATGATTGCTCAGATTTTTAACCAATTAGTTAGGAACTTCTAACTGGTATCAATTACGGTTATGACCAGTCATAACCTTTGCCATTTCTAAATATAATGCTCTTTTATTTGGTAACAGCATATATAAAAATTTGTTTTCTTTTTTCTGAATTAATTTAATTGTTATATCTGATTACTGTATTGTTGCATAATAATGTCCATGACATTATTTAAAATGATAGCCTGAATTATGCTTAATATAGGCTAAAATTCGAAATTACACCCCTATGCATTTTGCGAAATACGGAAAACTTTATAATATTCTAAAAGTCATATTACAAAACCGTGTTTACGTTCCTGGTTTTAGCGCGACTGCGTCGCGCAGCTACCTTATAAATATATAATAACGGTAAAAGCAAATTTCCTTTTTTGAATATTGCGAGGAAATAATTTCAATGATCAAATGCACGAGCATAGCACAAATTACCGTAAGCAGTAGAACTACCAACCGTTTATAGTAAAGGCTACTTACACCATATGACAAACTCATTACACTACTTAACCATTTTTGATCGGGCAAAATTGAATATCTTTAATGATCTTCTGTCACACTTAATTAGTGTAGCCACTAACGATTTATGGCGGATCACCAATTAAAAAAAATAATAACTATATTTATAAATATCACTATTTAGATAACTAATATCAATCTTTTATTAAGAAAATAAGCTCAGGCTAAATAAAAACTATTCTGCTGTTACTTGTCACTCTCGTTATAGTGAAGTCCTCGGGCTGTAAAATTTCTTCACTATATTGAGAGATTCACTATATCGAGAGCCTTTTATTATAGTAATAATAATTCTGTTCTAAAAAAATTCTTCACTATAGCCAATCTTGAGAGTTCAACCCTCGCATATATCAACATAATTGTCTAATCCAATGGATTGATATTAACAAAGTGATTTGTACTACTTCTAGCATAGACTTTTATCCAATCTAATATTTAATTTTATTATAGCACAAATTAAATTTATCACATATCCGTGCATCATACTGAGATATACAATTAGTAATTTAAATTTTACTGTATTTGATATATTTATTATAAATCAATACAACAACAATTTCCTTAAAATTAACTCTAAGGTTTAAGACTAAATAAAATAATGCATCGGAAAATAATTGGAAACAATAATATTATTAACAAATTGCTTACATATGTATAGTCATAGTTGTTAGATGGAACCTTTTTTGCTTGATGATGAAAGACGAAACCTAAGCACCAAATTCTCAAAATGACAAAGCCTCAAATTCCACTGATGAAAAATGAACCCAAATTCAAAATAATAAAACCCTAGTGCTTCAGCTAAAAAAATAAAACAAAAAAAAAACAAATAACAGATTGCTGAAAATTACAGATAAGGCCATGCAAAGTTAAATTTTCGTTTTGCATTACTCGCTGACTCAAAATTTTCAAAAACCTCCAATTTTTTTTTTAGTTCAAATTCTTTTAAAACAAGCATAATAATGTTTATTTTAATGATATTAATGAATATAGTCCGAAAAAATCGATATTGATTATCATAAATTAGTAGGCATTGAAATCAGAAAGTGGATGGAGGGATATCGGAACATTTTGGGATTGTTTATAGTCAACAAATATGACACATGTATGGTCAGCGGGAATTTTCGGAAGTACGATAATGATGAATTTGGTAACTAACAATAAAAACTAGCTCTCAGATCCCGGACGTTGCCCAGAGAATGAGGTTTCTGATTTTTTGACTTTTAGGCAAAGTTGATTTTTCGTTTTGCATTATCAGCCGACCTATTTTTTCAATTTTTCAAATGAATTTTTTTTAGATCCCAATTGTGCCAATTGTTCGATTTTTGACATTAATTGTTTCCTCATTCTCATCCAGCGTCACCAGATGGAGACCAGAATGGGTCCTTAATTTTGCAGTAATTGTCCGATAGGACTGACGGAAAAAATGTGACTGCTGGACCAATTTTTCATTCCTTGTTGTACATAATGAAAATTAAACTTGCATAGCCTTAGATGTGAACTTATTAAATTATTTACTGTAAATTAAAAAAAATCCGACCGGCCCATGTTTTCAGATTCCATGTAATGCAAAACGAAAAACATCCTTGCGTGGCCTAATAATGAACCCCTGAAACTCTAGTGCTCTCGCTAAAAATCATTGTCGCAGCTGATGCTGAAAACGTCATATATTGAAGATTTGACCTATTTTGATATGAAATTTTAAATTTTTTGGGGTGTTTTTTTTCAGTTTTGTATTATAAGGTTAGGGTAAGGTTTGGGGTAGATTTGATATTTAAAGAGTATGTGTGGATTTTAGCAGGGCTTATAGTTTCAAATAGAAACCCAAAATTTCAGCATCAGCTGCGACAATTATTACTGAAAATCAATAGAAATAATAAAATATCCCTATATTTGCCCAATCGATAAATTATTATCTAGGCTTTTTATTTATATTTAATGCTGAGGAGATTATTGATCTATACATATATTTAATTTTTAAAACAGAATTTATAAATAGGTAAATAAGCCATTAACATCTTGAAGATGTTTATTGGCTTGACCCGGCTTGTATATTTAGTTTTTAAAAAGCCAATTACAGAAATTATAAATAGGCAAATTAGCCATTAACATTTTTCAATTATTATGTTTAATGCTTGTGATATTTATTGGCTTAGCCCGGCTTGAAATTTAATTTTTAAAAAGTCATTACAAAAATTATAAATAGGAAAATAAGCCATTAACATTCTCAAATACTTAAATAAATAAACTATTGTAATAAATTTAAAAAACTTATCTATAACTCAAATACTAATGAAAGGTTATCACTTTGTTTATTGTTTTGTATAGAGTGTCCAGGATTATGATGCGGTGCATAATTGTGATTTTTCCTATATGAAATCGCATAATCCGCTCAGCATGTGAACAAAAATTGATTGTGTGACTGTAATCACCTGATGTCATACTTTTTGATTTTTACTGGCTAATAACTCAAAATTCGCATAATTCGCATAATTTATGATTTGTCGCATCATAATCCTGGACACCCTAACGACAGTAAGAACATTGCAATTCATATGAACCACTAAAATCACTAACCCTAACTAACTAAATACGTGATTTGAACTGTTCTTAAGAACCTCCAGGATTATGATGCGAAGTTAGCCAAATTATGCATGTGATAAATTATAAATTATGCGAATTATGCGAATTTTGAGTTATTTTCAAATAAAAATTCAAAAAGCATGACAAAGTCAGGTTATTAAGTCACACGGACTAACAGGTTTATTCATTTAACCAAACAATTTTGTTCACATGCTGCATGAAAGTGAGCGGATTATGCGATTTCATATAAAAAAAAAATCGCAAATTATGCGCATATTATGCCACATCATAATCCTGGATACATTTTTATATAAGCCACATGCTGTGTTTAATGGCTACATGCAAAATATTTGACTCATCAACATGGCTTAGTCTTTCCAAAATCTGAGGATTTGTTCTTCGTTTGGTTAACTTTCTCCAGGATTTCCTTTTTTGGTTTGTGCTACCGGTACAATAAAGTAAAGGCTGAACAGGGAACCCATACAGAAGGTCCCAAAATTCCGGATCGGGATACGTTGGAGTGCATCGGAATCATGGTTGACTGGATCGGAATTGACCCAAGATCATAAAAAATTTTACTAATAAATCATATCCATTCATTAAGTAAAAAATGCACAGCTGATAATTTTGCTATCGAACCTGCTAACAACTAGGGCTAAACGCCGACCTAGATCCGACGCATCCGACACGGAAATTTGGGGACAACCCGGTAAAAATCTGCCCGGGGTATGCCCCTAAGGCATACCCTGGGTCACCATACCTCCAACCCTAGTCCCATAGCACAGTACCCAAAGAATATAAAAGGTCACAATTTTTTAATTTTAAATCTTTTTTTACTTGTCTTTTCTTCATTACTCTTACAATTTTTTAATTTTAAATCTTTTTTTCCTTGTCTTTTATTCATTACTCTTACCATGATGATGAAGTTGATTCCCTGCTTGATTGCATTACTGTTTATTCATTCTATTGTGGCCAAGATCAGTATCACACAAGTACATGTGGACTTGCCTTATATTTACGAAAATCAACTGCCTCTTGCTCAACAAACACATGAAATGGTCAAAGTGGATAATATCGTCCTTATTTCGCAATTGTCGAACAGTGTCTTTGTGAAAGTTCAAGTCAATGAACATGGCTTCGCTGAAGAGGTGGCAGGCTTCCAAATTGCAAATCCCAATGCTAATTTACATGGTTTGGCCAACTCCACCTGTTACCCTGGCTGGGTGTGGCTCACATTAGAAGCGGACAATAAATTGGTGTTGATTGATCCTAAGGTGAAGTCGGTTACGGAAGCTCCAGAGGTGATCAAGATAATCAAAGTACCCCAGCCCGGCAGTGGTCCTCATTACATTGGTGAATATGGAGAAAATCTCTGGGTCAGTCTCAAGGAAAGTTATCAGGTGTTGCGCATCAACCATGAGAATCCCAACGATTACAACATTTACGAAGGTGTCAAACATCCTATTTTTGTCGCTCAACACCCCATCAACAGGATGTTCTATTCGAGTGAAGATGATTCCAGTAGAATCATGAAAATCAACCCTGGAAATAATATAACCACCCAAATCGATATCGACCCCAGTGCTGGTACGACACCTGTTGGCATGATCAGTGGTCCTAAGGGTATCTGGTTCACTCTTCTTGGTAGTGATAAAGCTGGCACAGGTACCTTTGGTTTCATCGATCGAGACGACAATATTGTGTACCACAAACTCAAGTCTCCCTTGGGCAAGGATGCCGCCTTATTACATCTTAAATTTGATGTTAATTACGAAATCAATCACAAGTTATATCTCTTGTCCTCTTCGATCATCAACCCGAATGCTTTGGATATGGTCATCAGGGTCACCTTTTATAAGGATTGGAAAAAGATCAAGGATGAAGAAGTCTTTTTGATTCCTACTCAGCAATGCAAAGCCCATCGTCTTTTACCTACTGGACACAATCTCTTTGTCACTGGACTCACCACCTCCAAATTGATAACCTTGATTAATTTTTAATGCTTTTTTTTTTTTTTTAGAATTGTTCATGCAGTGCTTTCTTTTTTATTAGAATAGTTCATTATTTATAATATACATCAAATAAAGATGATGCCATGCTCAAATTTGTGTTTTTATCGCCCTGTTAGGACCTTTTGTGGTTCTTGATATTTTTTATGTTTGTGGTTTTTGAATAAAAATTGTTCAAAAATAATGATTCTGAGTTGAAAAATAGTAAGTGAGCACCAGTTTGTATTGAATAAAACAAAAATTTGAGAGATTGTAATAGATTTAAGAGTGGTTCCAAAAAGGATAATCGGATTAATCATGGATTAATCGGTGTAGCTTTCTCAAACCTAAGAATTTGCAATGAAAGAGGGACAAAGGTAGAATATTTTTTATGATGATTGGTCGTTGGCTTGATGATCAATGACGGCTATAGGACGTCAAAATTCTCAAACTTTGCATAAAAACGGAACTTACTACCTCCTTCTACATGTATATTAATTGATGTTACATATATGGGATGATAACTGATTAACTATTATAAAATGGTAGCGAGATACACTTATACTAATACTCTGGCAATTCTTATGAATTATTCAATATAAACATAAGCTAGTTGTCTTGGGAGGCGAAAAAAAGTAATAATGATCGTTGTATGAAATTTATACTTTACACAGTAAATATAATAGGATAAAAATAATGTTTAAACGTTGGTGCAAATAAACTTTTAAAATTTAATAAACAATATATTTATTAACTACTAACGACACGATACACAATAAAAGTGTTAATAATTGCGAAAAACAGTCTTTTTAAGTTGAAGTATGAAAATTATCCTTTCAAATATGATAATATTTAAACGTTGATGCGAGTGTTTGTTTAGTAAATAAAATTTTCAAGAGATTTTTTTCTTTAAGATGGAAATAACCTAATTATCTTTAAGTCCTGATAATGAATATTTATTGGTAAATCTTATGACAATAATTTGCATAATTGATATTTTTAAAAAATTATATAAACTTTTTTTGGAGCAAACTATATCCATTATTCAGAAATTAAGAAAGGTTATACAATGAATTACCATTTTGTTGTCATCACTGATCCATCTACAGTATTTAAGAAATGATCATGAGTTTTTCGTTGTAGCAACGACATTATTTTTGAAAAACATTGTATTCGTTGGCACATTTATCAAAGCTTAGATACGAAGACATTAGTCAATCATATGATGATTATATCTACAAATAGATGATATGTTTAATTATACATGATTTCAACAATTTTTATGATTTTTTTACGATTTTATTTTTTTATAATTTATTATTATTATTCTGATTCAGAAATCGCATGTTAAAAAATCAATTGAAGATTGTTTGCGCTATATATTTTTGTATAAACTTTTAAAAAAAAAAAAACCAGAACTTAATCATTATGGAAATAATAGAAGTTATACTAACAGGATTACAATTACAACTATCCTAACATTATTAATTAATTACTTGCTTTTAAATAACACAAAATTTCATTACTGATGCACAATTCAAACACATTGCACTGTACAGTACCATGGAATTAATGTTAATATTTGATACCATAAAAATTAGAAAGTCGTGGTGGCTCTAAAGAGCGATCCTGGATTTGGCAGCACTTTTGCTATGCTGTAGTAAATAATAAAGATGGTGAAGAAACCCATTATGGTGATGTCAGTTGATAAAGATAATAAACGATGCACTCAAAGAATCAAAATTGTAGAGGATTAACCTCGAATCTAATTCATCATCTTTCTTCAGTACATAGCATTACGGTAATGATTCATAAGATTATTTTATTTATATTATTGTTATTTTATTCAGTATTTTTTTTTAAATTTATTTTTATCGTAATTAGGATAATAATCATTGTGGTAATTAAAAAACGGCATTTTCTAATCTTAAGAGAAATGACGCGAAATTTCTTTCAATCCCTGCAACAAGCATACCAAAAGAACTTGATTTCTGATTCGGAGAATGTTATAAGTTTCGAAAAGAACATTATTTAAATCCAAAGTTATTTGACAGGATGATATTTTTAAAACGCAATCTGAAAACATTGATTTTATTATTCCTGATGTTTATAATTAAATTTCGATATGCAAACTTTAATAAATAAAAGCAACGCATGAAAATTATATATTAGCATTAAGCAATTTAATATATATTTTCAGTATAAATTTAATATCACGCTAAATTTTATTTATGTGTTGTAATGCATTTTAATACCTTAAAAAACTCGGCTACATTCGAATATTTGGTCAAAAATTTTCATCGATGCTTGAAATTCTAAAGCTTGTGATTGAACAATTATTTGGGGGCTGATGCTGAAAATGGATTATGCTGAAAAATTTTCAATATTTTATTATGAAAAATGTCAATTTTTTAGGGCCTTTTTTGTGGTCTTTTCTTTTATAGTTAGGTTAGGGTTAGGGTGTAGTTTTATTAATAAAAGTGTATATGTGGGTTTTAGTAGGTATTATAGGTTTAAATAGAGACACCAAATTTTCAGCATAATCTATTTTCAGCATCAGCCCCCACAATTATTGAAATTCATCGATTCCAATCTCTAATAGAAAATATATTACATATTTAATATATTTAATAATAACTATCGGTTAATAAAAGACAGCATTATATTTATTAATAATTTAATATATATTTAATTTTGTAGTACACTGTTAATGTAAATTTTCGACAATTATCAACTGGGTCACTTGCAGGTAGTTACTGTCAATTATAATGTAACAAATTTTAATGAAACTCTTTTATGCAATCATTATACTGTATTAGAATTGATGTTGCATCAAATAAGATCAGTTTCATCGATCCGCAACTGAGTTGCTTTGTTCTATTGTTCATTACACAATTTATATTCTTACATTCTGTATTATTTTATATTTCAAAAATACAATTCATACTTTCCTTAATTTCAACTCATCAAGTATATTTTCATTTAGTGTTACCGATGTTTTTTTTTTACCGTAATATAGTATCTGAATTTCCTGATATGTCAAAGTTTTTGATCAACTAAATCTTAAATGACGAAGTGATGAAACAGATAAGACTAACAAAGGATGTGGAACTAACGTGGTGGAACTAACAAAGTTGTAAAATTGATAATATAACAAAATAAATAAAATAAAAAGAAAAACAGATGGAAACTGTTGTCAAAGTAGCCAACATAATGAAGGGGTAATAAACAGAGGTTGTTATTATTCAAGAATCCGGAATCCAATCGTTAGAAATCATTTGAGATAGGTATTTTTAAAACAGCTATACCGAATTAACATGAGAACTAAAAAAAAAAAAACTTGAAAAAAGTTAATAAATAAACTTAATAACACATTTTATGTTCATAATGATGCACTTCAGTAATATCAGGTATAAATTAGTATTTTACATTGTTATAACTTAAAATTGTTTTAATCATTTTAATTTATTTAAATTGCGAGAATATAGGTCATTTATTAACGGAAACCTTTTATTTGTGTTCGTAAATATTACGTTACCGTAATGAAGTACATAACTATTTACATTTAATTAAGAACATCGAAAAAAAATCATAAAAGTGTGAAATAAACTAAATACAATTAACAATCATAAGAGGCTTTCGCGTTATTATATGCAAAGGTTTAAACTAATATATGAATATGTAAAACTGGAAAGTTCGATAACTATATTTATACCACCCAGCTATCTTAATTTGGATTTTTTAGGCAAATAGCAAATTTTTAATCAAACTTGTTGAAAGTACCGGTATTTAAGAGAAATGTTACTTAAAATTTCTCGACATGCTGAAAAATTTTAATTTCCAAAAATATGTATAAATCATATAACAGCTGTTTTAAAAAAAAAAAATTATCATTTACGCAATGATGCTATTAACATGATAAATCACTTAAGGCATATTAATTTCTATAAAATTCTTAACTGGAGTACTTGTTCTAGTAGAAAATTTTCTATACGTTGTTGGAGGAAGGTCATTCCAAAAAAACTCTTTAAATTTTCTATTTTCTAGTCATTTAAAAACTAATAAATTTAAATGATAATGACCAATCAGTTTAATAATTCTTAACTGTTAGTTTTTATTCGATTTGACAAATAGTCAATGGATCGAAAAGAGTGATGGAAGGACTCCTGATAATTAACGTCGATGTGAGTCCAGAAGGTGACAATGATTTGAAGTTCAGGGCAGACAATTCTGCGGTAATAATGAGGTAATTACGGAGCAAGATACAACCAAGCACAGCCAAGTATGGCGTATATAATGAGGCAAATATGCCTGCGTGTTCAATATAGAAGCGATAAGCATTCTTTTCTACGACCACCCTATAAGAAAAGTGGTACGGGTTGTGGTACGGGTTGGTGTCGGGAATGCTCGAAATGGCACGGATCTTGTGGCACGTACAGGAACGTGTTACGGAATGGGACGGTAAAAATGGCACGGACATTGCGGCAAAGGGTGGAACGTAATATCACGTCATATGAAATGGCACGTTCAGATGACACGTATCTGTACGTTACACACGTGTTGGCTCGTGCTAGTGTTGGCTCGTTTCGTGGAGAGCGAAAGATCAGTAAAGGATTTTTTTTTTAAAAAAAGAGCGATATCTCATATTTCACTAATGAAGCTTCCCTGTGTGTCTTAACAAAAAAAAATTCCTTACAAAATTTTGCTTCATATGCAGTTAGCTTATTCATCTTAAATTGATTACTTATGTAAAAATTTATGTTTTAATAGTTAATCAACATCGTTATCGCGGGCACGTGAATCTACGTTCATTACCCGTGCCAAATCCCGTGCAGATTCGACTAGTAAACTGCTGCAAAACCAGAGCCATTTACGGTCCAATTTGCACGGGCACACGGTCCCGCACGGCCCACCGAATCCTAACCAACTCGGGCCATACCCGTACAAATCCGGACATTAACCCGTGCCAAAATGACCAGTGCCTATCCGATTCCATCCCGTGCCTATACGGTACATTTTTCTTATAGGGCCATTGTCCCACCCACCCATATAAAAAAGGATCAAGGATCAGCAGGGAATAGTTCGAATCCAGCTATTTCATATCATCTACTTTTTTTCATTTGTGGCCAGCCGGCTTGCGTATGCGCAGGTGGGAAACCACCGCCAATGCTACGCTTAGTGATGTGCCGCTATACGTACTGTACGATACGTACTGTATGTACTGTACGCTAAAATTTTTGCTTATCACTTTTGCTAGTCAATATAATGCTGGAAAAGAACTATACGTAAAGTACGTACTGTACGTACTGTACGTACTGTACTGGGGTGTCACACGGACTAATTAATCAAAACTATGTTCGATAATTATGTGATTTATCATATTGCAGATTTTTTACGTTACCACAAAGCAAATCGATTTACTTCTATATACCTTATCGGATTTTATTAACTCATATGAAAATCGATATTTTAGATATTTTAAAATTGATCAACTTATTATATAGGCGTGCAATCGCCTTGAAATTTTCACCAGTTATTTATATAAAGTCAAATAATAAACTATGGTTTTATTTTTTCTATTATTATGTGGGTTTTGAACATTCACTTTATAATTAGGACGAAAAAAGTTACATTAAAACATATAAATCGAAACTTAATTAGAACTTTAGCGAAAAATCAGCCATAGCTACTTTGAAACAGTTCTGACGAACAGTTTTCAATTAAAAAAAATTAGATATATAAGTACAATAATTATGTGATACCTTTAGAATTTTGCGCTTTTCTTTATAATTAAGTAAAGTAAAATTACGTTCGATCATTTATTTTAATTTTACTGATAAAAATTTGCATTATGATAGATTACATAGTTATCGGACATAGTTTTGATTAATTAGTCCGTGTGACACCCCAGTACTGTACGCTAAAATTTTTCAGGTATCATATAAATGGCAATTTCAGTATCTATTAGATCAATTTGAATGATATAACTACTATTAGATGTGTTTTATGAGTTTTATAATTTTTAATTAATTGACTTTGGTTATTAACTTAATTAAAAAAAAATATTTTTTTATTGAACTTTGCTCAGATTCTAGTATATAGTTTATATTATAGAGATTTTGCCCTAAATTCTAATATAGTACTGATCTTATTCAGATCAGCAATTAAAGAAAATTGAAATGAAGTGTTTTGAATATTATATAAAAGCAATTGAGTTAGAAAATATAGGTTTGATAAGTAATATTAGTAATTGTTATTATTATAGAATTAGAGTAAAAATAAATTTACAAAAAATATTTGAATATTATATAGTTATGAAATAATATGCAGGGGTGTAATTCTAAATCTTGGCCTTATTATACTTAATTAGTATTAAATTTAAAATAATACTCCTGTGCATTATAATTTAGATAATACTATTTGAATATTAAATATTGATATTTATTAAAAACTGGGTTTTGAGTTGATCAAGATAATAAAAAGGATTTGAATACTATAAAAATCTGCTAATCTAGATGTTAAAGTAGCAATAAGTAATTTTGTTTGAGTTTAAAAAAATGGTAATTATCACTAATTTAGATATTTTAGTCATATAGACTGTTTCATTAATTATGATACGTCACTTATTAATATAGAAAGTCAAAAATATTTATAATTAATGTTTTGTTTAATTATTATTATTTTAAATATATCTTTTAGAAAAGCATATATTATAATATCAAGCTACAAATATAAATTTATTGTATATAAATTAAATATTTTTTATTATTAATTTATACATTTATCAAATAATAGATAGTTTATACATTTATTAATTTTTAATTTTTTTTATTACACAAACTATATTTTTTTATATAAAAAAATAAACCTGATAATATTTTGTATATATAATAAAATTTTTATAAAAATTAAAATATTTTTATTAATATAGTTTATTGGCTAAAGACTAGTAAATAAAATAAATATATGAATTTTTAGTATAATATATGCCTATATGACAAAAAAATTAATAAAATTTATAATTAATAAATTTTTAGTTGATATTAGTTTGAAATTAGAATTTAAAGGATTATTTTATATAGATATATGTATATAAAATTCTTAAAATCTAAAAATATATAGATTTTTAACTTTTTTTAATCTAAATAAGTATTATTTTTACTATATAAAATAGTAGTAAATTAGTTTAAATAATCATTATAAATTATACTATAACTTTTTTTCTACATAATAACCTTATTTAAAATTTTGAAAATTTGTTCTTAATAGTTACATCAAGTTACTTGCATAGTAGCACAAAAATATACTTGATTTTAATTAGATAAATTTAAAAATACTAAATTTTAATTTTTTAATTTTTTTTGTTTTAAAATCAAGCAACTTAAAAGTTTTTTAAAAAATATTAAATCAATAATTAATAGAATTTATTTTATAAATAGATTATATATATGCTTAAATATTATATATTTGTTTAAAATTTTAATTCATAAAAAGGCAAAACTTTATTATATAAAAACTTTAAAGTATTAATTTCATGTATTACTGTTAATAAGATTACCAATACTATATTATATATATTTAGTCTATATTTAGTCATTTATTTAAACATTAAACCAATTTAGAATTTTGACATTTTGACAAAAATAATACTATGTTGAAATATATTTATTTGAAATTATCTAAATATACAGTATAACTTAATAGATTATTTCAACTAAACAACATTAGCCAAGACTAGTCAATAAGCTCCTTAATTCATTAATATTCAAAGGTATTAGTAATGTAAGTTTAAAAGCTTATGTAGTTGTCCCAAGAAAAATTTTTCGCTTACATGACTTATTGTGGTGCAGGTGTAGTGTAAAAATCACGCTTTAATAATTTTTTATCAAATAACTCTGAAGTTTGTTTATGAAATCGTCTTCTGCGCATTAACAAAACAATTTCTTGATATAAATAACGTTCTAACACAAGTGTCTAACCCAAACCCTAACTATTCAATTTATTACTTTAATTCCTTCTTGTTTTGATTGGTTTGATTTTCACGTTATACCTGATCTCAAAATATGATTGATTTGTGCCACAAAAAGTCACATGACCAGAAAATTTTTTGTGGGAGAGCAACAGGGACTGTCAAAAATTTGGATATAAAATCGTAAATCTTTATTTGGATATCGATTAATATTTGGGAAAATTTGGATAAAAAAATTAAAAATTTGGAAAATTTTGGATATTTAACTTTATTATTTCATTGATTAAAATATTAATTTTGCCTATCAGATATAGTTGTCGGTTTGGTTTGATTTTAGATATGCTTCACAATTTTTTTTGGTGGATTTTGGAATTTATATGTGAAAAAATGAAGGCCTTGTTCTCATAATTGAAAATTCATGTGCATGGCTATAGGCAGTAGTTATTTAGTAGAGCTCATTTTTTTATTATTTGTGTGTACAACAACATAACTTTCATAGAACAAATATCGTATTCACCAATTTATTTTCAGGGGTCTTTTTTTGATAATTGTTACACAAACCTTTGCCTTTGTGACGAAACATTCAATTTTTTGGTCTTTATATGAGATAAATAAACAATAATATTTAAAAAAACAGCTATAAAAGAAAGCACTATCACTAACTGTTGAAACGTTCGTGTATGGTCACTGAACGATTGGTTGAATACTGGGTTAAAGGTAAATTCGGAAGCAAATTTTCAGGAAAACAGCCTTTTTAACTTACTTTCGGCTAGTAATCAAACATGTAGATATTAAAATATTTTATAGACTTTATTATGGATTCGAAGTAAGTTTAAAAATCTGTTTTTGTAAGAACACGCTTTATAATAAATTTTGACAACAAATAATTTTCAACCAGGTAGATTTGTGTACGTGTTCAAAAAATAAACTGTTGAACTATCATTGAACATTACACATTTTCTGATTGGCTGAACGTAGGTTCCAGATCACATGAATTCTAAAATCGACCAAAATTTGGATATCATTTGGATATTTGGGGCCAAAATTTGAAAAAATTTGGGATAAATGCCAAAATTTGGAAATTTTAAAATCAGAGGCCAAAATTTGAAAACTTTGGAAAAATTTAGATCCAAATTTTTTTGACAGTCCCTGAAGAGCAACTATCGTTTAAAATTAATAAAATAATTTTGGATGGAATCTTATACAAGATAAAATTTTTAGGCATCATCTCTATGAAAACTCGATACACGGAGATGTATGTATAAATACGAAATTATATGCGGGTAAGCATGGGTTTCATAATCACTGCACGGAAACTGCACGGAAACTGATCATCCAAAAAATTTAATACATGGTATCATACGAAAAATTGAATCTGTGCACTATCATGCATAGTATTATATCCGTATATTGACGTGTGTTAATCTTAATGATCACATAATTTTCGCACTAACGTGCTAATCGGTAAGATTCTTAACGATCATAATTTTCGTGCACTGACATGCAAAATTGTTAAGATTCTTAACGATCATAATTTTTGTGCACTGACGTGCACAATCGTTAAGATTCTTAATGATCATAATTATAATTTTCGTGCTCTGACGTGCACAATCGTTAAGATTCTTAACGATCAAAATTTCAGTGCACTGATGTCACGATCATCACAATCGTTCGATCAATTTTAACATAATTCCGTGCATTAACGTAATGATCGTTATGATTCTTAATGATTATAAATTCCGTGCATTGACATGCACAACAACATTCATTTTGTTGATTTTTTTTGTTTTTTTGCACTTGACAATAATAATTTCCATGCATTGACGTGCACTTGATTTGTGAGCAAATAAATATTTATTTTTTTTGTTTACTCTTATAATTTTTATTATTTTCTTTATTTTTTTATAAATTTTTTTTTTTACAACTCATTACTTTTATATAATTTTTTTTAGTTATTGGTATTGTCTTTAAACCATCCTTTAGAGTTATTGCCTTGGAAGTTGCTCTTTTGGAATCACTATCATTTTTTGATATATGCTTTTTTATTATTTTTGGTGGTATCGCGGCTTTATTTTTTTTTACTATTATTTTTCTTTTATTTTTATTACATTCTGCATATTATTTCATTTTAGTATCTCCCTTGAGTTATTGCCATTGGAGTTGCCACAATCGGAGTTGTCTCTATTGGAGTTATTTCTAGAGTAGTCATTTCAAATTTTTTTTAAACCTTTCATTTGGTACTATTACTTTGTTTTTTTTCAATATTATTAGTTGCTGGATTATTTTTAAAGTTGGTAGTTTTAGTAATTAGAAGTATTTTCTTATTCGGCATGTAAATTATTAAATTAAAGTATTTGTATTATAAAATTTAATTAATAAATAATTAAAGTTAATTATAAAATACAAAATTTAGTTAATAAAACTTAAAAAATTTAGTTAATAAAATTATAAAATTTAGTTAATAAAATAATGCATATACGGTATATGTTATTATGTATATATGTATAGTTATATGCTATTATATGTTACCTGCACGTAAATATACACGAGACAATGCACGAGAAAACACATAAAATTGCACGTTAGTATATGCACTATTGCACGGAATCTGTGCCTTATTACGTGCTATAAACGTGTTTTCCCAAATATTGTCTCATATAGATTTACATGCAGGTCTGTATGGTTCCATATCCAAACTTTTTCGTGTATTGCAGTATCATTCCGTGCTGCAATTTGTTATAGGCCATATAAACATTATTATAAAGTCTAATCACAATCATATCTGATTAAATCAGATATCTGATATAGATTTATTCAAGTAGCTGACAAGCTTTTCTAATAGAAATCATCTGAAATTTTATTTATTTGCGTAATGCTCTAAAAAATACCATCCATAAAGTCTGGCAGATTATCTCTTTTGAATAATATATGTATTGCAATTACGGTTTTATACAATAGAACGTTTGGATTATCCAAATTTAGTCATCAGTCACATCTGACATAATCACTGCGAATGATTTCCATAGATCACCTCCCCATACAAAATTCACGTGAATTTGCATATATTATGAAGTAGTCAGATAAGTTATACGTTGTTAACCTGCGAAGTACCTCTCGGAAATCGAGGTTAATAAGGCAATTATCGACAGGGAGTCACGTGGCGCAGAGTATGGCGACATGCCTACAAAGTGGGGCAGATATCGCCCATTTATATAACAGAATATTCTAGACTAAAAATATGGCTTTCACGCCATGAGTGTTCTATATAATATTCATGAACTATCTATTATTGATGATATTACTCTAATTCTCATCATCCCTACAATATCAACCCTTTCTTACGATATCTCTCTGATGTACCTTATATGGTAGGAACACCTGACATGATACAAATGACAGATCCATTATTTGAGGCGCAGTAGTCTCGTGACCCATGTGATTTGGTCAGGGTACATCGGTAGGTATAACAATTTCCCCCTTGAGTCACGAGTTCCACAAGTTAGTCGATCAAGATCTGATAATCAGCAAACTTTAATTTTGTGATCATCCCAAGATTCAAGAACGTTGTTCTAGAAATTTGATCAGTCCCCCACTTCTTAAAGACATAGTAGGTCCTTACTACTGCTGTATAATAGTGTGTAAAGAGTATATTTTTGCATAAAGTCCTTTCTGGCTTGGATGTGGGCATTTCCTCAAGCAACTGCCCTACAAAGTAAGCTAAGGCCAAGGACTGTTCTCGCTTTCCTTGTCGAATCGATTGCTGCATGGTCATATAAGCAGCACTAACTTGGGTCCTAAGTTGACAGTTGGATCGTAGGTAGAAATAGTGATTTCGATCTCTCGGTTGGTGGCGTTCAATATGTTGTTTAAAACAGCTTGGTAAGTTTGCGACATAGTGTCTCGATTTAATGTAAGACTATTTTTCTCATGCCTGTTTTCTTATCTTTTATTCGAATTCTTATCAGTCTATTTGCATCATGTTTTTTCTTTTTCTATATTTCTTAATAAGGGAAAGACTTACAGGAGCAGCTACTACCTTTCCTGTTATAGTTCGTAGCTTATACACTCCTGTAAAGGGTACATCGTGCACATAATACGGGCCTTTCCACTTTGGTTTTAATTTCCCCGTATGTCTTTGATCTAGTACTGCGTCGAACAATAGGACTTTATCCCTGATTCGGATAGTCCCGTTTTTGCTACCTTTTCATTAGACTTTTCTTTTGCTTTAACTGTTTTCTCTCAATCCGTTAACTAGTGATTAACCTCTTTTCGTTCAATTCATTTTCTAACGTAAACAGTCATCTCAACATATTCTCTTCTAGAATGTCGGAGTTTTCTTGACAGGGAAACTGGGGTTGCCTACCATAGGTTAGATAAAATAGTTCGATTTTGGTAGATGCTTGTTTCATTGTTCAATAAGCAAATAATGTAGGTAGCACTAACGAATCCCACTCTCACTCTTGTGTCACTGATTTAGCAAGTGATTCACACAATGTACGATTAAACCGTTCTACCAACCCATTATTCTGTGGGTGGTGCAGCGTAGAAAACAAGTGTTTTATTTCGAATACTTTTAGTAATTCTTTAACTACCTCGTTTCTAAAATGGGTTCCTCTGTCAGACAAAATTAACTCAGGGCAACCATGACGATATATGTTGTCTTCGTACAAGAACTTCAACACCTGTTTAGAGTCTGCAGTGGGGATTGGTTTTGCTTCAGGCCACTTTGTTGCATAGTCAGTAGCTACAACTATGTAACAATTACCTTGTACCGTTACTGGTAATGGTCCGACTATATCTATGCCGATTCTTTGGAAGAGTGGGCCACTGGGATTGGTTGCATGGGACTGTGAGATCTTTTTTTTCCCCTCCATTGGCATCTATCGCATGACTGTACGTACGTACGAATATCTTTGTACATCTGCGGCCAGTAGTAGAGTTCTTTGATTTTCCTATACATTCTGTCAGTACCAAAATGTCCACTATTTGGATGGTCGTGCATTAGGTATAGTATTTGTTCTACTTCACTTCCTATAACGACTTTCAATAATTTCCCTTTTGACTGACTGCTTCTATCTTTTTTATATAACAATCCATTCTTGCATTTGAAAAACCTACTTTTGGACTTGATTTTCTCTTGTCTTTCAGTATCGAGACCTTGAGGTAAACTATCAGTTTCTAAATATAATTTCAACTGTAGGTATTCGTCTAGGTTCATTTTAGCTTTATTGCCAGGACACTGGCACCTGGGCTGGATTTGTTTCTTCAGATTTCACTAGACCTTCTCTGCAGTGTGGATTTCATCTTCTGTTAACTATATTATGTTACTAATTATTTTTGTTCAATGTGCCCTTCCTCGCACATTGGTGTCATGACCAGCCTAACTCGATGTCACGTCCACAACGCTACCCGTATCTTTTTTTTTTTTATAGATGAGTTGATATGTATATATGCCTATAACTACAAAGAATTATCTACTGGATATAAGTATAAATTGTTTCTCTCTCTCTCTCTCTCTCTCTTTTTTTTTTTTTTTTTATATAATGTACATTAATTAATTCTCTTCTTTCTGTTATAGGGACATCTTTTCGTATGGGCTGAAATTCTTCGATTACGGTAGCTCTTAGTCTACTTTGTTGGATCGAGTTTACATCCAGGCAGGCGCGTAAGCTCCTTCTGCAACCCATTGTTGCAGAGTGATTAATTCAATTGGGTCATTGTGATGAGCGGAAATGTGATATACTCTATATGTTATACTGCTCTTCAGAGGTCGAGCCTTTTGGCAGCATAGTGTGTACCAAGAGTAGGATGCAAATATAGGTAATATTCGTGGCCGTTGTCCATACAATTTTTTACAAATACTAATCTCCTTCGACTTCTAGGGCTTACTAATTCGAAGACAATCACAGGAGTGGCACTGGGTTCCATTGGGTGATCCTCTTCATCAGTGGTATGTTCTTCATCACTATTTGGAGGCGTCAATTCTTCAGGGATCGGTGATAAAGGTTCATTAGTAATGTTTATCATATTTATATTAACTTTCTTATTTTTTCTTCAGGTCCTATTCCTTTTAAAGAATCAACCACTTCATGTAATTCTAGGTTAATCTTTTGTCTGGTTCCCATGTCCACGTCTAATTCCCTCTGAATTTTCCTCTGCAGTAATTCCTGTTGGGCCGCATCCAATAATTGCTCTCAAAGTAGGACGAGTTGTTTGGGCTCGTGGGTTATCAGTTTATAGTTGAAGAAGTGATGTAGATAAATGGGTTCTTCGAGGTCTAATTTAGTCAGGGCATAGTGGCCTTCTAACCTTTTGTGTTCATATACATAATAGGTGTCACCGTAGTAGATAGTTCTGCCCTTATACCGGAGGTCCTTACTATGCCTAGAACTTATTCGAGAGAATTCCAATTTTCCTTTTTTCTTAATTTTTAGTTTCTTCACTTCTTTTTCTCCCGTTTCTAATTCTTTTGTTATTGGTTTCTCTAGGTCAGTCATTACCGTGTTTACTCTTACTTCCCTTTCCATATCATATAACCTGGATAATGCGTCGGTATTACTATGTTTTCTTTTGGCCCTATGTATTATGGTGAAATTATAGGGTTCGAGGCGTAGTATCCACCGCGCACGTCTCCCCTTTAATTTAGTGGTTTTTAACCACTTAAGAGCAAAGTGATCGGTTACCAAGTAAAAGTGGGTAGTGCCTAGATACTGGTAGTTATGCTCGATGGCCCACACCACTGCCAGACATTCTAGCTCTGTCACGTGGCAATTTCTTTCTGCCCCTGTCAGGCTTCTACTGGCGTATGCTACCGCATACTCATTCTTTTCTTCGGTCAGCTGAGCTAACACGGCCTAAACCGGTACCTGAGGCATCGGTATTAAGATAGAAAGGTCCAGAGAAATTGGGATATCAGAGAATCGGGGCAGAAATTAGCTTTTGCTTTAAAGTTTTAAAAGCTTCCTTTTGCTCCTTTTTCTATTCATAGGCTCTTTCTTTTTTTAATAGGTCATGTAGCAGCCGTGCTATCTTGGAGAAGTCCTTAATAAACTTTCTGTAGTACGAAGCAAGACCCAAGAACCCACGTAATTGTCGTAGGGTAGCAGGAATGGGGAAGTTTTTGACTTTTATTATTTTATTTTTATCAGATAAGATCCCTTCCTGTGTTACTCTATGCCCAAGAAATTTTACTTCCAGAAGAAAAAAATAACATTTTTCCTTATTAAATTTTAGGTGGGCTTTCTTCAAGGCGGCGAAAATCGGTTTTAGATGGTACACGTGATCTTTGAAAGTTTTGGAGTAAATAGTAATATCGTCGAGGTACACCACGATGAACTCTCCATTATACTCCCCCAAGACTTCATCCATGAGCCGTTGGAAGGTCGCTGGGGCATTGCACAGGCCAAATGGCATTACGTTAAACTCATAGATGCCAAATTTGTTAATGAAAGTTGTTTTCTTTTTAACTTCCTCCTTCATGGCAACCTGCCAGTAACCACTGGCCAAATCTAAGCTAGAAAACCACTGGGCACCTTGAAAAGCTTCGAGCACTTCCTCGATTAAAGGTAACGGGTACACATCCCTTTCCGTTACGCTGTTCAGTTTCCAGTAGTCGACACATAGCCATTTTTTTCCATTCTTTTTAGGCACTATGACGACCGGTGAGGACATGGACTCTTACATTTTCTTATAATACCTTTTTGTTTTCAATCTCTTTCTCTCTTACTAAACTATTTTTATTTCTTCCTCAGGTTGGTTGATTCACACAGAATCAGGTACAGCGGCTCACGGAGCGTCTAATCAGAGTTACACAGAGTTATTATCTTTATTCCAACATAGATTCTAGTTACGAATCTCACAATCACTACCAATTGTTAACTCGCAAAGTACCTCTTGGAAATCGAGATTAACGAGGCAATTATCGACAGGGAGTTACGTGGGCGCAGAGACACAAACTGCGCTGTGGTATATCGTAGTTGTTAGTATTTGTATAAGTGAGAGGGTTTATGCTTATAATGTGATTTTAACAATTCAAAAGAGTACGTGATATTATTTATAGAATCAGAGTGAAGAGTATAATGTCTTTTATTGATATTTAATAAAGAGTATGGCGAACATGCCTACAAAGTAGGGCAGATAGCGCCCATTTATATAACAAAATATTCTAGACTAAAAATATGGCTTTCACGCCATGAGTGTTCTATTTAATATTCATGAACTATCTATTATTGATGATATTACTCTAATTCTCATAATCCCTACAATATCAATCCTTTCTTACGATATCTCTCTGATGTACCTTATATGGTAGGAACACCCGATATGATACAAATGACAGATCCATCATTTGAGGCGCAGTAGTCTCGTGATCCACGTGATTTGGTCAGGGTACATTGGTAGGTGTAACAACGAGAATGAAATTTTACATACACTAAACATCATTCTAACCCTATAGCCTCTAATGTTAAGACCCTAACCCTAAATTTTTATCTCACGCACTTAGTTTATTTTGTTAAAATCTTAATTTATGACATAAAACTCTCTTTTTTGTGCAAATTTTATAGCTGGTTAACTGGAAGTCCAGAAAATTTCCTCGAATATCTAAAAATAGAATGGAAATGATCGATATAGAGGATAAATATTTTACTATCAATTTTGACTACCAAAAAAAATTGCCAATACTGCAATAATAAAAAATTTCCTTGGGTTAAAGTTATAATTTCCAATATCTGATATATTATATAATACAAACAATTACAGCTGTTTTCAAAAAGGTGTGAACGATCAGGGATCACCATATCATGGGATATTCACAATATTTCCCAAATTTCCTACTTTTTTTTACTCTTGCTTCTAACAGAGAAAGATTCTCACCAATTTTCCAATAGAAATAGTTTTTATAGTTCAATAAAATAATACTATTCTAAGTTAAAGGTAAATTTTAACGGGTGAATTAAGAAATTTTTAACAAATTCCTAAAAACGGTAGTCATCTTAAGTCTTGCAACATTTATACATCAGCAAATTTATAATAGCGTAATCTTATGTAAGATCTTACGAACCGTAATATAAGCAAAATATTACGTAATATATTTTGAAATATTTCGAAATATCAAATTTTCGAAATATTACGAAAGTAATTTCGAAATATTTCGAAATAGGTTACGAAATATTTTGATCCCTTTCAAAATATTTTAGGACTAGGAAACCAAGCTGGATCAGGATCAGTAGATCTATAACCTGGATCGCGCGTTAGACTGATTTTTCGAAATAGTTCGAAATAGTTCGATGATATTCAAATTCTGTACTACAAGATCAGATTAGATCTTTTGTTTATAACTAGATCTTCTATTTTGTTTTTTT